>CM028130.1:1644562500-1644790000 GCA_016271365.2 Neoceratodus forsteri
ATTCAGTCAGGCAATGGGAAAACTTGCTGACCAGTTATTATATGGATATAATGTACTCTGAGCATATTTCAATGGAGCAAAAACCAAAAGGATGGGTGTATTATATCCTCCAAAAAAGTGTCTATGCACAGTACACCATAGTATGTCATCCACTACAGCATTGCTTATACCATAGCCACATTCCCATTAATACTCATAGACATTATAGTGTATGGTAGAATGTTATTTTAACCAAATTTCATCATTTCCCAGCGTTGTTGTACCAACGATGTGACATCCAATGTTGTTGTACCATCTTGAGTATATCTTATTGATTGTACAACAACATTGAATGTCTCACGCATGCACAATTCACAATTCTCCAGATGTTAGGAAATGGCTTTGGCCATGAGTGCTAGCTAAGAAAATGAACGGTGCCAAGCAGTGCACTCAAAATTGCCTGTAGCATTGCAGGCACCAGTAGATTTATTTAAAATGAAACAAAATAGACTTTGTGAGTGGGGACCAGGGATGGAGTGGGGCTTGTTTTTGGAGCTGGGGGTGGACAAAGTCTGACATTGTGGCACAATGCTGAAAAAATGATCAGCAATTGATTTACTGTTGCTGATACACTATAAAAGAAATGGATGGGCAACAGTAAACAACAAGGTGTTTTCACATTTTGAAGTGGTTTCTTTGGCATAGCTGGAGGCTACAGAGAGTCCTTACTAGGGCTTTGACCCACCCTCCCTGTGTTTGCTGCTGCTGTTTCTTGTTGATTTTTAGAATTTCTGATTGGTTTGTGCCTTCAGCTTCTGTTTGGTTTGTGCCTTCAATGACTCTCTAGGGTAGTAGTTCATCTTTGCCTTCCATCACTTATAGCAGTGTGCTTCCTTCTTTCATTTAGGACAGCCACTAATGCTGTACTCATGTCCTCATTTAAGCCTTCTGTTTACTTTCTGTTTGACTTTGATGTGCATTCAGGCTTCTATGTCCTACCTATGTCATTTTGCTGTTTTTAACTTGTGTTTCTTTTATTCTCTTCTACCTGCTGTCCATACCAAGCCATTAGCAAACTTTGCCTCAGTTATAATACATTCCTTCTCATTACATTCACCTGGCTCAAGCCAGACAGCAGCTCCCACTCATACTCAGTGAGTCATTTTAGTCCACCTTAGTCAGTCTGTTTCAGTATCATCACCACAGTCCTAGTTCAAATAGAGTTTCCTGGTTTTCCTGCTTGTGGCTAACTTTTACCTATGATTTTGGTCTTTGATATATGTCCATATTTTCATTACTTTGTCATTCAGTTCACTGTTAATCATATCACTTTTTCCTTTAGCAGTCATCATTCAGTCATTCTATTTTGTATCTATGCCATTAGGTTCTTTGTACGCATTCATACTGGACATTATCATAGTCTCATGCTCTTGCCCTCAGGTGTTGCCATTCAGATAGACATGTCCATTTGCTCCCCTTGAAGTCCTTAGCTTAAGATGAGTCCCTCATCACAGAAAGGGGTCCTTCTGTATAGGTTGCTTGTCTACTTTGGCAGCTCCTGGCACTTAGGTACAGTAGTAAGTTCCTGTGCTCAAGGGGTAGCTTTAATTGTGCAGACCCAAGGTCAGTATCCTCAGGGTAAAGTATTTACAGTAAGACTTCAGGTGCCAGAGGATGTGACGCTAAGCCCAAATGGATTCCTTTGGCTGTGCAGACCATGTCAACAGCACCTCTAAAAGCTGTTCTCCATGAGGTTACCTTAGGTCCACCTAGTCTCATTCCGTATCCCCTTCCTTTAGTTTCCAGCCAAAGTTAGTCTTCCTCATGGTTCTTCAGCTGAATGCTTACCTTTCAGCAATTGCTACTCTATTTATTCCACCTTTTGGTGAGGTGGGCTAACTTCATGGGGGGAACTGAAACAGACTGACTGAGATGGACTAACATGACTGACTATGAGTGGGAACAGCTGTCTGGCTTGAACCAGGTGAACATAATGAGAAGAGATGTATTGTAACTGAGAAAATGTTTGCAATTGAACTACCATAAGCTGCAGAGATCAACTTATGGCACCCCCACTGCATTATCCTGTTAGAGGGGTAGAGCAAGTGTTATCACTCCAAAAATACTTCCTTTGAATTGGAGCCTGAAATTAGCAAGTTGAACTGTCATAATAATATGTGCCCATGCCAGGAGGGATGGTGGCTTAGGTCATGGATCCTCATAGATTTCCTCCACCAGGTTTTTTTCTCTACTGGATGCCAAAGGCCATAATGTACTTTATATATGTAATTAAAGCATTTACCCTAGTAGTAGGATTTCCACTGTGAGCTGGTGTTGCATGGTGGCTCACTTCTATCATCCTACAAACCTGCCATTCCCTCTCTCCTTCTGAATGTCATGCCCCTGTTTGATTGCTATCAGTCATCCCCAGCTATCATCTATGTCATCACTCTACTCAGTCTGTGTTTGCTGCCCCTGCTTTGAAGTTCTTTTGGGCTCTGTTCTAAGGCACCTTTGGCCTAAAGGAATTATGTTCCCATGGCACTTCTAGGGGTCTAACTCTCTTCAAGAGGGTTCCTTTGTCTTCATGTTACTCTGACAGGGTGGTAGTCCCTCAGGGTACAGAGAGTGCGAATGGCTTAAACATCTACATGCAGCAGTCAACTCAGTTATACTACTAGCCTCCTAATTATCAACAGTGTTGCACATGCAGGGTAGTAGCCACGTATGGCGACATCAACACAGCAAAATACACTTCTGTTAGCAAAATTGACACTTTGAAATAAAAAAAAGCACCGGGAGACACACAGAAATCATGTAAACTGCAACTTGCAGCCAACATGATTCCTGCTGGTGAGATGTTGGTCAACAAAAGGGTTGTTGAACTGACATCGTAGAGCCCACACGCAGTACTCTACACTTTGGTTGCATATTCCCATTGAATTAGTCTGTGCCTGCAGTTTGAAGTGTGGGAGCAACCAGACACAGCCCCCCTTCCTGGACTATTAAACCAGCTTCCACCTGCCTCATTCAAAAAATCAGTTTCTTTGCTCCCACCATCCTTCCCTACTCCAGTAGTTCACATCTCTCATTGAGCTTCTTCATAAGGTACCGTAAGCCTAATGGAATTATGTTCCTGTAGCGCTTCTATGGTCTGGAACCCTTCTCAGGATGGTTCCCATGCCTTAATGGCACCTTGACATGGTGGTAGTCCTTCAGGGGACAGTACTCTACACTTTAGTTGTGTACATCCATTGAAAGATTGTTTGTCTTGGGTTAGGCGACAAGCCTAATATTAAGGAGGAGGAAGCTTTTTGTCAACAGCTAAGTTACTCAATCAGAACATTTTATTTCAAGGATCTAAAAAATTTAGGATAAAGTAGCAGGAGCCCTAGTATTAAGATCTATGACTGTAATCTGACTCTCCAAGGACTGTGAGCTAGCTCAGCTCTCCATTTGGAGTATAGGAATATGACAGGCAATACCTGCTCTCTATCAAAAACCTTGAAAGAGTATGTTACAACGGAACATTTAAATCTGCTGCACTTTGTACAAACTATCCAGAATGGACATTTGACATCGAAACATGGAACCTGTGAGCTGAAACTAGACCAAAGGTCCATATAGTTAATTTTATAACCTCGCTGCAGGCATAGTATTTCAAAAGATCATGAATAATTTACTATAGGTGTTTTGATGACAGGGTTTAAGCCTTCCCATCCATTTTATTTGTGTAAATGTTTTACATTGGTGCTTTAGTGACAGGTTGTATTAGAAAATAACTTAACATCATAATCCCCCTATTATTAGCTACAGTGGTACCCCCTCCAGGATCCAGTGTCACTGCAGCAGAAGTTCAATGGCAGTTAATCCTTTTTGTCATGCAGGAATCTATGACACAACATTGCATCCTGGTGGTCTCCACTATAGATATAACAATAGTAATCCCTTTGTTTATTTGTGTTTAAATTAATAGGATTTACCTTTGCTAAGTTACTAAGAGTTGCTGACTGGCATGGAGTGACATGGTGGAACTCATCACCAAGCACCACAGTATACCTTCCTTTTCCTGGTGGAATGCAAGTCCACAGTGCATATTTTGTAAATGTTTCCTTACATTTCTCAGAGTTTCAGTAAGACCTTATTAACCTGTTACTTTCTTTGTCTTGGGTTGGGTGGAGGGCCTCATATTAAGGTGAAGGACACTTTTTGTCAACTGGTAAGTTACCCAGATATTACTTTCTTCTTAGGATGTAAAATGATATGGGAGGACGTAACAGGAACCCTAGGATCAAGCACTCTGTAGTCTGCAACTCCAGGAATCTGTGATATTGTGTTGCATCTTGGTGTGGTCCACTGTAGTTATAATGTTAGAAATTCCTTTGTTTAAAATGTGTTAATAGTGACAGGATTAGCCATTCGTAACTGATGTTACTGAGAGGTACTAAATGGCATGGAGTGACATGGTGGAACTTACCACTGACCACCACTGTGTGTCTCCCTCTTCTTGGGGGAACTAGAGTCCACAGTGCATATCTTGTACATTTTTCATTGTATTTCTCAGAGTTTCCATAAATACCTACTCAGGTATTCATAGCTTACAGAATTTGCAACTATATCATTACAGATTTTCCAGATTTGTTTTGATGTTCCTCTAGCTCATTCTCTCCTGGTGGCCATTTTGAGTCGGGTTCAGCAATGGATGGTACCGATGCCATATGGCAGCTATGGGACCAAAGGAGCTAGAAAAGCTACTGAGTGTAAGAGCAATATTTCCTACACAGCCTAATTTAAAACAGCTTTAAAATGCACTTGCGTTAATATTGTGACAACAACTTTATAAAATCTAGCCTAGCAAGAACTTATTCACTATCTACATGATTTGGAATTTCTTTAAGAATAGTGTCTATAGTAAAAAAAACATTCTCTTCCCTATGGTTTCCTTCCCTCATAGTTTACATCCCTACTTTCCTTTCCCCATTCTTCCTTTTACCCTCTTCACAGTAATATTTCACATTCCTCTCTTTTCTATCTAGGAAATCTACTGTTAGTAATTCTGCTTTCTCAAATTGCTTTCCTAAACTCTAGTCCTCCTTTCTCCTGTCAGTCCACTGTGCTTCTTCTGCTTTCTACTATAAGTTTTTTCTTTGTGAATTTTCTATTCCCACCTGCAACTGTCCATAACCCTGTATCTTTTGGACCCCCCCCCATTAGTATTGCCCTGGCAACTTTGCTTCCCTCATCCCCTGGCTACACCTGCATAAGTAATTTCCCCTTCCTATTAAAACTCAGTTTTAATCTACTACATGTGCCTGTTGCACTGACTTGCCTTACAATGTGCATGACTGTGCTCCTTTGATATACTGCATTGTTATATATGACCTCAACCTTTATAATGCTGTTAATACTATTTATTTGTTTCTCTTGAACTATCTCTGTTACTCTTCACCTCCAGGACACATATGGAAATGAGCTGTTGGCCTCTTGGTATATTATTCCTGATGAACTTTTGAAATAAATAGATTAATATATAAAATAGCTCCATCAATTTAATCTTTAGGCTGCCTACAGAATTTTGGACTGATATATCAGTCCGCAGTATGACAAGGGTTAAGAAGCTATCAGAAGAATGAGGGAACTCATGGAAATGGACACAAAGCAATGGATAATTGGGATACTTTCTTAACTCTAGTCACCTGAAAAAAGCAAATCAGTAAACAAATCAATGGCTTTTGTACTGTGCCAGTGTTGACTAACATACCCGAAGAATATGTTTGAATTTAGCATGTAAAATACATATTAGCTTATAAGAGGCACAACTATGATCCTGATGGTATACCTAATTTTATTTAGTTTTTAATAAAAAAAAACTAATTATGTTCTCTGAAAATAAATTTGTTCCCCCTTCTAACCCCATGATCATGTCCACTCACTCATAACTTCATGCTTATGATTGTCAAGTAGAGTGATCCCTTCAAATTCCATTTCACTTCTTCTCTGAAGTTATTTTATACAATGAACCTATAACTTTAAGAATCAATGGCTGATGTGTCGAAGCTAGATATCAAGATTTACCAACTCTGCTGCCAGGAGGGGGTTGCCTGCACAGTGAGATATTCAAACCTCCCTCCCTGGAGCTTGACAACATCTCCATGGTGAGTCCAGCAGTACATCGCCAGGGGTTTGTGGTCTGTATTAAGTATTGCACTGTTAGTTTCTTCACTGGACAGAAGAAAAATCCTTCTTGGATAACAAATTGCACACTTGGTGTGAATTTAGCATGTTTGTTTTGAAAACAAATTGCTGAACATAAACATAGCTTATGCTGCAGTACATAGGCAAGAACCTTAAATTCAAAGCATTGCTACAATGGTTATAGTACACAGAAGAGTGTATTGCCAGTAAAGTCATGTATTGAAGAAACACAACATAACATATAGTACCCTTATGAAAGGCATTATGGATAACATATAAAGATCAACATGAAGGAATTTAGAATAGTTATAGTTTAGGAAGGATAACAATGTGCCTCATGGCTTCACAAACAATATGCAAAGCCAAAGGAGCAAACCACATATAGTATACTAATTGTAGGTTTCTGCTTAATGTAGCCAACCTAAATCCCTACATGGTGATATACATATTTTCCTCATGATGTCTTGCATTAGGGGAGTATATATAAACTTATGTTTCTTATGTTATATTCTATAGTTGAATAAAGGACATGCATTTTGGAAATTTCTTATAGTGCCATTTCTACATGCCATTTTTATTTATTTATTTATTTACAAATTGGTGACTGGGAGAGAACACTGAGGTAAGGCACGCTTGCAGGTGTGTCTCGGGAGAGGTTACAAAGGAAAACACCCAGCAAAATGAAACAATACACTCACAAATTAGGCAAATTGGAAAAATACATCAACTACAGTAGCTGCAAGATTTGGTTACCATTCCAAAAGCTCAGAGGTGCAGAAAATATAAATGAACTAGGCATATAAATTAATCAAAATGAAATAAAAACATGCCATGACCATATATAAAATAATGTACAATTGTACGTAAAATTAAGGTGTGAAATGCAGTTTATATCATGTGTAATATCGTCGCACAAAAGTTAACTGAGGGTATTGTAATAAGATGGAAACATGAAAAACAAACAGATATTTGAATTTATGTAGCACTTTTCATGCACACATCTGAACGCACTTAACAATCAACATACACAACGACATGCAAAATGATCATTGAAGTGCTACCACTTCAAGGGTAGAATGCAGTAGCCATTCTATACTAGCACATTGAACAGCAGGGGCACAATGTTCAAGGCTCAGGCATGGCCCACATACTAATTCCCTTTGTGCAACTTGCTGTGTGGGGAAAAATCCTCATACTGTCGAAAATGCTAATTTCAGAATTTTTTGCACAAGGTTGGCATGTGTTTTTGTGCAGGTACAAAAATGCTATGCCTGCTAATGACAGGTATAGCACTTTTACTCTTCTGCCCCAAAAAACTTCTACTAGGTGCTGTGAAATGTGGAAATGGTCTCAAAATGGTAACTTTTTGAAAATTACAAGCATGCATAAAAGTTGAAGTTATGCAAGGACACCCTCCTTTGCACATTTTTATGCTGCATGTGCACAGTGTTATGACTTTTGAAAATCCAACCCTAGTTCCCCAATTGTCCATACCCAGATGTAAACTGTATGATACTGAGCCATGTTAATTTGTTGGCAGGTTAATTAATGGGAGAAATTTGGCTAAGACACTGGGGGAGTTCCCTAGCTTTCATTAAGTGCTATGGGAACTTTTACATCTACCTGTACATCCACCAGAACAGGCATAGGGAACCTCGATTTAACATCTCATCTGAGAAAAAGCACCTGACAACAGCACAATGTCCCCAAGCACCACACTGGAGTATGGGTATGGTTATCCGTCTTTCAGATGAGACATTAAACCGAGGTCCCATCTGCCTGTTCTGGTGGTAGTTCAGATGAAAGTTAAAAGATCCCGTGGCACGTCTTGAAAAAAGTAGGGGAATTTCCCCGGTGCCCTGGCCAAATTTCCCCCCATTCACTAAATAACCACCAACAGTTTAATATGGTTTAAAGTCAGTTGGCATTCATCTGTATTCCCTTCCCCCGGGTCGTGCCTGAAAATAGGCAGAATTTGTCTAGTGCACTTCCCTGGTCAACAAAAACTAAATACATAAATAAAAAATTATTTATAACTAAAGGGATAGTGCATCAATTTGAGCTACCAACACCACTTCCTGCAACACCTAGTGGTCATTGGAGGTATCCTATTCAAGTACTGATCAGTCACAACCCTGTTTAACTTCTGAGATCTGATGGGATAAGGCATCCTATTATTTCTAGCTGAAACCCACATTTTGTGACTGCTTATCGTCTCTTTTTTGTGTGCTGCTAGTCCCTTTAATAATGAGCACTAATCTTTAGACCACTACCAACTCTCCACAATTGACTGATCTGCCCTAGCTTACTCCCCAAGGTGAGGCCACTGAGACCATCCCCCTGCAGAATTGTGTCGCGGTTACCAGCCACATTACTGTAGCCAGCATGGCTCCCTAGTCTTAGCCTTCCAGGGGAACACCAACTGAATACTGTCCTGGTGGGGGCCAAGTGCATCGGGGTACTGCTGATACCGAGAGGTGGTGTCATGAATGGGACTAGCAGCATTTTTCATGCCTGCAAACCCCAGGAGGCTGACATGCAATGATTCAAGGTGCATCTGTCACGCCTCCCCAGCATCATGGTACCGGTCATGGTGGTTCCCCCAGCCTCCACTAGGAGTCAGCATCATGCCAGACACATGACCCCCCATTCCCCCAGAGAAGGTGAGCTGTCCCTGGACACTCCAGCCTTCTCCCCCTGGTCGTCCCCATGACTCCCAGGTCCGTTCCCAAACCTGGGATGTCAGCCTTGCAAGTTGATGCCTTGCTGCTGCACCAATGGGCTGGCCCTCTGCTTACCTTCTCTAAAATTCATTGATGTTGCTTGTTGTCTCATCTGTTCTCTTTCTTGGTAGAACTGAAATGCATGCTATCTGTGTAATTATACCCAACTTGATTTTGTTTCAAATCTTTTATCTACTCTTATTGCACACTTCCTGAACATTAGGAACACTCCCAAACAGTTCAGTCACTCATGACACAATAGTCTCATTTGTTTCTACTGAATTATGAGTGGCTAGGCTATGCTGAGAGTGTTCTCAAGACCAAGAAGGATGCAGTAGTAGTGGATCAAGGACTGTAAAAAACATATTTTTGTGTGGTAACACCAGTATGAAGGGCAGTATGTTTTTCACTTAAAACAAAATCAGAATCATGCAGCCTGCTACATCAGCAATCTCTACAGGATGTGACCAATCATAATATGTGTTTTTTAAACTAGAGACAATTAGAGGCCTACGGGGGTTGATGGTGTCCCTTTAACTGGACTATACTGCAGTTCTTGATTGGATCAACTCATGCTTTATTTACCAGTTTAATGAAAATGTAGGTATGCAGGGTCACTCATAATTCAAAAGAGTTGTACCTGTTATCAAAACAGGTGGCTCCCAAAATATGAGAAATACTGATAGATAGATAGATATTGTCTCTGTCCTTTCTAAGAGCCTTGAGAAACTAGTAGCTTCACTCTCAGTATGACCTTCTGTCTCCAGCCTCACATGAGTTCTGGAAAGGTTATGGAACCACTTTCACTCTACCAAAACTCCCTAATGACATTAGCCTGGCCACAAATGCTAGTCTTTTAACCAATGTAGTGTTTACAGTCACAGTTAATACTAGGAATCAAATTCTGGAGGATGCTTACCAGGAGGCATTTATAAAGCAGTAAGTTCAGGGTTTAAAAGGGATAATGCCCTGCAGACTCTGGTGTTGACCAATAGTGAGAAGATTCAGAACATAGCAGTCCTAGAACCACTTCATTCCAGTGACTACAGGATAGCAGCATTGGATGTCCAATGGGAACAGGCAAGGACTTTGAAGAAGTAGGCACCTGCAAAATGAGAAACAAATTGGAGAATAGCATGAAGGGCATAGTGAAGGTAGAGGGCACAGATGAAAAATGGACAGCATTTAAAAGGTGATGATAGAAGAAGCAGATAGCGCTAGTGCAACTCTATCCAAGGGTTGGTTGGTTGGTTTATTTATTGATTATACTGGTTTGCATAGTAGACAAAAATGCACATTTTCACATGCAATCAGAGTAAGTTAAACATTTAACAAAATATACAGTTAACAATAAATACAACAAACAGATAAAATAATATACAAACAGCCCATGTTACGCTTACTCATTACAATGACAAATGGATATTAATCAATACCAGGCAATAAGATTTCTTCTAAAAGAAGAGACAGTACTGTGCTGTCTAAAGTTTAATGGCTAATTATTGTACAGTTTAGTTGCATAATATGACAAACTCTCTGACCCTGTTGGGTGTGCTTAAAAGGAAGAGCATAAAAGGGTGAAAGAGATTCCAGTGAATGGGTATATCTTGTCTTCTCTAAAAGGGTGAAAAGGCCTGTTATGCTAGTGGGATATTTACCCACAGCCACCCTGTGCATACATGTAGCAAGTTTAACATTTTTGTGGTCTTCAACATAATGACACCCCATAATCTCATTGAGAGAGCAATGATGAGTTCCAGATGGAAGGCCAGTAACATACTGATAAACAAGACTGTATAAAGAAGTGACTCTGGATATAAGCCCATCCCCTACTGAGCAATAGCACACAAACTCAAAATCGATTGTGGAGACTAGGAAACTGCTATCCAACAGTCTTCTAGTCTCCACAACCAAGTATCTTCTAATCCTAAAAAGCATACCAGTCTTCTGGACTGGTCCCTCACCTCACACCAACACCGGATAACTGCCTCAGGTCTCCTACTGGACTCCTTAAGCAACAACCACAGGATCTACTTGGTATGGAAAATATTACAGCCAAGATTTCCCCTCCCAGAACCATTCTTACCCAATCGTGCAATTCCCTGGACATTGCCTCACTCCTAAGTGACCTGGCAGCCATAGACTGGTCTTTCATCCCCCGGGCCACTTCCATTGACTCTGCTCTGGGATATTTCAAGACCAAGTTCCTTGCCATCTGGGACTACTATATCCCACTCAGACAGACTTGAGTGAGGGGTGCTCACCTGCCTTGGATCACAGCCAACATCATGACCCACATCACAGCCAGGGAGCAGGCATGGAAGTCACTCAAATCCTCCAGCTCCCCCGTAAGGTCCACAAAATATTGTTCCTTACGCAATTCCTGCATTAGGCAAATCCATCAGGCCAAAGCAAACTACTTCAAAATGACCTTCCAATCAAATCTAAATCACCCTGCAAAATTCTGGAGGGTGGTCAAATCACTTTGCTCCCCACCCTCCCAGCCTTCAACCCCAGTTTTAAATGTAAGGCGGTACCTCCGTAACAGACCCGCTTGAAGTGGAGTCTGAATTTAACTCATTTTTCATGAATTGTACTTCCTCACTTATGTCCTCACTCCCTCCTTACCATCAAAATGCCACCCCCTCTTCCCTCACTGCACGGGCCTCATCTCCTGCCCCCTCCTTCTCCTTTCATCAGGTCATCCTGATGGAAGTTTACAATGCCTTGACTGCCCTCAACCCATCTAAGGGCAAATGACCCTCAGGGCTGGATTTCAAAATGCTCTACCTGGCTGCTCCTGCAATCACAATCCCCCTGGCCACCCTCTTCAACTTCTCCTTCTCCTTAACTTCTATCCCATCAGAATGGAAGCATGCAACAGTTATCCCACTTCCAAAAGGCGGTGACCTCTCCGCCCCTGGAAACTACCACCCAGTCTCCATTCTCCCAATACTGGCAAAACTCCAGGAGAACCTCGTACTGGCACAACTCTCTTCATGTCTCAATTCCTCCTCATTCTTTTCACCCTACCAGTCTGGTTTCAGGAAATCCCACTCCACCACCACTTCCCTTTTACGGGTCACAGATTTCATTCTTGCTGGTATAGATAAGGGCCACATCACCTCAGCTATCATCATAGACCTGGCCAATGCCTTTGACATTGTCTTCCATGCTTTCCTCCTAGCAAGCTCTCCCTTGCAGGGCTGTCTACTGAGGCTACCAGCTGGTTCCACTCCTACTTGGTAGGCAGGTCCTAATCTGTTAGAACTGGAAGCTCCACATCTACCGCCCCCTTCCAGTCACTACTGGTGTCCTCAAAAAGCTCAGTTCTTGGCCTGCTCCTATTCTCCACCTTCCTAAATGACCTTCCCACCACCTGCCCACACACATCCATCCACATGTATGCGGATGACACTGTTCTGTATTTGTTTTTTATTTATTTAGGATTCGGAAATACCTTTGCTTCAAAGACTCATTTTCAAAGGTTCCACGTCAATACAGATAAAAACAATAAGAGAACAACATAGAGCAATACAGAAATAGATAACAAGCAAGCAAATTATATACAAATATACATGAAGTCAGCTAACAAATTAGATACTGTTGATTCAGGTATTAGACACAATATCCCAGTTCATATGAAAACTCCAGAAGAGGGCTAAAGAGAGCTTCTAGAGTGTGTGTGTTGAGGGGAGGGGGTGTTTTACGGCCAGGGGCTTAGGTCAATGGATACTGGGGGGGAGGGCAGATTCAGTGGTAGTCACAGAGGTTTGAGGACTGTAGGTGGTTCCTAAGGTAGGCTTTGTAGGAGCCAAGATTATTCATGTTTATGAGAGCACTAGGCAGTTTATTGACCCAGGATGTATACATCAGACCCCTCAACCACTAATGTGGAGACCAGACTACAGCAGGACTTCAGTGATGTTCAGCTCTGGTTTCACACAAATCAGCTTTTTATCAATGCCAAGAAGATAGTCTCCATGACCTTCAGCACAAGGCAGAGACTCTCTCAGCTCCCCACCACCCCCTTCTTCCATACCCTAGATAGGACTACTCTGGAGGCTTGGTCCTCCTTTAGATATCTCGGGGTCTGGCTCGACCAGCACCTCAACTTTTCTGTACATGTTGATGCCATCCACAAAAAGCTTCACCCTAAGTTAGGTGCCTTATATTGCAACTGTGGTTGCATTCCACTGCCAGCCTGCCACTCACTTGTACAGAAAATGATTCTCCCTATCTTCAACTACAGGGATGTAGTCTACAGTGCCACTTCTAAGTCTACCCTAGCCAGACTAGACACACTCTTCCACTCTTTCTGCCACTTCACTCTTGATTGCCAGCCCTTCACATATCACTGCACTCTCTACCAGACACTAGACCTCCCCTGGCTTCAAGATCATAGATTATCCCACTGCGCCAGTCTCTCGGCCAAGTTCTGGTCCCAATCCCTGCCACCCTTTCTCACCTCTGCCCTAACAGCCCAGACCCCTCCAGCATACTGCCTCAGAAATTTCGACACCTGTCTCCTGGCTGTACCACACATGTCCTCCTCTGTTGGTCAGGCTGCCTTCAGACATTGAATGCCTAAACTGTGGAACTCCATCCCTGCTGACATCGGGCACATGCCCCCCAACTCAGCACCTCAATCAACTCATCAAAGTGCACTTCTCCTCCACCTGTGCCTGTGTCAACTTAGTACTAGAGTATGCCTAACTCTGTTGACTCTGTGCTGTTCAAATGACTAGACCGCTATCTTATTGCAGGATCTGATTCTGTATTGCTTAATCTGCTCATTACCCCCTTGTACTAATTGTGTATGTACTAACTGAATTATTCTGTTCCTTGTGTTATGATCATGATTGCAAATTGTATATATTTTTTTTATTTCCACTGTCACCCTCCCCCAGGATGCACCTGGATTCAAGCAGTACTCTGCTCAGTGTGCCTTCCTGGTAAAACTTTTAAATAAATAAATAAATAAAGTTCTGGTGAATTGTCTCAGCCAGTAATGAAATGTGTGGCCATAAGTTAATGCACATATACTGTCAGGCCCAGGTATTTAAATTCACTGACTGTTTCTGTAAAGTCCCCATCAAGAGATTTAATTCTAAAATCTAAGTTGACCCTCTTATGTTGACCAGCAAATAGCATTTTTTAATGTGTAAAATCATCTTGTTCGACCTGAACTAATATTGCAAATCATTAAAATCCTTCTGAATCAAGGAGTTCAAGGGCCCCTGCTCCTCCCCAGCCTGAACAGCACTGCATCATTGGCATACAGTACCATCTCAGAGGAATGATGAACACTAGGTAGGATGTTAAGGAAAAGGGAGAAGAGCATGGGTCCAAGAATTGAGCCCTGCAGTACTGCATAATTGATATATCTACAAGGGAAGTAACAGTTATTAACTATTATCCTATGTGTTCTATTGATCAGATAATCATAAAACCATTGTACCACATTGCCTGAGACATTAACGGTGGTCAGGGCCCTAAGCAAAGAGGATGGTCCACCAGATCAAAGGCCTTGGTGAGATCCATGAACACAGCGGCCACCAGGCCACCAGAATTGATGGCCCAATGGATCCAGTCTGTGAATCTCACCAAGACTGTCTTGGTACTATGTTTCTGCCAAAATCCATGCAGAACTGGAGTGTAAAGATCATAATTGTTCATAGAGTCATTCAACTGATCAATGGCTATTCTCACTAAAATGTTAGACAAAGAGGTCAGTGATGAAATAGGCCTGTAGTTACCAGGGGCCATAACCGTTTCACTTTTGTTAACTGGGTGAATAGTTTCCAGGATTATGAAAAGACACCATGGTACAAAGATAAATTAAGTAGCTTCATGATGGGGAGAGCCATAGAATCAATTGCAATTTGAGTAGTCTGTAATCCAAATCATCAGGTCCTGAGTTTGGTTTCAGATTACACTTGTTTAAATAAACTTTTACAACAGCACAAGTTAAAATTTAAAAATAACATTTTGGTAACAAATGATTAGGGAAAATTGAGTCAGTAGTCAAATTGCTAACCTTTTCAGATGATAACAAATCTCTAATCTGAAGAAGGGTAAAATGACTAAGGGACCAATGTGATTCACAGTTAATGTAAAGGTGGCAATATGAACCAAAATGAGGGCATTTTCCAAGTGTAAGGGTATTCAAAATGAGTAAGACAGGGTCAAGTATTTGGAAACACCAAGAGAAGCCACCATGAAGGAGAGCAATGCCAAAATAGAGCTGGAGCTCCAGTTGGCAATGGGGTAAAGGAAGGGGAAAAGGCATTCTTCTGGTTCATTCAGGAGAAGTAGAAGATCAAGGGGGTATAGTGAGATGTAAGAACAGTGAGGACTAAGAGTGGGGGACAGGGGTAAGACAGAGATGCTGAACAATTGTTTTTCTGCAGTATTTGCTAAACAGCACAATGGGACACTACCATATTGTGTGGTTAGGGAGGGAGGAGGGGACAAACAAAGGAGTGTTGGAAAAGCTAGCAGGGTTGCAAGTAGATACATCTACATAACCTGACAGCTTAGACCCAGGGATGCTATGTGAGGTAGTAGGGACTATAGCAGGGCCACTAGTAGACATTTTCAATAGCTAGCTAGCCACACGAGTGGTTCAAGTCAAATACTCAATGAGAGCTGCCTGCAGGGTCCTGGTGTCTGAAGTTCTATGTAGAAAATGCTATAATGAAGTTAATGTTTTGAACAAGCATTATACTAATCATCTATATATGTTGTTCTCTATTTAGGTCTCTGAAAGGCACTGTGAACAAGTCACACAGTTTTCCATCTGAGAAATAGGGAGAGTAACCAGCAGTGAGGTTACATGATATATTGTGTTATTCTGGAGTGTAATATGTTTAGTGGAATATACACTTACAAGGTTTATTTAAGTAAACTGCTTACAGGATGATGTTATTTATCACTGGTCTCCTGCCTTCTTCTGACTTTTTCCTTCCCCTCTCTTTATTCTTTCCTTCCCTTCCCCCCCCCACACTTTCTTTCCCTTCCACCCACCTCTACCCTTTCCGTTGTCCTCTCTTTCCTTTTCCATCCATCTGCTCTATTCTTTGCTTAGTGGCTGGGCAGCCAGCCACATAATTGATTAAGTTTATCTAAAGATATTTTTGTAAGATACAGTACCTTAATGTACTTAAGAGTTTTGCTACTGGAATCTTGAGTCTGCAACGGTGCTCTGCATCTTTATCAATGCATAAACCCTAAGCTATGTAAAGTTTACTGTGTTTGAATTAATGGGCAGGCACTGTTGCTTCTCTTTCAGGAGGATTTTGCCATGCACTCACAGCAATTCATCTTTATAAATCAGAGACGGGTGTAACGTATGAAGTGGAATGTTACTTCGTGATGTTGCCAGTTTTTAAATCACTGGTTCATTGACTAGATGCACTGTCACTTTATGAAATAATTGATGATCACTATTTTTGTATGTACAAGACAACCACAGAGGGCGTTATGCTTTGACAAAGACCTGTTGGTTGAAACATCAGTCTGTTTTGGGTCCCTCAGGCTGAGGAGCTCAGCTTTTGTCCTCTTGTGATGGAATAAATTGCCAAATTTATTTGCACTTTGCCTTGATGTGGACAGCAGTTTGATTTTGGCTGGGTGAGTTCCTTGACCTGCTTTCTCCCCACTTGATTGGTTCCATGGGGCTGGAGTACAATGGATGTGGTTCCACAACAGAAGCATGGGAAGAGGGTTGAGCCAGGGAATTATAGGCCAAGCAGTTTGATGTCTACAGTGGAGAAGATCTTAGAGTCTCTACAGAGGGAGGACATGGTGGACTTCCTAGAAGGGAATGGGCTGCAGGATCTCATACTGCATGGCTTCATGAGGGGAGGTTGTACCAGATGAATCTGGTTAAGTTTTTCAACTGGGTTACCACAGTAGTAGACAAGGGGCAGGCATTGATATACAGTAGTACCAGCCAAGATGCAACACAAGGAACAGTGTAATTAAAAGACAGGTTACCCTTTTGTCATACAATATTTTGTGGCATGTCACTTATTGCAAGTTACTACACTGCATCATGGATGTTTTTGCTGTAGTATATCTTGCCTTTAGCAAGCTCTTTGACTCAGCCCCCCACAGGAGGCTGATCAAAAAGATTAGAGACCTTAGGTTAGATGAAAAGATGGGGAATTGGGTAGAGAGCTGGCTGGGGGTAGATTACAGTGGATGGTAGTGAATGAGAGGGGTGGGTTCAGATGTGAGGGGCGTGATCAGCAGGGTACTGCAGGGGTCAGGGCAAAGACTGTTCCTCCTTAGTATTTTTATCTGTGCCATAGGTGATGGTATCAAAAGTAAGATCTGCCTCTCTTCCTCTTTGCAGATGACACAAAGAGTTGGGCAAGGGTATACATGGAGGAAGAGAGACAGGAACTAAGGAAGGGTCTGGACAGGTTGGAGAGTTGTCCAAGAACTGGCAGCTGAACTTTAATGCTGAACATTGTAAAGTAATGCACATTGGTTGAAGGACCCAAAGGGTGGAATACAAACTGAGAAGGGTGGTGCTGGATAGCACTCAGGAAGAAAATAATTTAGGGGTGATGATACTGAAGACCCTAAAACCCTCTGTAAACTGCAACAGGGCAGTGAGCAAGGCAAACAGAATGCTGGGATGCATAGAGAAGATGATAAGCAGTAGAAGGTGGGAAGTGATGCTCTGAGGACATGAGTCATGAAGCATAGCCAGGAGTCTTCTTCACCAAGGATTATGTAAAAAAGGTGTTTTTTTCAGATTATATGTTTTTTTTCTTGCATGACTTGCTTGATGATTGAAGTTGTATCAAGTGGGCTGTTTCAGAGGAGCAAGTGAGCAGCTGCATGCTGTACCATTGTGAAGCAACAGTAAAAGCAGGGGCACCATTGCCCGAATATTACAATTTGTTCTATCTAAACCCTTTCCAGACCATCTTGTGCTTTTCAGTAAGTCTCTGTGTTCAGTTTCTTTGCTCTGCAGTCCTGCTTTGGAAGCTAGGAGTCCTGATGATGGAGGAGCCTGATTCCAGTGTCAGTGTAACAGGGAGCCCTGAGGAGGGCTGGCCACATAAAAACCTGAGCAGAATCTGATTAGATCAGTAGTGAACAATGATCTGTGCTTGACTTTTATTCATTCTTAAACCCAGATATATTATCCCCTGTCAACTTTAATACAGGATTTAATAAAAAGATTTCACAAGATTATTCAACACACTGAGAACTTTGAGAAGCATGTTTTTCTGCCTGCCAGTAAATGTAGCAAAATGAGGCAAAGAAACAGTGAGCTAAGTGCTGACAGAACTGTCTGATGTCGCAAGAGCAAACACAGTACTAGACATGAATCTGAAGTCCTTATTTGATGAAAGTCAGGACGTGGTACCAAAGAAATTCAACAATTTAAAGAGAGTTTAGCAGAGTAGAGTTTTTCTGTTCTAGTTTTTATGTGGATTGTGTTAAATCACTGAATTGGTTTTTAAGTTTTTTTGTATTTTAATGCTTTATTTACATCGGAGTTAGTTGAGGTGTTTTAATACTGATTTTACATAAACAAATATATATGCAATTCTTTTTCCTCTGATAAGTGGATGTTTTAAAATATATTTAAAAATCACATAAATAGAATCTTTATAATTCCGTCAAAATACTTTTGAAATTTGTGCTAGTCAGGTCAAGTGCTCTCCCAAAATAAAGGACACATACATTGGCAGTCTAACTCTTTAGATGCCATCATTGCATCTAGCTGATGGGATTGCACAGGAGTGCACAGAATTTTTATTTCTGTATCTTTGTTCCTTTTGGCTGAATTTGCTGAGAGGGTAGTCCCTGGTCATTTACCATGGAGTTGGATTAAAACACTAGGATGGCTATGCAGAGTAAGTTCTTTCACTCTCTGTAGTATTCTAACAGGACACATATTTAGTTGGTGTTCTTCTAACATTGTCTTGTGAGGAGCTTCTATAACATATAAATTAAATATCATTTAATAAATATCATAACTCAGCACCTTGCATTAATACTTAATTTAATTGATAATTAAAAAAAAGGGTTTTAACTGGTGCAGCATTTATGGGAGTTAATTTTAGTTGCTTCTACAACTGTATTTCTTTATAGCACTCACAGCTCTGACTTGATCTTCATTTTTCCTTTTTAATTTTATTTTACTATTAGAGTATAGTTGGGATTTATTGGATTTTAGGAAATATTTGACCCAGAGACTCCATGGAAGGTGTCATTTGAAAACTCAGATACCACAAGGGAAGCTGTCGGGCAACCAAGGGAATAAATCTGGACAAAGCTTCCTGTGTACTTCAGCCATTAAATCAAGTGAAGAGTGGTTCAAGTTTTAATAATGACCAGCCTGAGGTCCTGCGATCTTGTCTGTGGAACGCTGAGACTCTGCTGATTATTACATACATTTTTAAGTTCTCTGTGTTGAGATTAACATTTGGATATTTTTAAGGATTTCTTAACCTATGTAAGACTTTGATGACAGAAAACAATTGACAAAGACCATTTGGTTGAAATTTAGAGGTCGTTTGTGGGACGCTGTTATCTCTGAGCGTGTGGCCTTCAGCTGTTTTTATTGTATTGGTGAATACATTTTTGGTGAATATTAAAGTATTTGTTTGTGGCCTTGTTCTTTTAAGTGCAGAAGGGTGGTGCGTCGTGACTGTTTGCTCTCATGTTCGTTTATTGTCACTAAGCACTCACATGTCTTAATGCAACTCTTTCTGTTTTCTGCTGTGTAATACTTTATTGACTGCATTTGAATATTATATTGCATCATACTGCATTACTGTACATCACCAATTTTTATATAGAGATTATAGGTCTTTCAATCCAAGTTTTGTCAAAGTTTGTTACAGGAAATCCTTGTTGCTAAATACTTAAAAGCTGAGCATTTATTCTGCATAAATTGAGTGTTACATTTAGTGAGCCAACTTTCTTTTTTTATGATACAGCACTGTCTATAATGTCTTCACAGAAGAAACATAGTGCATGTTATCAAAAATAAAGTCTAAGAAACAAGATATGAAAGGTAACAAAGGTGACAATCACTTTCTCCTCCATAGCTCCATTGCTCCTGTCACCAATATTTATTTTTCTCCTCTGACTTATTTCAACAATTTTGGTTACTCCCATGTCAATTGACAGTGCTTATTGTATTTCATCGTTATTAGATTACTCCCTGTCTTTATATAATTACTGTAGCTGTTCATGAAGTCTGTAACACTTGCCTGCCACACTTTGCATTGACGCGGAGCCTTTGTAATAGCTCCAATTATTTCAGGAAAAGGGCAATATAACTATGAAGTCATCTAATAGAAAATTTTGTGAGAAGTCTTATTTAAGGGATATTGAATCCTTTTTGACAGCTTATATTAAAAAATGAAGTTTGGATCCCCCTTCAAATTACCCCCAGCTATCCCCCACTTATGGTCACAGGTCAGATCATCTGTGACTCAGAAGGTGGAAAATGAGGGAATTAAGGTTAATGAGAGTGAGATTAAGCTTCTTTTAAATAGTTTAGAAGAATTTAAAAAAGAAAAGAAACACAGTTTGGCAAGTCACAACTTATGGAAATGGTTGAATTATTACATACATATATTTGTACATCTGCTGAGAATCCTGTAACTGTGGAAAAATGAGTTACTCACAGATTCTGCTGTATCAGGAATGAAATTTGCTGAAGTTTCTGGAAAAAAATGGAAGTTGTAAGAGGCAGGGAACAAATAAAGAAAAAGAGAAAACAATAAAAATGATTACAGCAGAAATTGCAACTAAAGAAGCTAAAGAAATATATTTATTGGTAGGAGAAATAAATGACAGGAAAAATCCATTGCTTAATGGATATAAGGATGAAGGGAAAGTAATAACAAAAGGAAAAAAAAACCAAATTCCTAGCACTATTAAAAGTCCTACTAAGTTTCGAAAAGGGAAGAACATTTTTGTGCTCGAGAAAAGATTGGCGCAATAAAAGGAACGGGTATCCAACTACTAGGGATAACATTTTAAAAAAGTACAATTCTCACAACAGAAGAATGCAAAGACTGAGGACCAGGAGATACAAAATATCAAATGGAATGAGGAAGACAGTAAACAGCTACTAATATGGCGGGGCAACGTGCTACCCATGATTTATTTAAAAGGGTTCCAAAATCCCGAAGGGAAAACCCATATGTCTTAAAACTAGTTGCATATAATTTGGTAACAGATGTACTGGGAAATAAATTAGGTTGGGCTGATATTTAATCAGCCTATAGATATAGAGCCTACCCAAACAAAGGTTGGGTGTGTGTTGTGCTGGAAAAGTTTGAAAAGAGAAGTAATTTCTTTACCTTCAAAAACATTTTTTCAGAAGTTGGCATTACCCTTGACTAGACTATTATTTTGGGACAGAATGAACTGGTAAAAAAATACCCAATGTGGAGTATAAAGTCAGTAGGCTTAGACCAGAAGATTTACCTAGTACAAGACAACCTCACATTACAACATTTTTAAAACCTATAGAGAAAGAACATAGACTGATGGAGGATGATATGAGAAACCTCTATAGGAGGAGGGGAAGAAGACACATAGCTGTACTTATAAAAAGCAGTTATGTTCCTAGTGAGGATGAATCTATGATTATAGAATTTCATAGTCCAAAAAGAGGCATGGGGACAACAGCCTTAGTTCAGACTGTACCATTAGTGTTTCAGAGTCTAGTAAATGACTAATGGAAAGAAATAAAACAGATGGATCAATTATAATTTTAAGTTGGAATATTGCCAGGTTGAGATCCAAAACAGTAGACAAACACTAGGCTGGATTCTAGAGGGGTTGTGATCACCGCAGAGGACTTGCGGCAGGGTGTTTGATGCAAGTGGTGATCTGCATCAAACAGGGGAATTTGTGGTTCCTGAAAGCTGCTGCCACCAGTCCCAGATGCAGCAAAGTCACACCAGCTCTCCCCTGATCTAATTTTGCATCCATGGGGGTACCCTTTTTATGGGGCCTGTGCTATGTCTTTCACACAAGCTGCCATAAAATGGAGAAAATGTTTGAACTGTGCCAGCCATTCTAGAATCTGACTCCGTTGTGTCCGAGGGCTTTGGTGCAGCTGCGGCAAACTTTGCGGCCCTGCATCCACCTTCTAGAATCTAGCCCAGTGGAGCAACTGGATCTCAGGTTACAATATACTGCTTTTACAGGAAACCTGGATTGATAAAGAAGTGAGGATGTCTTAGAAGGATTTAGAGCTTGGCATTTGCCAGCCAGCAGAGATCATAGAGATGGTAGACTAAAAAGGGGTCTGACAATTTTTGTAAACACTCTTTATACATAAATTGTCTGGAAGCAAGTATTTATAATTTATATTATATGTATTTAGTTGCTTCTGATTGGAATGAATCTGTAGTACTCTGTAACATCTATTTCCCACTAGCACTCCTTGCTGATTTTCTTTAAATATTCTTAGTTATATTGAAAAAGACATAGAACTATTGAAGGATCATTTTCCAAGTGTAATAGTATTTTTGGCTGGAGATTTTAATGCTAGAATAGTAGATAAAATTGAGGAAAAATCATCAGAATGGTGTATTGATGATCTATTGGTATCCCTATTAGGCAGTCTAGAGATAAAGTATTAAATTTGAAAGGTAAATACCGGTACCTTCTGAAACTTGCAGCAAAACATGATCTAAGAGTTTTATATGGTCATGCAAAAAGGGACTGGTCAGTAGAGATAACATATTTCACTCCTAATGGAGGAAGTCTGTTAGACCTCTGTGTTATAGATGCACAGACATATTATAAAGTTAATTATCTATAGGTTTATAGGGTGTGGTACAGTGATCACTTTCAGGTACTGTGCAATTTAAATCTGGGTTATAAAGTGACATTAAGGACTTTGACTTTAGAATATGAAGCAAATGCAAACATGTTTATCATGTATGGTAACACAGGTAAGAGGAACCCCTACCAGAGAAAGTGCTAGAGGTAATAATAATATGTAATGATACGGTTATTTTTCTGAATATGACCACTGAGGTGAAAGGGATTGACAAGGTAGGTATAATAAATCATTTTCTGACATTACGGAGAAGTTAGCATCCTAACTGACATCAAAAGATAGAATTAAAGTTAAAAGCTATGTTGGGATGTAAAAACCATGGTACAACATGGAATGCAAAAAAAAAAAAAAAATGAAAAAGAGATCGATAAAGTAGGGAGGCTTTCCAGAAATAGAATTCTGTCATTGTTAAACTAGTATTGAAGAATTTAATAATTGAATGAAGGAGGTCGATAGTAAAAGTAAATTTTATAAACAGTCTTTTTGGGTTCAATTGCAGGAAGCATTGTGGTCAAACGATATGCAGTCATTCTGGGTGCTTGTGACTTATGGATGTGATGAGGGTAATATAAGGTATAAGGTATGATATTTGTGCCACAATACCAGCAATAATTGGATAAACCATTTTGTGGCTGTGCATGGGTCTGAAACTTTGTCTGACATTGCTAGTAATCAGTCTGTGCAGTTTTGTACAGTAAATCAGAAAGATTGGCACCCTATACTGCCCAATGAAGGTTTTGCTACCATAATGGCACAATGGCAAAATAATGAAGCCAGCATAGATGGTCTCTTGGTAGAAATTTTTCAGTGTAACACTGAGTTTTGGTCAAATTTATTGACCCATATTTTCATAATAATTAGTAATAAACTAATTTTACCGTAGTCCTAGAATAAAGAGGTTATTGTACCACTCTTTAAAAAAGGCCAGAGATGTGACCCTAGTTGTTACAAACCAATTACATTGCTACCAGTAGTGCAAAAGATATATTCTAGAATTGTTCTAGACAGGCTGCAGCAGTAGGTGGAGGAAAAAAACACTAATTTCAAAATTTCAATGTGGTTTTATAACATATTATAGCAGGCTTGATTTAGTGTTCACTTTAAATTATTTGGTGGAAACCTATGTTTTAGGGAAAAAGAGGAAGTTGTATGTTTGCTTCATTGATATTAAATCAGCATTTGAATCCATAAACAGGAATATACTTTGGGACATATTACAGGAATTAGAAGAAGACAGTCATTCACTTTATATTTTGAAAATGTAACATTTTAATACTACTGTTCAGGTGAGATTTTCTAGAGATGGTGTTTTGACAGAAGGAATATGCACAAAATATGGTGTTAAACAAAATTGTCTCTTGGCTCCCTTGTTATTCGATTTATACATAGAATCACTAATAGAGCATCTCAGTCATTGAACGGTTCCCACCGGTTATAAACAATGAAGAAGTTTGGATAATGATGTATGCAGATGATGCTATATTATTGTCACAAACTCTTTTAGGGTTGAAATGAGGCCGTATTGCTATCATATCCAAATTAAGGCAAATGGAGTTGGAGCTAAGTGTTGGAAAAACTAAAATCATGATGTTCCAAAATCAATCAAACAATATAAAATGGTTAGTCAATGGGTATGAGTTTGAGGAAATCAAGGAATATCAATATTTAGATGTACTGTTTGATAGAAATTTGTCTTGGAAATTGTACATTACTGCTGTAAAAGAAAATGCTTACAAAACAAATAGAGTGATAAATTCTATTTTTTTTCCATTTGAAGTTTATTAGTTTTATCACATACCAGACAGACAGTCAAGAACAGTTTCTTTATACCATGACAGAATACAGTGGACTAAGTCTGTCCCCTCCCTCCCAACCTTCCACCCCTATGTCCCCGAGTACAGCACCAATGTACTACATAATCAGTATGATTCCACAATTCCAACATTTCCATTTTGTCTGTATGACCAACATACAGAGTTCTTACCAGTATTTTCTGTTAAATTGTGAACAGTGTGTAAAAGGGGTCCCATATCTCTTTAAACCTTCCTAATCTATTGGATAGGCTTGCAATGGCCTTTTCCGTTCTCAGACTCGCCAGTAGCTCTGTTAGCCATTCTCCATACTTGATTTCTGATTGATCCTTCCAGTGCCTTAACACTACTTTCTTGAGGGTCATGGAAATCAAGGCCATATAGAATTTCCTATTCTGGAATCCGGCGTCAGAAAAGTCCCCAGAATACATATTTTGGTTTAAAAAAGGCCTGCAAGCCCCAGGATTGGATCGATTTATTTCTGAATGGTCATAGAGGGACTATTTTGGGACAAGACCAGAAAATGTGATACAGGGTGCTTTCGCTATTAGAACATCTCACACACATAGAGGAGGAACTCAAGCCAAATCGTGCTAATTTCTCGGGAGAATAATAAAGGTTATGCAAAATGTACATCTGCATCAGTCTCAAGCTATCTTGTGTTATGAACCTATGACAGTTAGACCACAGTTCCTCCCAGTTAAGGCTACAGCCTGGGAAATGGGTGGACCAATAGTGGGTTGGTCCAAAACGTTCTGGGTACAACCAGTTATATACAGCTCCATAAATTTTGGACACTGCATTCTGAGATCCCACCAAGCGTTTCCACTCTTCTATGAGGGAAGGATTACTATTTGATTCTAGTTTATGCCCAAGAGTTTTAATCAATAAATGTCTCAATTGGATCATTCTGAAAAACAATTTAGTTGGGACCTTGAACTTTTGCTTTATATCTTGGGCTGGAAGCCAGGTATTTCCCTCTCCCTTTAAAGCATACAGTGGGATACCTTTCAATTGGGGTAACCAGGTTGCTGGGATGCATTTGCCATCAATCTTGAAATTGGGGTTATTGAACAGATGCTGATTCAAGTCCCCTGTATTGTTGTATTTGAGGGAATGGCAAAATTGAGTGTGAATCCTGATAGATAATGCTATGGGGGTATTCTTAAATGTATTAGGAAGAAGGCTGTCCTTGATATGCAGTAGTGATTCCGGATCTATACTGTTATTTCTGATCTTCACTAGCTCTATGATGAGCCATCTCAGGGTGTACTCGGTTGTTACTGGCTCTAACCATCTCAGGTATTTATTAATATGGCTTGCCCAGAAGTAAAGCCCTATATTAGGCAAGCGTAGGCCACCCCTTTGCTTTGGAGCCCCCAATTTGTAAAAAGCTATCCTAGGGGCTTTATTGGCCCAGATAAACTTTATAAAAAGACTATTGACCCTTTTAAACCATGATATCGGTAACCAGACGTTAAGCAAAGCCAGGGGGTAATAGAGCCTTGGAAATACATTCATCTTTAACAGATTGATTCTCCCCCAAATGGAGATTTGTAGTGAGGCCCACCTCTTCAGGTCTTGGGTTATCACTTGACATAATGAGTCCAGATTTAGTTTGATGGTATTACCCGACTGCCTTGCTAGTTCAATACCTAGATATCTCAGAGAGTCCTGCTTCCAGGCAACTCCAAGTTGTAGTATATCTGTTTTATTCAATTTGTGATTGAAAGGGAAGACAACTGTTTCACTGACATTTAATTTGTAATTTGATACTTTACTGAAAGACTTTATGATATTTAACATTGGGGGAAGAGAAGCGACTGGATTGGCCAAGTGAAGGAGCAGGTCGTCCGCATAGGCTGCTACCTTAACCTCACAAGGGTGTATCGGAATCCCTTGCACTTCAGGGCTGGCCTCCAGCTTACGGATCAATGGCTCTAAGTAAATGTTAAGCAATAAAGGGGACAAGGGGCATCCTTGTCTAGTACCAGAGTAAAGCGTAAACCGGTCCGAGATTACTCCGTTTCCTGCTATTCTTGCCCTGGGGGAGCTATAAAGGGATCCAATCCATGTCAGGAAGGTGTCAGGAAATTTAAACTCCTTTAAAGTACTAAATAGGTACTGCCAGTTAACCCTGTCAAATGCCTTCTCGGCCTCCAGGGAGACCAGAGCGACAGGGTATGGAGCATCCCTGGTCGCCGAGAAGACATGAGACAGGGTACAAAGGTGATCTGACGAAGATCTACCCCTCATAAAACACACTTTTTCTGAACCAATAATACTAGGGAGAATTACGCTGAGACGGCACGTTAATAATTTGGACAGAATTTTAACATCCTGATTTAGAAGGGAAATTGGTCGATAATTGGTAACCAACTCAGGCTCTTTTCCAGGCTTAGGAATAAGTACTACTAGCACTTCAAATAGTGAGGCGTCCACAGGGGCTCCTGACAGTATGTATTGGAACAAAGAGAGCATCATAGGGGTGATGGAGGTCCTAAATCTTTGATAAAAATAAGCTGAGAATCCATCAACTCCTGGAGGTTTGTTTAAAGGCAGAATGCTTATGACTTTAGATATTTCCTGACATGTAATGGGTAATATTAGCTCCCTTTGTTGATCTTCGGTAAGGTTAGGCAGGTTGGCCTCTTGTAAATAATTATCTAGTTGGGGCTGGGTTGGAAGGTTTGCCATTGGGCCATAGAGTTCTTTGTAGTAGTTAAGAAATTCCCGATACAATTTCTTCTGGGGAGGTTTTCACCAGCCCATCTGACTGGGATTGAATCGATGCTATGTGTCTCAAGGATTCATATTGTTTAATCCTTTGAGCTAATAGCCTGCCGGCCTTCTCACCTTGGTCGGTAAATGATACCTGAGTTTTAATAATAGCATATTCTGCTTTTTCCTGGAGCAGCTCAAGATAGGCTGCCCTTAATTTAATGAGTTCTTGCACTATGGCTTCAGAAGTGCTTGGGGATAAATCTTTTTTCAATTAAACTTATCTGGGATAATAGGAGGGACATTTGTCTTTCCCTTTCTTTCTTCCTGTTAGAGGCTAAACTTATCAACACTCTCCTTAGGTAGGCTTTAAAAGCACACCACTCTATATCCGGCCTCTGGGTGGTACCTTGATTGTGTGCTATAAACAGATCAATATGATCCTGAACCATACCGGCTAGCTTAGGGTCCTTTAATAATTGGTCGTTAAGTTTTCATCTACTTCCACCTCTACTTGGGGGTTCAATAGATAGGTGACAGCAGACAAGGGAATGATCCGACGGGGGGCCTGGTTGTATCAAGACATCGATAACTTGGGGTATATAGACTCGGGAGATAAGCACGTAATCTATTCTGGATGATGTTTTGTGGACCGGGGAAGTTAAGGTATAATCCCTGTCAGTAGGGTGGAATACCCTCCAACTGTCACAGAGTCCAAGTTGATCCATAAGGTCTCTGAGGGCACGTTGGGCCGGGGATAATCCCTTCCTGGTGCGACCATTCTTATCCATTATTGGGTCATACACCAAGTCAAGGTCGCCCCCCAATATCATCAGGATCGAAAGAAAAGGGAGTAATGTTTTTATAATCTGCACAAAGAAATTAGGAGAGTCTTGGTTTGGCCCGTAAATGCTCCCTAAAAGTACTTCCTTCCCATTCAAGAGGCCTACCACAAACACAAATCTACCTTTCAGGTCCTTGACTATTTTTGACGGGGTAAAAGTGAGCTTCCTATGAACCAAAATCATTGTACCTCCTCTGGTCATGGAGCTTTCAGCCGCAAAGACCTGGCCTACCTGTTGCCTTCACATTTTGGTGGCCTCAATATCTAGTAAATGTGTCTCCTGTAGGAAAATTACCTCTGCCCTGATCAGGTTGAGGTGCTTCAGGATCAAATATTGCTTAACTTTGTGTCGAACTCCTTTTACATTCCATGACACTGCATTCACTATTTTAGCCATTAATCTTTTTCTGACTGGGGTGTATCTGTAGTGAAACCATATTGGTATTGTACCTGGAACTATATGTGTTTCGCTGTACTTCTCCCCCCTTTTCTGTCTCATCCCTTCTATCCCACTCGTTCCATAATTCCCTCTCACTTAACCCTCCTGGGTGAAACCCTTGCTAATAACTGTTTACTATTTACCCCCACTCTGCTCTCGACACTGACTGCAAAATCACTTCTTACTACTCTCCTGTTTATTCCCTCCCGCCACTAGATGTCAATTTCCCTGGGAATCAATTTGATAGGTTCCTCTATAGATCAGGTTAATACTTTCTTAACTGTCTGATGGTTCTCTCTAAATCTGGAGTGAAATGGTACTTCTATAATGAAAATCGAACGAACGAAAAGCGAGTGCTTGTTTAAATCATGTGATAGTACCTTCCATCAAACCTCTATCAGTACGTCATTTTCCTTGCTTAGCTCAGGTCTGATTCGTTTCCCCCCCAGAACAAGTAAAGTTGCACCCCACCATTCTGGTCCGACGACCCCCAACTGAACATAACCAGGTCCCCAAATATTTCCAACCATATCAGGGGAGTCTTTCACTTTCTACTTTGCTGAATGCATCTACTCGTGTAACCTAATCTAAGCTAATTCGTTATAGCTCACTTTGAATTACTGTCTTCATTACTGCTAAGCCAGAACAGTGAGATGGTTCACAATCTCCAGAATATAACACTGGCCCCAGCACTATTTGAATTGAGCAGCTCTACAGGTCTTATAATCGTAAGCGCAAAACAACTCTATTATTAACTTATATCTATATCTATGCACTAACACTGTCACCTGGATTAACAAATTTGTTAACTCTCCAAGCCCAATGGGGCTACATAACTGAAATTATCCAAGTCTTAATCAAAGTAAATATTGCCGGTTTTTCATCCTGGAGTAGAGCCTTATTCCCTGGGATCAGGAGTATTTTACCAACTTTTCTTATGTGCCCGCTTCCTTCGTATTTGAGCAAACAAACATCAGAGAACCCCCCCAATAACGAGATTCTGTCCCTCAAGAGTCTATGCTGCAAGTTCTTAATTGCCACTCTGTTCTCTCCTGCTTGCAGTACTTTAAGATACAGAACTACTCGATCCCTCACTAGGATTTTAAAACCAGAACGGAGTACTTTCCATCAGGTTATAAGCTGAACCACCCTGGCATAACTTTCACTGTTGATTGCACTAATTTAAGGAGATCACTTCTCGGTAATCCGCCCACTCTCCTCAGCAATTTTTAAACAGTTCCGGTTTGGACTTTTGTAATTCAATTCTGGCTACTTCCACTTCTTCAAAGGTAGCCCACAATCCCTCTAGCAGTACCTGAAGTTTGCCGGATACCCCATTCTGAACTTTATTCTGGCTGCAATTAGCTTCGATACTATAGGGTGGAATTGAGTGCGACAGAGCCGGACAGATGCAGGGAGATCCTGCGTTATTCTCAGTTTTGCTCCTTCCCAACTAATTTCTTGCATTTCCTTAAGTTTCCCTAGTAGGTATTGTCTTTCTTGGTAGTTCAAGAATCTACAGATAATCGGACAGGGGGAGGCCCCTGGTGGAGGCATTGGCCTTATAGCTCTGTGAGCTCTTTCAATCATATAGACTTTCCCAAAAGGCGATGGACCGGCAAGTTTTTCTACCAGCTTCTCCACAAAATTGATGGTGTTATTTCCTTCTTCTTTTTCTGGTATACCCAGAATGACCACGTTATTTCTGCGGCTTCTACCTTCTAGGTCTTCTAATTTAGCTTCTAGCTTCTTAATTCTGTGCCACATATCCGTTGCTTCCTCATTAGTGCGGTCTGTTTTTTTTTCCAGAGAGGTTGTGCGGCGTCATTATCTGCAATTTTAGTAGATAGGTCATCCAGCGTCTCCGTTATATTTTTAATATCAGTTGCCAGAGATTTGACCTCATCCCTGAACAGAGTGAATTCGGCGAGGAACCTCTCTAACGTCAGGGGAGCCCCTTCTTGGTCTTTCGTCCCCATGGCGCTTATAGCCACAAATTTTCCCCCATGACTTTGTTGGGCCTTAGGCCTCTTGCTTTGCTTCTCCGGTGAGACCGGCGGGGTATGTTTCGGAAGGGCTAAACGCATCTCTGGTTCCATTCCTGTAGATCGAATTCTTCTCTCAGTCTTAATCCATGCCGTGGCTATCAGGTAAATCACTCTTAACTGTTTTAATGTTCAGATTTGAGCTTTTAAAACATCAAGCGGCGGGAGCTATACTGGAGAGCTGCTACCCAGCGTCTTGCATCACGTGACCTCATTCTATTTGTTTTTAATTTAGCATTCTTTTTGCAGTGACAAACCCCCAAAAGCTCAGCCCCTGACTCCCCCATCCTCTGCCCACCCCTAGGGCATACCTGGAGAGGTGATAGACCCAGGCTTACCCGCTCTGGGTGGGGCTGTCAGGAGGGCATGGCCCCCACAGATGACTGGACAAGGATTCCCGTGGGAACACCACTGGAAGGGTCTCCCTGGCTTATCCACCTGGGCAGGCCATGGGACCAGACCATACCAATGGAAACTCTTGCTCAGTCACCAGCCAAGTGTCACAGAGGGTGGCATGGAGTCAGAAAGGTGGAGCATCATGAACGGAGCTGGCAGCAATTTCTTGAGTCAACGGTGGGCTCCCTCGGAAGCGTGGCATGCAATGACATAATGCACTACACATGACATCTGGCATGACTCCCTGACAGCATGGATCTGGCTGCTGTATGCCCCCTGGCCTCTGCCAGGGGTCAGTCATGCACTGGTTGCTCTCCTCTCCTCCAGCTCTGGAGGAGAAGAGCAGTCCCTAGGATGTTAAGTCCTCCTCCCCCCCCCCGGCCAGCCCTCCAATGCTCTTAGTCCATATCTGAACCCAGGGCATCGGTGTCACAGACAGAAAGTCGACCTCTACACCGGTGGGCTGGTAGGGCGATAAATTCTTTTGCACATAAATTTGCTAATAATTCATTTAGAGCATTAAAACCTGCTTCTGGGGCTAAAACTATTAGTCAGACTGTATATGGTAGTGAAATATGGGGTTTATATACAAAGGCTTATAACATTAAAATTATTCAAATTGTCTTTGTCCTCTGAGACCCCAGCCAGTGAAATCACAGAAACCTGTTTGTGGGTGCCCTGATTGGCAAACAACTTTATTCCATAAATTAAGAATCCATTACATCCTTTGTTCTACTCATCATCATATTCAATTACATCATTTATTTATATCCACAATTCAAACCTTTTTCCTTGCACATTATTTACAGTCCCAGTTTTCCAATATATATACTGTATATATTCATCATCACATTGTAATCCTTTCTCATTTAATCTTTCATAATTTTCTTCCTTTTTCCTCTTTATTCCCCCAGATGTACATCTGGGGGCTGCACTCATTCTTTTCTTTTCTTTTCTTTTTTAGGTGCTAGTGTACACCAGTGCCCTTCTTCATTTGGTTGTATTTTGCGGCCTTCTGTGTCCACCTGTCCCTCTTCCCCTTTTTCCCCATCCCCCCATTTTATCTCGCCTTCCCTTTTTTTTCTCATGTATGTCGGCTGTCCACCTTCAGCTGAACCAAGTATGCCCATGCATACCATGTTTTATTATTTCTGCCACCCGTACACCATTGGGTTAGCCTGATCCATGGCTCATTCCTTCCTCTCAATCTAAGTTGGGTGGATGGAAGGCAACTCTCTTAGCAGCAAAAATTGTGAGGTCTGGACCCAGGGGAGCAGTTTATAAGCCCCCTTTTACCCTCCCCTCTCTACCTCCCCCTGCTCAATCATCTTCCCTCTTTTCTTCCTGTGCCCCTCCCCTTTTGGTGACCTTACATTGTGACGTCACTCCCCCTTGCATCATCACTTTACCTCTTACCCCCCTTCCCTCTTCCTTCCCTCTTGTCCTATATTTGCTGCCACTGGATGAACCCCCATTGGCCAGGGCCCTAGAAACAACAAGGTCTACCCCTTGAATCTGGCAAACCTCATTGTCCTCTGAGACCCCAGCCAATGAAATCACAGAAAACTTTTTGTGGGTGCCTAGATTGGAAAACAACTTTATTCCATAAATTCTGAATCCATTACATCCTTTGTTCTACTCATCATCGTATTCAGTTACATTATTTATTCATATCCACAATTCAAACCTCTTTCCTTGCACATCATTTACAATCCCCCTTTTCCAATGTATATATTCATCATCACATTTTAATCTTTTCTCATTTAATCTTTCATCATTTTCTCCCTTTTTCCTCCCCCCCCCCACAGATGTACATCTGGGGGCTGCTCTTGTCCTTATCTTTTCTTCTCCAGGCACTGGTGTACACCAGTGCTGTTCTTCATTTGGTTGTATTTTGCAGCTTTCTGTGTCTGCCTGTCCCCCCTTCCCTTTTTTCCCCATCCCGCCATTTTATCTTGCCTTCCACTAGCCTGCTCCAGCTTGCGAAGGATGGCAGGCCTTCCCCCCTTTCTACAGGGCTCTCTCCTTTCTCCACCCCTCGATACAATCTGCTATCCCAAAACTGAACATGGTTTTGCCCATCCTACATAGGTGAACCTCATCTCCCCTGTAAAATTCATCATCCTGCTCCTCAATCCCTCTCCTAATCACCCTTCCCATTGCTAAAAATAATGCCCCCACCCTCTGATTCATCTTCCTCATGGCTTTATCAATAGCCCTGTGGCTGTGGGTGTACCTCCATACCTTTCTGGGCACCATGTCTGACTACACCAGAGTGATCCCAGGCCACCATTTTTTAATTTTCGTGATGTCATCCTTAATTTGATAATAAATGTCAAGCAAGAGCCTGGACCCAATGTCCTTTCCACCCAAATGGATGATTATCATGTCCAGTTCTGGTAGTGTCTCCCTCATTTCCCATAGTGTTGGTAGTTGTTGGGCCCATTTCATCCATCTGACTCCTTTCCATCTTAATTTACACTGCCTTGGATCCTGGTCCAGCTGCCAACCCCCCCAGGTCTTCATGCTGCTCTCCTTTCTGCCCACATTATAAAAGAGTACCCACAAATCCAGATCTCTAAACTCCTCCTCCTCCTCCTCCTCGTACCTGTTGATGACAAAACAATTGTAAGCATAACTGTTGTTGCCATCCTCCCCATCCCCCTTTTTTTTCTTGAACCTGTAAAAGAGAAACAGAAACATTGTTAAAGCATCAGTCATTTAGAGGTTTCACATACAGTATCTTTTGTAACAGTTTGAAGTCCAGCATCCTAGTACCCTTAGATCCTCTTTTGACCCCCCTTTTGCTATGGCTTTGGAGGCTGCTCTGATGTAAAAGGAGTGTGAAGAGAATCTTTTGGGGTCTTCACCCAAGACTTCTATGCCCTTTTTTAGCAGACAACCACCTGTATGCCTGTCATTGATTTTTGTCCCCATGTTTAAACAACAACCCCGTCCTTTTTCTGCACACTGTGGCGTATGTCCACAATGCTTGAATCAGGCATATGTTTTCGTTCTGACTCTGTCTCAGCACCATCCTGGTCCCCTGACCTGTCTGATCTGTCTTTGACCTTCTAAGGTGAAGCTCTATCTCTCCCTTGCCCCAGGTCACATCCTCCCATTTCAAACCTCTTAAACTGTCTCCTTTGCCATACCCCGCTACCTCTATCACTCTGAAAGCCTCATGCCACATCACTGTGTAAATTGCAGCAAATAATACAGCTTCATCCTTTGATCTGCAAACCTATGGCATAGCCTTTACCAAACCCTCTAGCATAGCCTTGGAAATAGGCTGTCTCATATTCCCTGTCTTCCCTTTTATCTGTAACCAGCTTTGCATCATCCTCCTCACCAATATGCTTTTGGTGGGGTCCCCCTGTCCTTTTATGCTACAGATTAAGCTGATGGCAGACAGATGTCCCCCATAGTTGCGTGTGCTATCTCACTGTGCCACCTTTGCACCACAAAGTTTCCCACTTGGACTTTGATAACTGTGTCACTTACCTCCATCTTTTGTCCCACTCTGAAGGCTTGAAAAACACACCTTCATATGCCTTTAGGGTCCTAGGTGCCCAGGAGTTACAGAACAGCAACTTGGCTCCTTCCAGCCAATCTCCCAAATGAATGCTGGTACCAGTGTTCACTGCACCTCTGCCCTTGGAGCAATGGCCCAGAATCTGTCCAGCTGCAGGTGGAGAGGCTGTCAGGTATATCATTCTACACCCCTTCAGTATGCCTAGACTTAAATGACATGGTCAGCCTAAGGTCTTGTAGTACTAACTGTCATAAAACTCTCATTATAGTCTTGGACATGGCTCCTTGTTTATTCAGCACATCCACTATTGCTTTGCTATCACACCAGAAAGTGATTTTTTGGTTCCTTAATTCCTCCCCCCATAGCAGTGTGCTGACCCATATTGGTAACATCTCCAATAGTGTGATGTCCTTTGTTAAACCTGCCTTTTTCCATTCTCTGGCCATGCTTCTGAGCACCACTTTCCCCTAAAATAGGACCCCCATCTCTAATCCCCGCTGCATCAATGTATAACTCCATATCTGTGTTAAACACCTAGTCTTCCTGCCAGAAAGTTTTTCCATTGAATTCTTTCAAGGAAACCTCCCAGATCTCCAAATCAGCCCTAGTTCCCTTTGATATGTCTATCCAGTGATGTGGTTTGGTAGCCCTCCCCTTGTTGCCCTGGCCAGGTATCGTGTGAATGCCTGTCCAGGCCCAATTGCCCTGCAGGCAAAGGTTAAATGCCCCATCAGCTGCTGTATTTGCTAGAGCTGCACCCATCTCCTTCTTCTGGTGGCTTGCAGCGGTTGCTTAAGCTTCTTTACCCTTGTGTTTGGTAAGTGAAGAAGCTCTGCTTCTGCATCTGTTTCTATTCCCAGGAATTCCATTTTCTGGCTAGGACCTTCTGTCATTAGCCCGTGACATGCGTGACCATGATTGAGCAAAAACAAAAATGGCAACTCCATCATGGTGCATGTCATGGTGGCTACCAATGAGGGAGAGTGACCAGATGGGGGTGGGTTCGCGCATTTAGTGACAGGATGTCGCTACATGCAACGTGCAGAGGGTGGGACTGAGCACACTGACCATGGAGCGATATGGGAGGGAGGATTTGTGAGGTGCAGTGCCACAGTCAGCTGCAAAGCTGGCCCCATGGTGTAGTGGGTAGGTGGCGGGCTGGGATTGCAAGGGTGCTGGGTCTGGGTTTGGGTGCATGTACATTTTGTTGCACCCGGCCCAAAATGTTTTTCTTAGGTTTTGCACCCCCCCTGACATGCACCACCCTGGAGTTGAGAATCCTTTTGAAGGGGGTTGTGGGGGGATGTGGGGGACATAGCCCCCTGCATAAAGCAAAAAAGCTAAGTCCCTGGCACCCTTTTTCTGTGCGCCAGGGAGTCACATTGTAGGAACTGATTTTCAACAATGTGACTTTGCCCTAATGGCGATCTCCTTTCAGCGGTCGCTGTTATGACATAGAACCCCTTCTGTCTTGTCAGGGGCTAGTGGGGCATCTAGCTCCTGGCATAGTTCTTGGAAACAAGTCAACATGCATTCAGTTTCCACCTTTTCCTTTCCTATCAATAGAAAATTATCTAGATGGTGTATTACTGATCTATACCCGTATCTGTGCTGAAAAACCCATTACAACCAACTGCTAAACAGTTCAAATGTTGCACAGGTATTGGAACAACCCATGGGCATGACCTTTTCAAAGTAATAATATTCCCCTACCCAGAAACCTAGTAAGCCCCAGTCCTCAGGGTGGACCAGCAGGAGCCTGAAGGCTGCCAGCCATGTACCCTGGGTGGCCCTGATGAGTTGTACCACCTCCTCTATGGTGATGTATGTCATATTGCTGTCCTCTTCCCCAAGGTAGTCATTTACTGACACCTTCAGAAAAGGACAGATGGTGTCTAGCCCAAAATTCACCTGGTTGTTTCTATGGGACAAGGCCCAATGGAGTTACCCTAAGGTTCTGAAGAGGCACTTCTTGAATGATCCTTCTACCCTGCCTGCTTTTACCTCCTGTATTTTTTGCTCCAACAACTCTTCTTTTCCCTTAATGAATCCAAAATTCCTTGCTAAATTGTTTACCTGAGGCCCCTTGAACTGCAATTTAAAACTTTCCTGAAAACCTTCCACCAATTTTTTGGCTGCATCCCTGTCTGGGTATTCCCTTATCCATTGTTTGAAAACATATAATTTTATAGGGGTTACTGCCTTCTGGTATGTTTCTAATATTTTGTGGTTGCTATTGTCTGAATGTGATCTATTGACTGTAGCAACGCCCTCCCCCATAACCCCTCTCCCCGTACCCCCTGCCCCATTGTTGGCCCCGGTAACACGCCTGTCCACCCCAAATGGACTGGTTAGTTTGATTGTTGTTGTTAGCCCCCCCACTGCCATTATTGAACCAGTTGGTCCTGCACTTGGATGCCAGGTGGCGGTCCCCATATTTTGAACAAGCATGCCTAAATTAGCACTTTGGCCAGGAGCAAAAAGCTCTGTTATACCCCCAGCAGCATTTCTGTACTAAGCTCAGCTTCTTCCCCTCTTCTCCCTTATTGTTCCCTGTTCATATCAGACAGTACAGCCACAAATCCGATTGCAGGATACCCCACCTGATGTCCCCAAACATCACCATTCTTTGGTGAAACTGTTCATCATATTGCAGCCAGTTATTCTCTCCCTGCATCTTGGCCTTTCTTATTATCAAAGAATAAGTGAACAGCTGTATAGCCAGCTCTGGTTTCTTTTCTATCACTATTGCCGAATAAATCATGAAGGCACTGACCTGGCATCCCATGTCTTCCCTTCATTGGCTTTTTTATCCTCCCCTTCACCTAAAAGGACCACTGCTGCTGCCATATCCTTCTTCCCAATCCTCTCCTTCTCATCATATTTTGTTATAGCCTCCTTACTCACTTGAACGAATATATATCTACAAATTCTCCCTTCCCCAAATCTTTTCTTTCATAACTAGAGGCACGTATTCCCCTATCCTCATGCCTGATGTTCCTATCTCCCTTGTGCCCTGCCCCTCTCCTATAACCATCCCTGTGTCCATCTTTACATCTTCCCCTTTTCCCTTTCTGTTTTCAGCCAGTGGCTTTTCAACTTGGCCCATACCATCATCACCCATCGCCCCTAGAATTTGTTCTACATACTCTTTGAAACTAGTGCCTATATTAAGGCCCTAATTACCTGGTCTTGGGGATGGCTGTGGCACTGGGACTGGACCCAGCATTGCAGGTCCAGCTGGTAGGTTATTGTTTGTGGGTGTCAGGTGGGGTAGGCGGACCTGCTGGCAATTAAGGCTCTACAGGATTTGCTGGCTGTGGGGGCAGTGGGGGAGGCAAAGGCATCAGAATAGGCTCTGGGATAGGCAGAGGCCTGGGTGCAGGCACTGGGGGAAGAGGCAAAGGCACCTCTAGTTCCCAGGTGCTGGTCAGCCAGGTTTGCAGGAGGCCTTTTCATGCAATTGTCCTTCTTCCCCTTTTCTACCTTCTGCTTCTCCCCTTGACTGGTCTCCATGCCCTCAGCCAACTCCCATATTTTGATAGCCTTGTTCGCCAGGTCTACAGTGGCTTTGTAGGCATCAGTCTTTGTCATCTTGTTTTTCTTTGGTGCCATCTTTCTAATCTTGCCGTACTGAGGCTGTAACACAAATTCCAAAAGTTATTATCTTTCATTAACATACTTCCTTAGCAGTCCATTGTGAACTTCCCCCACTGCTCCCTGTCTGCCCCTAGGGGTCCCCTCCATTTGGTGATATAAGTAGCTGCACTGTTACCTATATCATTATTTTTATTCATTCTATGTAAACTAAATTTTTTAAATACTTCCTGCTGGCAGCCAGCAGTCTTTGTGGCAAGGATAAATTAATACCCCCTCAACAGGTCGCAACCTCTCACCTCTGTACCATTATTCCTTTCTTTCACTTACCTGTACATATTTTCTTTTAAACCCTCTGTTAAGTGATACCTTTTCCATTTTTTCTACACTTCTTCTTTATTTATTTCTTTTTTATTATTATCCTTTGCCTTTCCTTTTCCTTCATTCAGCTGCTGCTCTAAACTTTCCATGAGGGGAGATGGAACCATCCTCTGCGCCCCATATTCCTTCCCCTGCCCATTCCTAAAATGACAGCCACCCACCCTGTCCCAAAATGGTGGCCACCCCCTCTGTACAGGCCCTGTTCAAAATGTCAGCCCGCATTTTGTTTTTTAGATGGAGTCCATCTCATGCATGGTCTTTATTTCAGGAATGGCACTCTCCTCACAGCCTGCCCCATCTTGACTGGAATTTCCTTTCTCCCAGTTCAACCTGCATTTTGTGACTGGGTGAGTGCCCCCACACTTAGAGCTTGCATGCCTGAACCAGCAGTTAGGCCATGAACAGGAAGCTCAATTGTAGCCCCAGGAAAACTTCTGGGCCATCCCCCCTTTTTTGTCTCTCTCACTGCCCGTGGTAGTTGTCCATGTACAGATCTCCAACCAAAGGTTAATCTGCCTGACATCCCATTTCATGTCCCCAAAATGTGCCATCCTCTTCCTAAATTTCTCATCATATTTAAGCCAGCTATGTCCTCCCTTCTTGTGCACATTCTTTATAATCAATGAATATGTCAGCAATGGGGTGGCCAGTTCTGGCCATTTTTCTATGACAATGGCCGTATAGTAAGTGAACTCTGTGGACCAATTATCCCAAGTTTTTCCCTTCATGGTCTTATCCTCTTCCCCTTTACCCAACAACACCACAGCTGCTGCCATATCCTTCTTTTCGAAACTCTCCTTTTTCTTGTATTTATCCACGTTGTCTACATTGGCTAGGGCAATAATGTCCACAGATTCCCCTTTCCAGATCTTCTCCTTCATGGCCATGGGTACATGGTCCCCGATCCTAACTCCTGGTGCCCCACCTGGTTTAGCGACACTGGACTCCACCCCTTCCCCCTGCTATCCCCAGTCTCCTTTCCCTTGATGTCCACTAAAGGCGTCTCCAATTGCCCCAAACTGTTACTGTCCATTAACTTCAACATTTGTTCTACATACTCCCAGACACTGCTCTCTAGCATCACCTCTTTATTACCTTCTGAGTCTGTGCTGGGCACTGTCTGCTGCCCCAGGTCCTCAGGGTTGATCACTGGCAATGGTGAGGGCTGGGGAGCTGGCAACATGGGCAGCAATGGACCCACCGGTACCGGGGTCTCAGGCAGAGGAGCAGGTACTGGGACTGGCACCACTGGTGGCACCAGTGCAGGAGGTGGTGGTACTGGGGTAACCAGCTCATGGATGGGTTCCTCCAACCTGTGCTCCCTCAGGGCTCTGGGTACCCATTTGTCACCCTTCCCTGCCCTCTTCTGAGTTCCCTTCCTCTTTTTGGCCTTGCTTGGACTGGGTGGGTCAGTGGTCTCCAACAGCAGGTTTGCCTTGCTTACCAACTCCATAACCACTTGATGGCATTCCTCGTTACTGGGCATGGTTTTCTGTGGAGCCATACTGCACCTGTGAATATACAAAAATAAACCATATTAGCCATTGCCCTGTCCTACTGGTGGGGAAGGGGCCTGTAAGATGGGGCTGCTTCTCCCCCTTTTTCTGGTCTCCTTGCCTCTTAAGCACTTTTCCCATCTGTACTTATCCCCTTTGCCAAAGGATTTAAAATTATGTGCAATATGGGGACATAGTCTGCTTGTGAGAGACGAACCAAAATCACCATAAAATTGAGGAAAAGCATGCTTTAGCAAAGATAAAAGAAAAGTGACCCTATGGAAATTGCTGAGGAGCCGCCTATCAATCTCTGATCTCAGGTAGGCTATACACATTTTGTTGGTATCAAAGGAGAGTTTAAACCAGTGTTCTAAAATTCCAACTTTGGCTAGCATTAGGATAATTGGTTATTAAAGCCCTTAATTACCAAACTCTATCCATCATATCTAACCAGCACAACCAATATTGAACCATAACCCTGGGTCTTATTTGTGTATTTTGTTTTTTGATCCTTTGACTATGTAGCGATGACATCAGATGCCATCCACCACACGGCCCCCCTTTTGTCTTTTTTCTAGTCCACTGGCAGGCCTCAGCCCCCATCCAGTTGCTCTTTTTTGTTCCCCTTGTGCATTTTCCCCTAATTACTCAATCTGTTCCCCTTCACTGCCATTGCATCCCCTGGGAAACACCAATTACTTCTCTGCTTGTTGTGACTGCATAACTGTGATGTAAGACGCCACCTACCACATGGTCATGAGTTCGGCTCCTCCAGCTTAGCGCGGTCTGCTTCATGCAAAAAATCACTATCTGCGTTCATGTCCTGTGCTGCCTTTTTTCCCAGGTCTGACCATCTTGCATCTCGTTCCTTGAGCCCGAAACCATGTCTGCGTGTTTGCCAGGAAAAACAGCTCTCCTCACTTCACCAGCCTACCCCTTGTTCCTAGCAAGCCCCCCTGGTCAAACCAAAGCAAACAAAAACCAGAACCCCCCCACTACCTTGCAGATGCTGCACACTGGCCTCTGGCTTCTAAGTGTCCTTCCAAGTGCCCTGTGGATTTGCCTCCAATGCCACCACTACTTACACCTTCTGGGGCAAATTCAAATATACTGGGCCAGTGCTAGCACCACAACTGCCTTCTGTTGCTCCAACCAATATGTTCTTACTTACCTTCACTTCTCCAACTTCCTCAATACTCACTTGAGGATGGACACTCTGCCAATTTGGACACATGCTCCTGTGGTATCTGAAAATATGTACTTAACTACCTTATCGCTGAGTTAATTAACTCCAAATAACTATTTTGAACAGCCCAGTGGCTAATTAAAAATTGTAATTTTTTTTGCCAATCTGATGTGCATCCAAGAGAAAATACTCTTAGTGAAAATGTGTTAGCTCTGTGCAGGGTCTTAAGTACCCCCCACCCAGCTCATCGCTCTCTCGCTTTCTTTGACCAATCCGGGGTGCCTACATCACTCCCATAGTGATGTCATTAAACCCACCCCTTTTGTGACCTCACCAAAGACCCTCCCCCTTCCCCCTCCTTCCCTCTCTTCATTCCTGTTCCTTTCCTATTCTGGCCCCTCACACAAAACTGCCAGGGTCTGGGTACAATGGGGTCTGCTCCTTTATGTGAGCAACCTTCTTTATAATGTTGCCACTATTTTTATTGTACTGTACTCTTCAAAGTTGTGGCTGAAAATACAATACGCCTTGTGTACTTATGAACAAAAATAAATAAGTGAATAAATAAGCCCATGAAACATGCTTTCAAATGAGGTATTGAGCTTGCATAGTTGGGAAAGCTGTTTGTTGGTAAGCATAGAGTAGTTTGCTTGACTTTGACATCATTTTCTGTCTCCAGCTTCCATGAAATCACTGTTGCCTTAAGTTATGAAAGTTTAAACATGGATATCTGTAGATTGATGATAGGTACAGTAGTGTTATTAGCCCAGTACCTTTTTTGAATGTACTTTCAATGGGCATTCAGACTTTGAAAGACTGTACACCTACAGTACATTCACCTTTATTTAAATATTTCAAGAAATAAGTCTAGTTGTATTAATGCTTTAACTTTTAGTGTGAATGAAAATGTTATGATGAAGATGATAATGATGGTAATATCACTGGTTTCTGCTGAGAGTGCTTTTAACACTGGAAATCACTTGTGACACTGAGCAGGGCAGAGATGGTGGAATGCTCCACCCTGAAGCTGGATTGTAAGCATGAGAGAAGGTGGCTATGGCTGAGGTAATCAGTTAGCTCTAATGGTTACTCTTCTTACAAACAGGGAGGATGAGTATTAATCTATATTGGTGTAGGTCATGTGAATGGAAGCACTTCTTAATCTTGGTGAGAGAAGAGAGGAGACATATGAGCCTGTATTGGTTTAGGTCATACTTGTCTGCACCCCCACTTTATGAAGTAAAACATAGAAACATAGAATCTGAGGGCAGAAAAGGACTGCAATGCCCTTTCCCAGTCTGCCCATGATCCCTACACTGCAAAAACCGTAGACCTTTTTTGATTGCTGTCTTTACCCTCTCTTTCCTATTGCTATGGTTCCCCTTTGCCTATCCCATGCATTTTGAAATTCCCCTACCAAATTTTCTCCCACCACCTCTGCTGGAAGGCTGTTTCAGGCATCCACCACCCTTTCCATGAAGACATACTTCCTCATGTTACCCCTTAGTCTGCCCCTTCCAACTTCATGTTGTGACCCCTTGTTCTAGAACATCTCCTTTTCTGAAAAATGCTACCCTCCTGTACCTTTTCTATGCCTTTAAGATATTTGAAGGTCGCTATCATAAATCACAGAAAGGGTGGTCTGTATCATATAAGAAGGACAGCGAGTCTTAAAGGAATTCACTAATCTGAAAGTGTACAAGGCAGTGGGGCCAGATGGGATACATCCTGGAGTATTAAGAGAACTCAGGTGCTGGCAGCACCACTTACAGCCCTGTTGAACAGTTTGCTAGAAACAGGTGTGGTGCCAAAGTACTGGAGAGGGAGAATGCAGTCCCTCTCCACAAAAGTGGGAGCAGGGAGAAGGCTGTCAATACAGGTCAGTCAGCCTGACCTAGGTGGAAGGGAAACTAATGGAATATCTACTAAAAGAAAGGTTTGTGATATATCTGGAATCCAGCAGAGTACAGGATCCAAGGCAGCATGGATTCACAGTGGGAAGAGCTTATCAAACAAACTTGTTAGATTTCTTTGACTGGGTGACTGACTAAGGAGGTGGATCATGGAGGGGTGATGGATGTGGCCTACCTGGATGTCAGCAAGGCATTTGACACATTCCACATAGAAGGCTAGTAAATAAGCAAGGCAGCCTGGGAGTGGGTCCCAGGGTGGTAAACTGGGTAAAAAAGGGGCAGAGCAATAGGGTCAGTAGAAATGTAGGGTCAGTGGCTATAAATAAAGGTAGGGTATACAGGCAGACTGGATGGGCCTAGTGGTCCTTATTTGCCATCACTTTCTATGCTTCTATGACACAGAGGGTGGTGGTAAATGGAGTTCAATCCGAAGAGAGGAGGATGACCAGCCAGGTCCCACAGGGATCAGTGCTTGGACCAGTCCTCTTTAATGTCTTCATAAGTGACATTGCAGATGGACTAGAAGGGAAGGTGTGTCTCTTTGCAGATGACACAAAGATCTGAAACAGGGTTGACACTCCAGGAGGGGTAGAGAAAATGAGAAGGGACCTAAGCATGCTTGAGAAGTGGTCAAGGGTGTGGCAACTAAGATTCAATGCAAAGAAGTGCTAGATCATGCACTTGGGGCACAGAAATGTGGGGGAGGAGTACGTGATGAGGGCTACTAACAACCACCAAACAGGAAAGAGACCTGGGAGTAATCATATCTGATGATCTAAAGGTTATCAAACAATGTGAGAAGACTGTGATGACAGTCAGTGGAATACTGGGGTGCATAGGGAGTGGTATCTCCAACAGAAGGAAGGAGGTAGTGATGCCACTGTATAGAACATTGGTGAGACCTCATCTGCACAAAAGGTCATATGAGGGGAGACTGCAGGATCTCCATATGTATTCCCTGGAGGAGAGAAGAGAGAGGGTGATATGATAGAGTCTTTCAAATACCTCAAGGGTGTAAATAAGGTACAAGAGGGTAGCATCTTAAAAAAAAAAGATGTTCAAGAACAAGGTTCCATGATATGAAAACAGAGGTGGCTAGGCTTAGAGGTAAAATGAGAAAGTATTGTTTCATGGAAAGGGTGGTGGATTCCTGAAACAGACTCTCAGCAGAGGTTGTAGGGGTAAAAACAGTAGGGGAATTCAAAAAGGCATGAGGCAGACATAAAGGAACTCTAGCGATAGAAAAGAGAGGGTAAGCCACAGATCATTTAGGATCTACAGTATATGAAACAGGTAGGGAAAATGGGCAGACAAAAATGGGCCAAACGGTTCTTATCTGCTTTCAGATTTTATGTTTCCGTATTTCTATACAAGGGAGATGCTGCTCTGCTGGAGGTGCCATTAAGTGAATGAAACATTAAATTTTCTTTTGCTCATTTCTACTAGTGATCCAGTAGAAGTAAAACATCATTTGGTGCAAAGAGCAGGGAATTACTCCCCCTTCTATGTTCTCGATAACATTCCCTCTATACACGAATCAGGTTGAAATTTAATTGGCCATGTCTTTGTGTTAATGTTAAGCACTGAACTGCTGCATATGAGTATATATAGTTCCTGCACTACGATATCTAACAGTACTTTGTAAATCACTTTGAGATGACTGTGTATGCAATCATGAAGTGCAACCAAACATTCATTCATTTAAAGGTATACATACCCCAAAGTGAAGTTTTGTTAGTCAGTGGGAACGTGAGGTGACGTGAAATAGAACTGTAGCTTCCTTTATGAAATCAAGCTGTGCTGTGTGGAAGTTACACAAAGAAGAAATAGAAAATAATGTTGCAATTAGTAATAGGATTGGTGCAGGTAATGTGCACACTATATAGGACCACCAAGGGCATTTTATTACAACATCACTATACTCTTGTGATTTCCTGACAGATCTTCCATACAGATCTCTTTACTTTTATGGTCATGGCTGTTAGTTAATTTTTTTAAAATCTTCATTTATATTTAGTAGTTTTAGTCTCTGAAAGTACAAACAAAAAACATTGAATATCAATATTTGTAATATACCGACTCTCAGAGCCTCCAGAGTGTTTCTACTGACAGCTGTGTGTCAAAACTGTGACATTGGTCCTTTCTTGCAGTATTAACAGCTCTGTACATAAAACTGGCCTTGTGGATGTTGGAAGTGCTGCTGCACCTAGAGGTAGTTTTGTTTTAAAAATTCCAACATTAATACCTTCATAAAACAGTAACATTTATCAGCCTTAGATGATATTTCTAAAGTCCTTCTCAGAAAAATGTGACAAAGATACCAAACAATTTCTGAACTGCTTCAGACAGGTGATACAGGGGTCAGAAAACTGAGACTGGGAACAGATGATGCAGCAAGGGATGTGGTCCATCAGACCACAGTAGAGTGGGACATGAACTAGAGAGGGGGAACACTGGACACCAGAGAGTTTGTGTAACTTGGAGTACAGGTGGGGGGGGCACTGGACTACTAGAGAGTTGCCAAGATGACCATGGAAATTTAAAGTAAAGCTTGCCCAGAAGCAGGCTTTATGTATAGAGAGGGCAGACTGTTGTAAACTTCTGGGTGGCACTGTCCCAAACCACAGTCTTGTAGCATAACATAGCACCATGCAACTAGTGTTCTGCCATGTTGTAACTCAGTAGGAGTTGCACAGTAGCATGCTAGTGAGTGTAAACACTGTTTTCCCCCACTATAACTGTATTTCACTGAGTTGTATCCACCCCTGTTTTTATTTATTTATTTAGTTTTTGTTGAACAGGTAGGTACACTAGACAGAAACTGGCTGTTTTCAGGTACAACCCAGAGAGTTACAAAAAGGGTGATGCAACACCAGACAGTTTACAATCAACAGCAATATACAACATGTTCACAGGTAAAGGCAAATACAAACAGGATGCAAGCAATATGTATCACAACAACATACAAAGTGCTAAGTACAATATAGAGAGAGTCACATGATAACAACACATCATTTTCTAGACACACAGCATAAAAAAAACAGTATTATCAACCATGGGCAAAACATCAAAATACTAATACCACAGTGGCAAGCAGAATCAAGATTGGGTTAGGGGCCCAATAACTAGTTCACCTCTTGGGGAAGCATTTCCATATGGATGTACCTTGGAGGTGCTTATGAAGGGGTTTTTTGAAACTCCCTGCAGTGGCACAAGTACGACTCTCAGATTGAATGTTGTTCCATAATTTGGGTGCAAAGTACTGGAATGCTGCTGAACCAAGGTTAGTTCCCAACTTAGGGACTGCAAGCCAGCCACAGTCTGAGGATCTTGGTGGATATGAACTGCGATGTGGCTGAAGCCATTCAGCAAGCTGTTGTGGATGCTGTTTTCTTAACACATTGTAGACAATGCTTCCTAGTGCATGGTCTCTCAAGGCTTCAGGGGGCAGCCATTTTTAATTTCTCATATAATGTACAGTGGTGGACAAATCTGCTGTTGGGAAGCTCAAAGCGACATATTCTATTATAAGTGACATCCCCCCTCCTCAGCGCAAGCTTCACTGATGAGGGTGCATACACTACAATATTATACATGAGCTTAGTAGGCACTATACCCTGTGCAACTCATAGGCAGGCATGGTGGGTAAGGTTGTGTCTAATTCTGTAGGACATACCCAATCTAGAGTTAACAACTTTACAGATTTTCTATATGTGCAGGTTAGAATCAAGTGTGGGATCCAAGATAACCCCAAGATAATTGAAGGACTGCACCACTTCCAGCAAAGTGCCATCTAAACATGCAGTCTGAAGAGGGTCTTGGCAATTCCTTATTTTGGGGGGGAGGGAGCCAAACAGCTTGGCATGCATCTTAGTCACATTTAAGAACAGCCTGTTCCAATGCAGCCAGGTTTGTATTTCTTGCAGATCATGAGACAACACCATGTTTATGTTGCTTTATATTTTTGGAGCTGACAGTGAGCACAAGGTCATCCATGTAGAGTATAGGTGTACAGTATTTCAGACACTCATACAATCTGTTGATGTGGATCGAGAATAGGAGCTGTCATAATATTGGGCCTTGAGAGACCACGAGTCTGGAGGACACTGGCTCAGAGAAGGTAGTACCTAGTTTTACTAGCTGCTGTCTATTGTGTAGGTAATTGGCAAACCAGCTATGGGAAGGGGGTGCCAGACAGTGGTCTTTTAGCTTGTGGATGAGCATATCATGGTCCACAAGGTGTTTAATAGCTGTCCCTGAATTGAAGCCACAGTGGATTTCAATACTCTAATCAGAAGCCACCCCTGTTTTGTAACCGTGGCTTTGGTTCAGACAAAAATGCTATCAGTTGTAATGTGGTATGGTATTCTTTGTGTTGCTGGTACCATATTAAGTAATAGTAGTGAGAGCCAACAGTTTTCTGTGAAAACTTTTATTACATCTTGGCTTTAAAGTGAAGAAAATTAAAGTGTTCAGGTTTTAAATCTGTTTTTAAGCTCTTTTTACTTTTTTTCTTTTAATTGAGCTCATTCTTGCTGTCTGGGTTGGCAGCCGGGTCCGATTCACTGTCAGTATCAGGAGTGAAATCATCACTTGTTTTCAGAGCATCTGAGGCATCACCTAAAAAAGGAATGGTACACTAACTCTACTAAGGTTGGGTTTTAATTTGTATGCAGCTGAAGTTGAATCATTACCTTTTAATGTCTCCAGCCATGATGATATCTGATTTCTTTCTTTAAAAGTTAAGCCAGCAGGTCTGGTGCAGTGTAAAGTTTCCAGATCATGCTCATGATGCCACAAACTTGAAAGGAGTGTATGATATTCTTCTCAGTTACTCCTGCCCAATCTTCTTTCACCCATTCTACCATCTTGAGTTTGAGGGTGCTCACGGGTTTTCAGCAACTGTTCATTCTTGCTCTACTGTGGCTAGTCAAAAATTGTAGCATTCTCAGTATTGAGCCTTGAACAGAGCATTCCAGCTCATTTCAGTGGGATTTAGCAGTCTGGAGCATCCAACATAACAGTGCTTCTCCTCTTCAGCAGTGATTTGATGGTGGGGAGAAATATGGCTTCTGACTGTATTCTATGTTAGCGTATATTTTATGAATGAGTGGCCACCACAGACAGTGTCAATCCACATTTTCATCAAGTCCTCACTCATCCAGCTATTGTCTGAAATTGTGATCGCCACCCCTATGACTCCTGAAACCTCTTTTGGCATGTGTTTTCCCTTAAGCACTATGAAGGGAGGTAGTTTGTGACCATCAACCATGGTATCTAAGCACACAGTAATACGTTGCTTCTCATGGCCAGTTGTCATTAGTGGTACTGATATAACATTCCATGTTCCCTGTGGTGGCCAGTTTGATGTTGTGGTTGGTAACTTGTGACTTTAGGGATGAAATTTATTTGCAGTCTTTGTCCAACTGTGGTGCACTGCCTTATCATAACCCCCTAGCATGATAAGAACCTATCCATCCACCCACAGCTTGCTTGAAATTCAGGACTGTGAAAGAGGGAATTTCCTTCAAGGAAATTGACATAGGAGCAACTCTAAAATGTTGCTCCCTCTGTGCAGCAATCCAAACTGCCATGCCATCCTCCTCAGTAGGGTAGGACGATTTTCTGCCAGCCCAAGTGAGACAGCATCTTTTTGTGGTTTGCTGTGATGTACCAGCTTCTGAGATAGGAGCTTGTAGTTTCTTTTTAATTTTTCTCTCCATTCCCTTACTTATTTTTCATCAATGTGGAGTATGAGGGTGACTGAAGCATTACCCTCAACCTCAGCCCTTTTGACCACAGATGGTTTAAAATTCACATCATAGCATTTATGTTTAGACTTTTTCAGAGTGTTTTTTTTTGGCAGAATACCAATAGCTGTGTGGCTGTGTAGCAGTGTTTCCTGCAGAGAATGACAGAATGGCCCTTTGAATGGGCAAATCAATAATGCCAGTGAGCGGGATCAGCTGGCACAACAGATGAGATGACAGCAAATTACAGTCAGAGTCAGCAGCTGTAGTATTCCTAATAGAAGCTGCCCTCATATCGAAGCCACCCCTGAATTGAAGCCACAACTCAAAACAAGTCATTCTAATAGAAGCTGTGGCTTCAATTCGGTGAAATACAGTAAATGGCTACATTACTTGCATTGGGATGTAGCTGCAAGGGGTGCTACCATCTGGGACAATGAATTTCTCTTGTGTGAAGCACAAATTGGTTGTAGCACAATGGGCAACACTTTGCTCTTGTTTCGATCCATCACCCAGTGCAACCAAAAATATGGTATTTGATGTCATAAAAATGAATTACATATTTTTTCACATCAGTATATCAATTGAATTGTTTATGATCAGCTACTGCATTACAATTCTTCTGTACTTTTTTTTAACTTTATTTTTATTCAGATTGTGGTAACCATTACCAAATAAAAACACAGTACATAGCTGCTATAAATTTGGAAATACAACATCAGCATAGGTACATCAACGTACAATTCAAGCAGAAGGTTAAAGAGCTGGTGACACGTTCAGGAGAACTTTAACAAAACCTAATATTTAGACACAGTTCAGCTTGTATTCCCCATTAGTGCTTTATTCCTTCTCCCCGTTATTTATTACTGAGGTCTTCCATATGAAAACAGGATCTTTGCTCCTGAAAAGTTTGTCTATTCCTGTTACTTTCTCCCTACCTGAATTCGCAGAGGACTGCTTGTGATATCACAGTTACTCCCATAGCACCAGATTGTGATGTCACAACAGAGGATTATGATGTGAAGCAGGGAGTAAGGTATAGAGATAGATGGACTCTAAAGGAACTCTAAGGGATGAAGGTCATATATTCATGCACATTTCCTTAGTAATACTGTAAATAATGGGGAGGAGAAATATATAAAATATAAATGGAATGCAGGTAGAAATGAACCTAATTATTATGCTTTTGAAAGTTTTCTTTGAGGCATCAGTAGTTCTTTAACACCCACATAATGAGGGACAATCTCAAGGCAGTTAACTGTCAAAGCAATAATGTCCGTAAAGTCAGTAATAAAAGATAAGCCATTGTAGCAGGACACTGGACCTCTCAAAACAAAATGAACAGTGACATACTCTCCCCCCCAAAAAATTTCATCAGCTAAAATTATAGCCTGTTGATCAAGAATAGACATAATTAACATCGTTGTTAGATGAAACAGCAACTTGCGATGGCACTGTTGGAGAAATAATCACCCACCACCACTTCCCCCAACCAAAAAGCAGAGTTGGAACAGATAGCAGGATTGCTAGTACATAAAGCTCACAGGAAAGTGTCCACCAATAAGGTATTAAAAGGGTAATCATATATCTCTTAGAACATGGAACATAGTGTACAGTCGGGGTTATTGCAGAACACTCTCTTTGGTGCATCTAAACTGGCCATGCAAATACGCTTCTTCCCAACATTATAGAATGGTGTGAAAGAAATAAAGACACCAACGCCATCTTGAGGGTCTCAAAAACTGTAACTCCCAATAATCAGTATTACCCCACAGAGACCATAGTGCCCTGAAAAAAGAAACTAAGTACCAGGCAGGTCCCTCCAACAAACACTACAAAAACAGGTTCCAAGTATAATTGTATTCCCACCAGTAAGACCCAAATCAACATATCCAAGCAATCAGGCAAGTGGAAACATTACCCCGTATGATGTTGAGACAGTTCAAGTCCTCAGCCATCCGAGTCTGGGTGATGTTGTTGGTCCCCATTTGCAGCTAGAAAGTTCCCTTATTTTTTCCAGTTTCTTGTTGGCCTCCATCAGATCATCAAACAGAAAATATTTTCCCACATAAAAAAGTTTGAGATGTGCAGGCATTTGCAATGGGTGTGTGATGCCAAGCTCTGGGAGCCCAGCACAAACCCCGTCAAATGTCCTACAACATTCCCTTGTAGAAAAAATGAGATCTGGGTAGCAATGTATAAGTGTTTTACCATCTAGTAGTAATGGATCATGTTCCCAAGCTTTGACCAAGAGAATATCTCATTGATGGGAACTGCCTGTAACAACCAATATGGTCCATGGAAAGTTAGTATTAGAGGGGTTCTTTCTCGGGGAGACATGGTAAACTTGTAACACAGAAATACCATATAGATCACTAAACCACTTTTTAAAGAGATCCTGCACAAATAGAGTAGGATTTTGGGCTTCAGAACCTTCTGGGATGCCCAAAAGATGAACATTTGCTGAGTGGGTGCCATTTTCCACACTTTTCAGACAGTAACGTAGCAGCTTGTTCTCTTTAACCAAACTGGTCACTGCTGTGAAGGATTTATTTACAGTTTCAATAATTGTTCAAGTGTCTGTGATAATGGTCTCCACTTTGGTTTCTAAAAGTGTAACTCTGTTTTTGAAAGACTTCATTTTATCAGTGAGATCTTTCACTGCTGCTATGATGGCATCTCAGACAGCCTGAAGGGTGAGACCTGACTGCACTATGTCTTTGGAAATGTACCCTTCATTAGCAGCGGGTCCAGCCAGCGTGGGTTGTTTCCCCTTCCCAGACTCCATTGGTGGCTGATTTTTCAGTCTTCTCATATTGTGTTCTGCTGAATTTGGGGACCAGAATAAAGTACCCAATGAGTTCAGTCCACTAATGCAATCTGCAGCCTCAAAGAAATTAGTTTAACTTCCAGTATTATTGAATTGGAGTGGCGATGGTAAGGAGCTCTCTCCAAAGTGCCTTGCTCGGTCGTTTGCTTGCTCCACCCCCCCCATTCTTCTGTATTTCTTGATAATTTCATACCAACCTTATTAATAAAATCAATTACAAGCCACTTCACCCTACAGGTTGGTACTGTCATAGTTGTAAACTTTTCAATCTGTGCAATTCTTTGTTAGTTAATATGACTACAATACATGGAACTTGCTAAACACAAGTCCTGTATTTTTTACCTTCATCAGAATTCTGGTCTGGTCCTGTATATATCATGCAGTGCCAAAAATGTAGAATTGTTGGTATAAGTTGGAGTTTTAAAGTATGAATAGAGTGGCACAACGGCATAGTCCGCCACTTCCAAGACAGCTGCCAGAGTTCTGTGCACGTGCACGGCAACTCGAGCATGTGCACTGAGCTCCATCAGCCATCATGGAAACGGCAGAGTGTGCCACTGTGCCATCAGAGTTCAGTGCACATGCGTGAGTCACCATGCATGTGCACAGTCGTGCATGCATACTGAACTCTATCACCATCTTGGACATAGCAGACAGTGCTGTGTTCTTCCCCTCAAGTCAGCTGCAGCCATACTGGCTCTGGCCAGAACTTAAGTATGGTCAAGGTTTAACTAATTCCCAATTGTAGATTGTTTTACACTCATCAGCTGTTTTTACTCTTTGTGAATCATTTCTGTAATAGTTCACTGTATTGATATTGCAGATAAATCAACATGCAATTGCATTTGTCTTGGAGACAACCATTTTTATTGAGTAGTATTAAAATTGAACTGCATGCCCAAAAACAACAAATTTGGTTTCCGATGGGCTAAACTTTTTTGTGTTGACTGTTTTTATCAAAGGTTATCATAGAGGTTATTTCCTCTGAAATGACAGCATTAATGCTGTGAAATTGCATTCTGTAGTGCATAAGCCCTATTTTAAAAGTGAAATAATTATTCAGCTTTATCCTATTTTCTAAGATCTTAAAATTGTATTTAGTAGATACCATGCAGACTACTGATAACTCTTATTTTGGGTTTTGTATAATACCTATGTTAGAAACTTGCTTTTTTTGTTCTTACCTTCTTAGTAAAAATCCTTTTATCACACAATGGGTAATTTATATCCATTACCAACCCTTTCAATCCTTTTCAGTGGTGCTGTCAGTGCCTTTGGCACAGTAATGATTAATGTGATCTAATAATAGTGTGCCATTATATTACTTTAGTAAAACATGTACCAACATCCTATTCAAATCTACCAAATTCATAGCTTCCTATAATATTTTTCTTGAAAGGGAGGATTACTATTTTTCAAAAGCACAAATCAAATTTTTTTTTCATTTTTGTGAAATTCCATGTGTCTTGTAATGATATTTTTGTTCAATGGTTTTAACAGGTGTACACTTTAGTACGGCAGTCTCTATTGTTGGCTACAGATAATGAAAGGGTCAGACAAATGACACATATAATATTGCTGCAACAAGTTACATGCCCTCTAGATCTACACTTCTCTTTATTCAATATTTTCTTAATCTTCATGTCTCTGGTGCAGCCCTCCTCGGCCTGGCAACCTTCCAACCCCATTCTTACCTTCTCTCTCACTTACATGGCCTTCCATGTGGTCCACAGGCTCATTTGCACTATCTGTATGGTAGTTCCAGGTGGTAGGGGGAGGTTGGATAATATTTCACCCAGGCTCTTTGATTCAGGATGGCAATGGGGCAGTTGGCTCATTGGGGCCTGAAAGTATTGGCTTTAGGCTGTGCATATCCTGTTTTTACCTCCATGGTTTGCACCCACCCCTCAGAATGTGCTGGCAAGGGCTCTAAGGGGCATGCAATGAATGACAGCACTGCCAGAGATGGACAATGACCTCCCTCTCCTGAATGGCCCCAGTTGCACCACCACCACCACCCTTGGTTACCAGGGTATTGATGTTGCAGTGGAGCCTGCTGCCCTCCCTCCTTAGAAGAAGAGGGCATCCTCTGGCATGCTTCATCCTCCTCCTCCTCCTCCTCCTTCCCCAGCCTTTGATGTCCCAGGTTCATTCCCTAACCTAGGTCATCAGTGCCACGAGTGGCAGTCTTGCCCCGTGCCATCGTGCTGGCCCTAGACCTATACTTCTGAAGATGTTTAGAACTAGACAAACTATTTTGTTGACCAAGTTGTCATACTATTTTAGAAATTGAAATTACAGGAACAAGAACGGAAGAATAATATTATGAAATCCACATTGTATTCCATTTTAAACATGTGTGATAATATTTAGTTGGAAGAAAGGGGACTCATTTCCAGTGGCATGCATTGTTTCTGTGGAATTAAGCTCTAATGATCTGGAAATCAGCTGATAATGGATTCTAACACATTTTAAAATGGAACCGATCTGAAATCATTCTAAAACCAGTCACTAACATGGCCAGTAAGAAACTACATAAGCCATAATGCATTATTATTAGCTATTCCACAGACTATGAAGCCTGAGAAGATCAACAGAATATATTATTACATTATGTAGTGGTGATTGCTCTGGAACCCTTCCAGTATTAGCTACTATACTTGTCAGTCTTAAATTGTATAGGCAAAAAAAAAAAATACAATTGACCAGTCTAACATCACTGAGGAAATGGTGATCATCCCAGGAAGATTTAGTAGATGTCATAACTCTGTAGTCAATACAGACTACACTAGGTAATTTTTGGCAGTTCCTAGTAAACCATAATATAAAGCAGAAATGACACATGCAAGGATTTCAAATCTCTACAGGAAGAAATCAATGCAACTCAGAAATTTAGGGTTAAAGAAGTGAGATTAAAGAAACTGGCAGTAATTCTCAGTCACTTGGGAATGCCACTAATGACCCCTTAGTTATAATCAGGACTGTACAATCAGATCGCAACCCTACTTTAGGTAGTGTTAAAACACATTGCAACCATGTCAGGGAAGAGGCAGAGGTCATTATGCAAATAATGCACAGGGCCATCAAAAAGCATGGCAACTCTCATACAAACTGGTGCAAAGTTTTGCAACACATGGACTCTACCTTTAGAACTACAGTATTAAGAGCAGGTGGTAAAGGTGATGAAATAATGTGGCATTCCTGAAAGGAGATAGTGGGGAAAAGAGATTTCTATGAGACCAGGGACAGAAATCTACTGCAAAGTGCAATGGGGCTAAGGATAACTGTTCCACTGGATGCCATGGACACCTGAGAAACTTAGATGTGGGTGGGGTTTGGGGCACTAGACCACCAGGGGCAAGTACCGGAGGACAGAAAAAATATTTAGGTTTATGGTCCCAATGTGGACCTACAGGTATAAAGCAGGTGTGGAGGGGGAAGCTTCCAGCAGATGTGCTGCCCCCACTAAGCCATGCTCAGATCTCTGTGGGTGTCACTAACCAGTATGTTAGCAGGCATAAACTGTATTTTCATTCAATAAAATCTCTCATACTATTTTTTTTATTGTGACTAAGAGTTACGTTTGTGTATGGTCCAAAGGGTGGCAACTCAGTGGGTAGGCTGTTTGTACCCCATTGTGTCACAAGACTTTGTGACTAAGAGAGTGGACCCCTTATGTCTAAAAGTGATAGGGACCCAGAGAACTAAGAAATTATGAAACTCAGGTGTAAACATATTTAATAAATGAATACTTGAAATCAGTGTTTAATATTATTGTCTTTCAGTGCTTTTACATGAGGGGAGAATGGAATATTTGCTCCACAATTAGGCTCTAACATGCAGCTATAGAAGGTTGTAAATGACACAGACTGTCATGAAATTGGCTAGGAAAAATCAGAATTCACTAAAAGTTGTAAATCATCTTTCTTTTTCATATGTTTATATACAGTATGAATGATATACCAACACCAAATATTGATGTCAAAAATGTTTTTGGATGGGATCTGACCAATGCTGCCTTGCTGTTTGTCAAAACCCGTTCACAAGAGGTATGCTAAGGGGGTATAAGGCATGGCTAGTGGGTAAGCTAAACAGAAAGAATAATGGTTTAGGTCAATTTACAAATCAAACAAAACCATATGCAATTGTGTTCTCCCCAAACCTACAGAGAGAAAAAACAATAACATGTTCTATAACATGCGGGTTCCAACTTTGCAAAACAAAATAATTTCATCAAAGTAAAACACACAGCCCAACAGACCTCAGCCCACCCACACACATGCACAGCAAGGAAAACATAAAAAAGCTCGACAAAACTTTCCATTACATGTAGCATCCAGCTTCATGGAAAAATAAAACTTTGTCAAGAAAAAAAACAAAGACACCCCCATCCTACAGAGAGAAAAAAAACACAACCTAACAACATAAACCTTGCAATGATCCAGTTCATACAAAAATATATCTGAAATGTAAAGCACAAAGAACTCCAAACTTCCAACATTGCAAACCAAAGAAAGAAAGAAACAAACAGAAACATACATAACTCCCCGCCATGCCTAGACTGCTACAAAGGGCAAACTTTTTTGAAATAGAGGCTGGTGAAGTCATCCATGATTTCTTCAGATCCATGTGGCTGGGTATGAGCTCATGTATATGCAGCAGCTCATGCATAGTCCATGGACTGACCAAATATAACATTAAAAAATACAGTTACTCATTTATTATAAAAAATAAATTGAATTTGACACGGGGGGGGGGATGTTACCCTGTAAACATCCATTATGGTGGTTGAAATCTCCGTGTCTTAAGCCTTGGTAATAAACCCACTACTTGGCATGTTTACTGGGTATAACCCCCTTTCTGTCATGTTTTGTTTTCTTTATGCAAGTAATGAGATACACTGTAAAAAGGTGTGATGCAATAAACACATGCTCAATGTGTAGTAAGGCATGAAACTGCAGGCTTAGTGCTCTCAGCTCCTGGACATGCTTTTATCACAGCACAACCAACAGCCTGGAGTGTCTTTGGGCATATTATTAAAAAACAATAAAGAAGTTATACAAAAACTAAAATAAATAATGGAATGAATTAAATTAATGTCAAATAGTACCTCCACAGATAAGTGCCACTAAGGTGTGAAGGTCTGGTGTAACCCTATGAGTTATCTGCCAGAGTTGACAGTCTTTCCTTCCCTCTACACACACTGCATCAGTGTTTTTCATTTTGCACTTTAGTTAATGAAATTTGTTTAATTTTTAGTGCATAGTGAGGTGGAGTCAAGCAAGATTTGTTTAAGTATTACTGAGTGAGTGAGTGAGTTACCAGTTTATGTTTCATTCTGTTGACTCTGTGCTGGAGTGAGGAGCTGGTCATGTGCAGGTTGTGAGCAGCGACTGAGAAAGTTGCAGAGTTAGCTGTGTTTGTTTGTGGTCATCACTCAGTGAAAATTGGTCACTTAAAGGTTAGTTAAGAGATTTGATGAAGCTGAAATAAATAAAAAATATGATTTGTAGAAATTAGTTACATCGTGTTTGCAAGTCTTGGGTGGACAACAGTAGCTGCTGGTTATGGGTGAGTTACCAGGTACGAGGTAGTGTGGACAACATTGAAGTGCCAGCTTATAACACTGTGGACTAGTAGAAAAACATAAGAGGGGAAGAAACAAAAAAAAGAGATAACATTCATAGAGGGTAATTGGTGATCCTGCTATATGGATGATAGAGTATTTTTGTTTTATATGTAGTACAAACACATGTCAGATTACTTCAGAAACATTTAAAATAATGTATTGATATTATATTACATTATCAATATATAAGGTTTGTGGTAGGTGAATACTAGTGGTTGTCTAATTAAGAAATATACATACCCTTTTCCTGTTTTCTAGTTTAAGATCAAATTACAGTTGCAGTTACTGAGAAGTCCAGATATTTCCAAAAATTTCTGTGAAAATGCTCAAGAAATGTTATGCCTGCCTGAATTAGCTGCAGTTCTGCTGTATGGCCAACAGAGAGATTTCCAGAGAATATCATATCTGGAAATATCCTGATGACATGATGGCAACAACTGTTCTATAATATTGGTAGGTAAACATTAGCAGTGCCGGTATCTGATGATGAGATGCTGATCTGCTGCAGTGGAATAGAAACATAGGGCACAATTTGCAAAACTCGAAGAATGGTGCAAGCCCCTTGTGCACCACACATATGATGGACAGGCCTTGAGGCATTCCCCTGGCTGGGGATCAGGAGATTCTATCCTGCACATCAATTGCCACAAGTTAGACCTACTTTTTGTGGTCTAGCTTGCAGCAATCCTGAGGGCCTATTTTATGGAGCTTATGCCAGATATTTGGAGCAAGCTACCATAAATCATGGAAACTATTTCAACTTCACCCGAGATTATAGAATCAGGAGCAGCTGTGGCAAAGGGGTATGGCACCATCCACCAGAACCCAAGTGTCATGGCACAGGGCTTGACGCAAGCCTTATGCCACATTTTGAAAATCTAGCCTATAGAATTTGTTGGCAGAAAAGAACAGCTTGGCCAACCCAGTCTGCCCAGATGGTCCCAGCCTAGTCTGTCTCCACAGACCCTAACTGGTCTCTGGTGACCCTCCATCTTTTCTACCCATTTCCTACTATTCCTTGGTTTCTAACTTACGCACACTTGAAGCCCCCTGAGATACAATTAAAAAGGGAAAAGAATGCAGGCACTAACCAACTGAGCAGGAAAACATTATATACAGAAGTTATCAGCCAACAGTTTTTTGGGATTTTGAACTGTTGCCTGTATTGGAGGCTACTGCAAATTGTGAGCTGTTTGTTGTGGATGAATATCTTCTTTCAACTGAACAGACTGAAACATGCTTGAGGGTTATACATAAAAAGAGGTCTAGTGACCCTAAAGGTATCCCTAGCTAGGTACTGTGACTAGATGTAGCACAGTACATAGACAGTACCACAGTTATTGATATCTATTGTAGGAAGGATGACAGTATTATGCAAAAACATCTTGATTTGTTTTCTTTGTGGAACAAGAATAATAGAATGACATTTAACCCAAATAAGATTAAAGAAATGTGCTTTATTTTTAGATAGGGTGGGTTTACTTTTCCCTCTATTCACTTTTATGGTGTGTCACTTGCTAGGCAATCAGAGGTTATCCTTGTAGGCATAGCCATTTCTTATGATCTCACAGTGGTTCTCAGTGCTAGGTTTCTTTCTTTTCTAGGCATGTCACTCAAGATTATCAGTAAGACACTAGCAAGAATAGACAGAACAGTCACTTGCTAAATGTGTCATTACCTAAAATTGCCTAGTGTTCCCAAACATTACAGTATTATTTGTCATCACTCAGGACATTGTGACAGTAGTATAATCAGATCTGGTGACATTTGGGAACCTGACACTGGGCACCACTGGAAGTGGTCCAAGCATATTGCTGAGTTAAATGAGAAAGTTAATAAGATGCTGTATTATTTACTTGTGCTTAAACTAGCTGGATTCAGCTCTTCTAATCTGTTGTCATTTTATAAATCTGTGTGCTGGTCATATTGGAATATAGCAGTCTTGCTTGGCATTCTTCTCTTCATTTTCAGGATGTATTATAGGATTTTTCAGGATTCAAAAACACTTTAGGATTTTCAGAGACAATTGGTCAAAATCATTTATGATTCTCAGTCTGATAGAAATGAAGACACAGGGTGCGATTCTCAAAGGTCAGTGCAAGCTGCACCAATGGCAGCTTGCACTAATTGCCAGTGTGCCAGGGACCCTGCACCCGATTCTCAATTGAGTAGGATCCTGGTGGCAGAGTCCTGCAGCTTGCAGCATCTGTGGCCCTATGCCAAACAGATGGCACACCTGCAAGTTTGACACAAGCTGTGGGGCAGTCAGGTGGCAGCTGTGCCTATGAACAGCAACCAGCACAACCCAATACCCAAGGACAAATTACTGGGGAATCCACATACATGCATGCATCCGTTCCCTGGTGTCCAGATGCCCCCCAGCACCAAACCCCATTTATTAAAGTAAATATTTACCTGGTAGTCTAATGGACCCCCCATCCCTGATCCCCTTTTATTAAAGTGGATTCTGTTCCTGGTGGTCTAGTGGACCCCCCCCATCTCTGATCCTTTTTTATTAAAGTTGATTCCTTCCCTGGTGGTCTAGTAGACCCCTACCAGCCCCAATCGGCCCATAAAATATCTATCATTCTGTGGTAGTCTAGTTGACCCCTAGCCCATGACCCTGGTAGGTGGTGCACCACCACCCTGCTCCCCCATCTCTGAGCCAGTGACCGGCATGGCCCTCCACTCTCCACCACGGCTGGCTGCCTGACTGAGCTGTCAGTGAGTGTGTATTATATACAGTACATGCCCATTGATTGACAGCTGACCTGTTAATCAATGAGGGTGTGCTATATACAGTACGTGCTTATTGAGAGCTCAGTCTGTCAGCCAGCCATGGTGGAGAGCAGAGGGCTATGCTGGTTGCTTGCTCAGGGTTGGAAGGGCATGGTGGAGGGGCACTGCCTACTGGGGTGGGGAGATGGGGTCCACTAGACCACCATGGAATTATAGCTATTATTTTATGGGCAGATGGGGGCTGGGGGGTCCTCTAGACCAGCAGGGATGGAATTAAGTTTTATAAAAGGAGATTGGGGATGGGGGGTCCACTAGACCATCAGGGATCGAATCAACTTTAATAAATGGAGATCTGGGATGGAGGGTCCTCTAGATCACCAGGGACTGAATCAAGTTTTATGAAAGGGGATCAGATGGGGGGTGAATCTGCCACATGTTCTGTCCCTCCCAAGGAGGGCTCCGAGACTGACACAAGTGCTCCAAACCTCCCAGAGGGTGAAATTCTAAGTACTCTTAGACCAGACCTGACTGATCTGAGGATACTTAGAATTTCATCCTCTGGGAGTGTTTAGAGAATCTCAAATTAGGGAGCATGGAAGTTGTATCTGCCACATGTTCCCTAGTACCATGCCACAACCTGTTTTGTGCTGCAAAAATGGCAAAAGCCCCCTTTGGTACACACAGCCTGAACCGCAGGCTACATTTGAGAATCGCTTCTGTTGCATCTTTTGGTGCAAGGGTTACTTTGTGCCATTCCTTGAAGCACAAGCCCCCTTCCAACCTTCTGGGAGCTTTGAGAATCGGGTCCATAAAGTCAATTGATCTAGTCCCTCTTGCTTCAAGGACACTTGACTTTTATTGTAAATTGTTTCATGACATGGTGCATCCTGACCACAAATTAAATCATATACTTACCTGTCATGATGCTTGCCTGTATTCACTTAGGAGATCTTGCTTTTGGCAAGAAGAGAGGATTCGGACGTGTCGTTTTGGTAACAGCGTCATTTTTGTAGGAGTATGGAACTCTTTTGGATATTTGTGCATTTTTAATATGTATTATATGTTTTATTGCATGTTATGTAAAATGTATGACTTTTATGCATTATTATGATATTTTGGATGGTTTTCAACTTTCAGGCTGTTATCTCAGGTGTTTATTAAAAAATGAACGATTGATTGATTGAGGAGGAGATTATATTAAACTTTTACTTTCTAAGAAGTATTTGGATGTGATATCCTTTTAGCAGGTATCAGTTATCAAACAACAGGCAGCTGATAAAAGGCTGTTCTGATCAGGTATGGGGAACTGGCAACAGTTCCTAGGTGGTGATACTGTACATTTGAATGTCTTACCAGTTCAACCCCCCCATAGATGCTTAGTTAATTTAGCACTAACTTTTTGAGCTACCCTGCTCCTATGCTAAACACTCAGTTGAAACTGGATTAGTGACCATGATATTAATCATTAAACCAGCTTCTGTCTTGACCTTTCACCTCTGATAGTGCAACGGTAAAACAGCAGGGTATTAAGGTACTGCAAAACCTTAATAACTTCATTCTTTTAGTGTTCAATGGAAATCAGGTTAAGTAGGCACAACTGGATTTTTATTTTATAATAGAGAAGGTGAAATGCAGCCCTTGGTAACATGGTGCTAAAAAAAAACATCAATAAAGTGAATAAACTCTTAAATGAGATAAAACGCTGTACAGAAACTTTCTAAGCAGTCTGAACAACTTTCCATCATTGGGAACGATGGTGTTCCTCTTCAAACAGTTTCAAGTTTCAAATTGCTTGGTATAATCTTAGATTCTGCTCTTACTATGAATGCACATTCATGCCTTCTAAATGTTTGCTTGCAAGTGAAAGTAGTTAAATTGTTTATACTTCATAAGTGACAAAGGAGCAATAATTGAAGTAAGGACATACCTGCTCTGATGGAGTGGAGGAGAGTCCTGGAGAGTCTCGGTAAGGGGGTATTTGAGGGACAACATCCATTGAACCTGAATGACTAAATGTATGAAGTGGATCACAAAGGATGCATAGTTCTTCATAGAGAAGATAGGGTGGATAGGGAGGATAAACATAAAACAATACTTATCTGATAGTCTGGAAGATTACTGTCTGGTCAGATTTTTAACAATGCAAAAGGGAAAATATGTTAATTAAAGGGGAAATATGTAAAAAGGAAACATATGTTAAAAGAGGAGAACGTGTGTATCAAGGGTAGAAGAAAATAGTATGAGTTAAGTAAAAGGTATTTTATATAACATTGGCACAGTTAAAGGGAGACAGAAAAAAATAAGAGGAAAATATGTTAATAAAGGGGAAATATGTAAAAAGGAAACATGTTTAAAGAGGAGAAATGTGTATTAAGGGTAGAAGAAAATAGTACTAGTTAAGTAAAAGGTATTTTATAGAACATTGTCACAGGGATATAATTAGAAAAAAATAAGAGGAGAAAAGGAGAGTTAGAAAATAAAGGAAGAAAGAACAGAGAGAAATGGATGCTGTTAGATGGCACAGCTATGGTCTCCTCTGTGCCCAGTGGGTGCCTGTTAAAATATATAGTAGCCCTGTTGGTCCAGTGGGATCATGTAGTAACCCTGGTGGCCTAGTGGCTTGTACTTTAAAAACATTTCCTGGTTGCTCAGTGGACCCACTTATTTAAATAAGTGAGCCCTGCCAGTTGAGTCTGGGCTGGGCAGGAGTTTTGCTGAGCTGGGAGTGGGGAGGGAAGGGTTTATTTGTATATTTTTTCCTTTTGTCATGTGGTCCCCCTGGAAGCTCAGCCCAGTTCTGTCCACCATCCCCCAATGCCCAGGCTTACCCCCATGGGTGGGGCCACTGGGTGGGTACCCCCCAATGGACACTTGGTAGGTAAGACCCAGCTTACCCCCAGGTCAGAGCTATGGGAGCAGGATCCCCACCAGTGGACATGGGTAGATAGCTGGGATGGCAGCAAAGCCTGCATCATGCAGGGGAGTCAGCATTTTTTCTTTGCTGTGTGGATCCCCGGGGGCAGAGATGTGCAATGATGACCAACAATCACCCTGACCCCCGAGGTGTGGCACCAGTTGTGGCGGTACTCCAACCTCTGCCAGAGGTCTGCAATGTACCAGATACTCAACCCCCCCAGAGAAGTAGAGCAGTCCCTGGGATGCTTAGTCCCCCCCCGACCAGCCCCCTGACTCCTAAGTCCATCCCCAAACCTGGGATGTCGCTGCCACAAGTGGAAGCCTTGCCACAGCAACAGTGGGCTGGCTGGGTTTATTTGTATTTTAAATTTGGCATCAGGTGAAAGGGTTGCTGAGCTGGGAACAGGGAGGGAAGTTTTTATATTGTAAAGCCAGGACTAGGTGAGAGGCTTGCTGAGCTGGGGCTGGGGAAGGAAGTTTTTTTAATTTTAAAGTCAGGACCAGGTGGGGAGATTGCTGAGCTGGGAATGAGGGATTTTTATTTTTTTATTTTAACATTGGAACCAGGGCAGGAGGGTTGCTGAACCAGGTGTGGGGATGGAGGGTGTTTTTATTTTAAAGTTAGTACTGGGTAGAAGGGTTGCTAAGCTGGCATTGGGGAAGGAATGTTTTTAAATCAGGACTCGGCAGTAGGGTTGCTGATCAAGGAATGGGGAGGATATTTTTTTATATGTGAAAGTCTAAACTGTATAGGGCATTGCTGAGCTGGTAGTAGAGAGGTTTTCCATATTGGCCAGGTATTAGCCACAGCATCTGCCAAACAAACAGATTGACATGTCAACCAATGAATTATTTTATTTATTTTTTTATTTATTTGTACAATCAGATTTACAACCTTTGAGTCAGAGACTCATTTACAAAGGCACCTCGTCACAGAGGAGACAAACAATAATACAACATTCCAGTTACAGACAGTGATACATAGGGTACATTGATTATAGTGTCACAAAACATCATGTACAGTCTATTTACATAGGTAACTATGAGTCAAAATGAAAGATATAAGCCCCTGCTATGCAGTTACAATAAGGGCAGAGAAAGACAATGTTTGCAAGGTTGGAGCAACTAAGGAAAAGAAATATCCCTATGGACAGGCTATGCTATTGTGCAGACATATGATTGCAGCTGTAGTATGAAGACAGAATGTCCAGAGGGGAGTGAGGCATGGGGGACGGAGGAGAAAAAAGGGGGGTGAGCAGTCCAGTGGACATTGTTGAGATTGGTGTGTGCTGGATGGCATGAGTCCTTAGAAGCTAGGGGAGTGGGCATAATGCAGTAGTTAGTTGCACTTACAGCAGCGTGTGTTGAAGAGGTGGTCCTGAAGGGTGATTTTAAAGGGACCAATTTTGGGAGTGTTGGTGATGTTGACAGGGAAGGAGTTGAAGCAGAAGGGAGCCCTGTAACAGAAGGAATGCTGAGCTAGGGAGGTCCTGGTTCTAGGAACCAGTAGGGTGGCCTTATTCGAGATGCAGGTGGCCACTGCGGTGGTGGCGTGTCGAAGGGAGGTGGCCACCCCTGGGGGGGGAGAGCCTGAGTAGAATTTTCTTGGCTAGTAGGCAGGTTTGGTATTGGAGTTTTTCTTCAAGGTTGAAGAGGTTTGTGGTGGAATAGAGTAGGCAAGTATGGGTAAGCCTGGGTGCTCCAGTCAGGAGCCTGCAGGCCTTGTTGATAGTGATTTGGATTTTATTGAGTGCAGTGTTATCAGCAGCTCTGTATATAGGCAGGCCATATTCCGCTAGGGATAGGACAGAGGACATGATAGCCAGCCAGAGCACATGGGGAGGAAGGCAGTCCTTGTGGCTGTAGAGAAGGCCTAACCAGGAGTTAATGGTGGTCGAGAGGGCATTGATGTGGAGGTGAAAACTGAGAGCAGTGCCAAAGGTAATCCCTAGGTATTTATAGGTGGACACTAAGGGGTGCTGTGTGCTGGGGAGGATTAGGAGGGAGGCGTTTCTGGACTTATTTTGGTGGGGGGTGAAAAGCATTGACTTGATCTTTTTTAGATTGATAACAAGTCTATGATCCTTGAGCCACTTTTCTGCTTGGTTAAAGGTGAGTTGGAGGGAGTACTGGAGTGAGGCAGACTTATGGTGTGAGGCAAAGAGAATGACATCATCCGCGTATCGAAGAATTTTGCTGGAGCAGGCACTGGGCAGAGTGTTGAGGTAGAGGCTGAAAAGTAGGGGCCCCGGGTTAGAGCCCTGAGGGACCCCAGAGTGAACAGGTTGGGTGTTGGACAAGGTCCCATTGATTTTTGTGCACTAGGATCGAGCTGAGAGGTAGCTGGAGCACCAGGCGAGAGGACCAGTGGAGAAGCTGATTTGGTAGAGGGAGTCAAGCAGGAAGGGATGGCAAACAGTGTCAAAGGCCTTGGAGAGGTCAATGAACACTGCACCAGCAAGATTGCCAGAGTCTTGGGAGGAGTGCAAGTAGTTGGAGAATTCAAGGATGGCTATGGTGGTGCTATGTCCTGAGCGGAAACCATGCTGCTCAGGGCATAGAATGGCATACTTGGTCCGATACTCAGTGAGATGAGTGGCCACTATTTTTTCAATAGTTTTGGAGGGGGAGGAGTATGGAAATTGGCTGGTAGTTGTTTGGAGGGGACCTATCACCACTTTTGTGTACGGGCGTGATGATAGCCGTTTTCCAGACCCTGGGGAATTGACTCAAACAGAGGGGTCAATTAAGTAAGCCAGTCAGTGGGACAAGGACATCATCCAGGACTAGGTGTAGGATCCTGGTGTCCAGAGCTTTGTTACTGGGGCTATTGCTGCCTAGGGCTTTTAGCAGGTACGATCTGGCTTCATGAGTGGATATCTTGCATTGGTGGAACTGAGGGCAATGTAAGACAGATGGTTGAGATTCAGGCATGGGGTTGAAGAAACTACTGGGGAGGACACAACTAAGATCAGTGAAGGTGGTATTAAGGCAGTTAGCTATATTGAAGGGGGGCCATAGTAATGGAATCATCAGTGGAAAGCTGGGATGGGGGAATGTGATTTTCCCATTCAGCTCTTTTACATTATCCCAGAAGGTCTGGGCTGAACCCCAGGAGCAGGTAAGGGTGGCCTGATAGTGGTCTGCTTTGGCCTTGTGGATGGCTCATGTGCACTTATTGCGCACAGCATTGTGTATCCACCACTTTGCCTGACCCCACAGCAATATGCCAGCGGTTATCACTATTCCTGAGTTTTTGGAGCAGGGACGGGGTGACCCATGGCGCATTGTTTTTTGTGCGATGCCTGGTGAGTGGCGCAGAGATCACAGGCCTTGTTAAAAGTCTGTGTGTAGAGGTCTAGTGCAGCCTTGATGGTAGGGGCACGGTTGATAAAGGACCAGTCAAGAAGGGTGATATATTGCTTGAGTTTTTTAAGTGCACCTGGGTGGAGGTGCCTGCGAAGAGTGGATTGAAACACTGGTTTGGGGGTGGAGAAGGACCAAAGGAAGAGGATAGGGGAGTGGTCACTTAAAGAGTCAGAGAGGATTTTGATATCCTGAACTTTTGGGGGGCAGTTGAAGACTATGACATCCAGGAGGGTGCTGGTTTCACTGGAGGGGTTGAGTCTAGTAGGCTGGGAGACTAATTGGGTCATTTCAAGGGCAGCGAAGGAATCCCTTGCTTGGGAGGCAGAGGTGCCAAGCCAATTGATGTTAAGGTCCCCTAATATGACTTGTTCAGCTTTGTGTGGGAGAGTTGAGAGATACTCAGTGAGTGACAGAATTGCCGGGTTTTGGTTCCTAGGGGGAACGTAGGAGACCATGATGTAGAGAGAACCCCTAGTGGGATCAGGAATGGTTTTTAGAGTGAGGGCCTGGGCTCTGTTGTCAGGCTTGGGATCAGGGAGGGCATGACCAACAATGGTGTCACGTATGAAGACAGCACATCCACCCCCTCATTTGCCTATTCGATCTTCCTGATAGAGGGTGAACCCAGGGAGTGAGATGAAGGAATCAGGGGTGGAATTGGAGAGCCAAGTCTCCACTAGGGCAATAATGTTGGATTGGTGTTGGATGACCCAACACTGGAGCACAGCAGATTTTTTCAGCAAGCTGCAGATGTTCAGAGAGACAAAGCAGAGCCCAGAGGATGAAGTTCTGGGTGGGCTGGTGGTAGTTGGGCCCGGATTGGGGTGGATATTTCCAGAGAGTAGCAGTAATAGAGTGATAATTCTAACCACAGGGCAGTGGTAATAGGCATCCCTAACTACCCGACAGGATGAGGATGCGATAGCAGGGGTGCAAGGAATGGGTAGGGTGCAAAGGGTGGGAATAGCAGTAAGGAGATGGGCCCATGGGGGCCCCAGGTAGGCAGAGGAGTCAGGTGGGCAGTTAGGAGGTGGGTGCCAGGGCCTTGGGTTTAAGTCCAGTGTGGGTGGAGGTTGAGAAAGCAAGGTATAGTCGGGGGTGTGGTACCCTGAGTGCAGAGAGTGTGGTCTGGCAGGAGTAAGGCCAGTACCAGGAGGGCCGAAGTGGCCAGGCGTAGCAGTGGGGGACTAGCACCCATGGTGTCTTTGCTAATGGTGTGGTGGAAATGTATAAGGGTCTATGCTGAACTTCCAATGGTGTGACTGCCGCAGTAGGGTAGTGGTAGGGCTGTGGACTTTGGTGCACAGAGTACAAGGTTCAAATACCCTGGGGCAGGTGTCCTTAAGGCCTGGGAAAGATGGTATTCCAGGCAATTGGGAGGCTGGAATGGGCTGGACCAGACACAGAACAGAGGGGTGGAATAGTGACTCCTAGTGGCCGCAAGGGGAATGGACAAAGGTCAAGGAGGTGGACAACAGGGGTGTAGAGTGACTAGAAAGGTAGCAGGGTTGTCAGCCTCTATTACAGCCTCACGAACAGACTCATCCCTCAACTCACGAATCACATTGGAGCAACATATGACTTTTAGCAGGAAAACATCTGTAGTAGTGATGTGGATGATTCTGACATGCGATAGGCAACATCTCTCTTCAGAAATGGTCACTTGGAGTTATTAAGATGAACCCAATGCCTCACAGAACCATTGACTGGTGGAAGGGTTTGGTTGCTTCTCCCATGACTCACTGGTTAACTGCTTAACACTCCTACAGACCCCAAACATCATATCTAAATGTTTGTTTTGCAATTTGTAAGAAAACATAAAAAGTGAATAGAAAACTGGTTTTACGTACAGATCTAAAAACTCTAAATGAAAATGTTTGGACTCTATTTGCAAAACAGGTATTATTGACAGTATTGGAGTACGGCAGCCACTTATATAAAATTCTGGACATTTCTTTTTGTGTGTGTGTTTCTGTCATGTATGTTACATAAAACTTAATAAAGTATAGTAAATTGAAAAAACAAAATCAAAAATTAATACAATTCTGGACAGTACCATTACTAAATTGTGGGCAGCTCTTAATAATGCAGTATTTGATTTTATACTCTGGCTAAACCCTAATACTCAAACACTGTAAATTGTATCGATCTCTGCACGTCCTTTCACCAAACAGATCAGATTTTGTACAGTCTACTAATTTTTGCCATTAGAACTTATAAAACTTAATTTCCCATTAAGTCAGTGCAAGCATTCAGAGCTCTTCAACAAGTTAAAATTCTTAAATCACCACAAATAACTTTGCAGAGCCTTTTAAGAACAAAACTGGGGAGTGATTTTTTTTTCATATACCATAGCTCAAAATTATTAAGCACACTCCCTGAAGGTTTTTCCTTTCATCAAGACATGAACATACTGAAAAAGGATCTGTTGTGTTTTATTAAGTCAGATCATAATGTCACTAGTTTTAGTGTATACACTGTTTTATTCGTACTGTACTATATTCTGGTTCGTATAGGTTGTTTTGCTTGCACTAAAATAGATGTGGCTATAAATGTATCTTTGATCCAGTTCACTGTCTGGATAATCAAATACAATTTAACAAGATAAATAAAATAGGAAACACAGAAAATGGAAACGTAGATTCAAACTGTTTGCTATAATGCCTCTGTTCTAGAATTTGATTGCAGCAGTCCCAACTTCACCCAGTTGTGATACTGGCCGCAAGCATCCATTGTAATAAAACTCAGGGTATTAGTGTGAAACTAAGAAAGATCTAAGTAACTTGTGACCATTTAATTTCTATTTATGACAGAATTCAGAGTTTAGACTGCATATGTACTATATGTGACTAAATAACCAATTATAAAGTTTCACCAGTTGATGAAGAGTAATGCTTTTAGACGTTAATTTCCTGAATATTTTATACCCGTATACTAGAGTGATATGGTGTTACTGATTAGATAGAAGTTTATTTTCCCCATAATTATTTATACTTTTAGCTACAGAGAAACAATATATAACTAAAGATAATACGTTGTTGCATGTAAGTAAACAAATTAAGGACTTGTCCCCAGTAAGGTAATAAGGGTGTGATTATCTGACCTAAGACTTATTCTAAATGAACTGAGTCTGCACAGTTCACTAACAGAAATCTCAGCAGAGCATAAAAAGGTAGCACACACTTTTATTTATTTCATTTTTAAGTTTTAACCAGGAAGGGCACACTGAGCTATGATGGGGGGGTTGCATGGACATGTTTTATTAAAGGGGCACTGTCATCTTTTCACCTTCGTTTTTTGCCAAAAGTAAAAAGTGTGCCTCTTGGCACACGCCTATCACACAGCTACTGCAGAATACCCCAATATATAAGAAATGTAAGCCTTATTACCTTGTTTTGTATTTTATTCTATAATAATATTTCCCTCAGTCCGATGGTAATGCACCTGTGTCCCAGAAGCACATCCAGGTCAAGAATGCGGGTCTGCCACAAGCGCGATCCAAAAATGTGAATTTTTTCATGTGCCAACAGTGAAAGCATGCTAATCCTGTCCTTTATGTTATAAATAAATACTGCTGGCACCTCCAATGGCAAACTGAGCACTGTGATGAGTATAATTTACAGTTTTAAATCAAAACTGAAATCCTGCACATGCACACCAATGGTACACTCCTGCACATGTTCAGAATTTTGTTAATGCCTCTCACACTCATGCCCAGGATTTCGGCCCTGATTTAAACCTGTAAATTGTACTCCTTGTAGTGCTTGGTTTGCCATCAGAGGTGCAAGTAGCATTTATTTACAATATAGGGGACAGGATTAGCTTGCTTTTATTTTCGGCATGTGAAAAAATTGCACTTCGGCACCGCGCTTGATGCAGACACACATTCCTGACCAGGATGTGCTTCTGGGACACAGGTGCACTACCACTGGACTGAGGGAAATATTGCGGAAAAATGTACAAATCAAGGTAATAAGGCTTACATTTCTTGCATATAGGGGCATTCTGCAGTAGCTGTGTGATAGGTGTGTGCCAAGAGGCACACTTTCACTTCTGGCAAAAAATGAAGGGGCAAAGCTGACAGTACCCCTTTAACTGGGGAATTATTTTATTGACAGCTTCCCCTAGTTGTACTCCATAGTCCTTATAGAATGTAGCAGTACTTTAGTGTGCATCAGATTGCATACTTACTATTTTGCATTGCTCTGGATTTGTAAATCGATATGCATGTTCTCAAATCTGTAGGCACTGGCAGAGATCTAAGAGTTAAACTGTTTAGTTAGGGACCAGTAGATTTTACTGATCCACAGTGTTTGCATGAATACATGTACAAGGCTTGAGATCTTTATGATGGTTTTGCCTTGGGCAAAAACAAATAGCCAAGGTTTGTGGGATATTTAATTTTAGAGTATTTCATTTCATTGCCTGCTCCACTTGTTCTTACTGCTTATTGGTGCTGAAGCTGCATGTTTTTTTATTATATGTTTAATGAAATGCCTCATTTTATAATTGCTTACTTTGTTTCAGTTACTGACATATAGGGAAATTCAAAGTATCTCTGCTTAAAAAGGCCAAAATATATTTGTATGATTCGTTTACATTTGGGACTGTCAAATACAGTATGCCCTGCAAGCCCATTGGTCCACACAGGGGACCAATGGGCTTACAACCTATACTGTACCTGTCATTCGGTGGGCGGACGGGCAGTATGCAGGCAGGATGCAGCCACCTGCCGATGATGGGGTGGAGCGGGGTGGGCAAGGGATCCTGTGTGGGTGGGTGGGGTGCATGGTGCCACTGGATCACCAGGGAATGATGTGTGGGTGATTTACCATGATCGGGGACTTGGGAGGGAGGGGGGTCCACTAGACTACCAGGGAATGTTGTAATACACATTTACCATGACCATGGCAATAGGTAGGGGGGCTTCCACTAGACCACCAGGGATGGGTATCTTTACTTGTAATGGGGAATCAGGGACTCGGGTGGGAGGAGGGACCAACAGACCTCCAGGGTTGGTCACATATTACAGTCATCGGGGAATTGGGGACTGGTGGGGCCACTAGACTACCAGGGATTTCTATTTACACTTATGCCTCATGATGGGGGCTACAGGTGGGGGATGCCAAGGGATCCCCACAGAACACATCATGCTGTGCAGGGAGCCAGGCACAAGTCACCGGCCTGCCCTGTACAAAGCATGCATATGGAGCCATAATGACATGCAAATGGCCCCATTTGCACCTTGCATATATTATGACCTCATTTGCATGCCCCTGCTGAATATTGCAGGTGATGCTCCTAGTGCAACTGTACTTGTGCTGGTGCATCCCTGTGCTCCCTATCTGTGGCTTGCGCTGGCACAGTACCACTGAGCGATGTGCAGTATATGCACTGACCCTGCCATATTCAATGGTGCTGCACCATAGTGCATCCATGTTGAATATCACCTGAACCTGGCCCCAGCGCATCACAGCTGCGCTGCACCCAGGCTTGTGCCGCTGCCTGGCACAGTCTGAATATCCAGGGCTGCATGTTCTTAGTGGTTTGAATAATGGCACTTCTAAAGAACTGGGCAAATGGTATCACTTTGCTTCCAGGATGGTAGCAGATAGTCATAAGATCAAGTCTGGAGTGTGACTCCTACAAAACAAGACTCATATCTATATTTTGTAAATGCACTTTATTTATTTAGTTAATTTCTGTTGACTGGGAAAGCAGGACTAGGCAATTCCACCTATTTTCAGCCTTGTTCTGGGAAGGGGGGGTTCCAGATGGAAACCAACTGACTCTGAACAAGATTAAGCTGTTGGTGGTATTTTTATTGAATGGGAGAAATTTGGCCAAGACACTGGGGAAACTCCCCTACTCTTTTTCAGAAATGCCATGGGATATTTTATGTACACATAAACAACCACCAGAACAGGCAGATGGGACCGTGACTTAATGTCTCATTCAAATGATGCCACCTCGAGGAGTGCAACACCTCTCCCTTATGCTGCATTATAGTGCCAGTATTGGGATTTAACCCAAGTTCTTGGTGTGAGGATAGAACCCACAGCCTTCAGGTGAGTGTGCAGCCTAGTGTGTCACTGATGCTGCCTTTATCCTTACTTGTAATAAAGAGTACCCAACTTAGAGAAACTAGGACTCCCCTGTTCAGCTTCCTCTATGAAGCAGCTGTATTATAGAGTTTTCTTTTTTTCTGTATAGATTTTTTTCTCAGATTTGTTACCCCATTTTTTCCCATCTCTATACCTCAGCTGCACGTGTGGAGACACATTCATGCCGTGTCTCGAGGTGTCCTCCTGCCACCTGCTGCCCCCTCCCACCTACGCTGACCACCGGACTGCCACCCGATGGCAGTGAAACTATGGGGGGATGACAACCACCCCAGGAGAGGAGAGCTGCCTTCTAGCTGCTCAATCCTTCTCATCACCCTCCCCCTCCCATGCTGGCTCCCCAATGAACTGAATCTGTTCCCAATCCTGGGTAGCTAGTGTGATGCAAGGTAAGGGATCCAGCACCTCAGCCCTCTGCAACAATGGGCCACTTTAGAGTTTTCATAGGAGATTTATTTATTTATTTTTTATTTGTTTAGTTTCTGTTGACTGGGTAAGTACACTAGACAAGCCTGCCTATTTTCAGGCATGAACCGGGGGAGGAGGAATACAGATGAATGCCAACTGACCTTGAACCAGATTAAAGTGTTGGTGGTATTTTTAGTGACTAGGGAAAATTTGGCCAGGGCACCGGGGAAATTCCTCTACTCTACCTGCAGGAGCCCTAGCTTCCTGTGAGCAGAGGGGATCCCTTTGTCTGCTGTACCAAGATGGCAGACAACAGGTTGGTTGGTGGTGGTGAAGCTGGATGAATGTCTAAATATTCAATGGCAACTGCAGAGGAATGTCCTTTTGTTTTGGGAAATAGTGAGCATCAAGTTCCTTCTACTTCCAACACGGTGGACAGTCAGTCTGATGGGGGAGGAGGAGCTGGTTGCAGGACAGGTTTTTCTTAGGTTGAGAGGGAGGAACGTCCGATGGAAACGGAAAAAGAAGAAGTTGTGTATGATGTGAACACAATGAAAGATAACAGACATGGAAATAATAATGAAGAGGAACGCCCTTTAAATCACTCAGAGTTGGGACAAAACATAGACTTGCAAAACCAAAATGCGGACAATATCCTTATGAACTCAGACACTACAGCTAATGAGCAAGAATTACTGCTGAAAAATGCTTTAATGGTGAATAAATCCTATCTTCTAAAACTGTTGCACGAAGAAGAACATAGTGAGAACAACTCAGACAGTATTTCCTCTGATAAAAGGGAGGAGGCAGTATAGCACAGTGGGTTAAGGCTCTGAGCTACAGATCCTGGAGACCTGGGTTTGAATCCCACAGCCACCTAGGTGCATACTGTGTGATCCTGAGCAAGTCACTTAACTTCCTTGTGCTCCCAGGTTACATCTGGAAAGAAACTTTGGCTTAGTGTGCTACTCCTGGTTAAACCATGTTCCCATTCCTATAAAAGTACCTGTCCTGATTTATTTTCCTTGCTGTCGCAATTATCTCCTGCACAAGCAGGGCGCTCCTCTCAGGACCCAGATGTTGCCCAGCCTAGCATCTCGCATGAAGATCCACTGATACAATTAAAGAGTGGATGGCCTCAGGATTCACAAGCAGCAGACACTCAGTGGACACCAGAGGCAGCGCTGCACGCAGCAGGGCGGAAGAAGGACCAAACTCATGGTGCCTGGGTTTCTCCCAGCCCGATCTTGGCAAAGGAAATTCGACCATCTGGCCAGACATCCAAACAGGTACTTAAGACTGCAACTGTATCTGATAATATGAGTCAAGAACAGTTAAACAATATGGTAGAAGTAGATTCTGAGCTACCGGGGGAAAACTCTCGGCATACGGGTAATGCAGCAAGCCCTGCCCAGCATCACACTGTCTCAGGACAAGAAGGTGGACAATTGAAACATGATAACACTGATGCTCCAAAAAGACTGCACATGGCAGATTTGTTTAAAGGCTTAGGTGAGCCGGCACAGTGTAGAAATGCAGTTCGGCTCAAATTTAATGGGAATTTAGATTCAGCACCTGCTGGAAAAACGTTGCTGCACAAAATGTTGAAAGAGGTATGGGCATATAACCAAACAAACTTCTTGCTGTTATACATGTAAAGGGCGAACCCATATATGATTTTAGTTTTAAGACTAGTGCATCTCTAGAGTGGTTTTGGGATAGATACCCCTAGATTTCAGGTGAAGCATTATGGCAACCATTTTTTCCCATACCCCTAACAAAACCAACCATAAAAACAATAACCCTTTTATTCAGAAGTGAGGGAGTCAATATTTTGGATGTACAATATTGGCTGAGGCAATGTTGCACCATTTTGGAAGCTCCCACCCCAGTATTAGATGAAGATCTGCTATGAACGGGGAATTGGAGGGTTAAGGTACAGTTACAGCATACGGATCATTGTATTTTGCATCTACCAGGAAGCCTTTTCAAAGGTAGAGATATAGGCCTGTGCTTCTACCTAGGACAGCCACTCGCATGTCACAAATGTGAAGCTCACACACACCTTAAGTCTGTGTGCGACAAGGCAAGGTGTAATCTTTGCATGGAATTTGGGCATGTAAGCCTGGGGTGTCCAAATCCATTAAAATGTAACCTTTGTGAGGAAGTGGGACACTCCAACCAAGGATGTCCATGGGCAGAGAGGAACAGATTGGATAGGGCTCAGCAAGACCCCGTGCAATTAATTGAGAAATGTCAAGCACAAGAATTTCATTGAAAGGAGGAAGGTGGTGTACCTCGTACAATAGAATCCTTTCCACTCCAAAGAACAGTGGTTTCAATGACACAGGGCAATCCTCCATCTTCTTCAAATCAGTTGCAGGATCGAGTCAAAGATATTACTACCCAGGAACCCTGTGCAGTTGCAATGCCCCCCTCCCCTGCCCATACAAACAGAACAGAAAACATTTATGCCAGTGGATTCCAAAAGGAAAAAAGGGAAGAGAAAAGCAGACTGTACCCCCCTAAACGTCTACAGTAGTCACCAGGAATAGGTATCAGGCCTTTATAAAAAGAAGACAGTGGGGGGACACAGAGGACGAAGCAGGAGAGTCTGATTCTTCCTCTACATCCTCTAGGGCAGAGTCAGACTAATTACCCAAAGATAGGGAAACATATCACAAAAAAGTTCCTTGAATATAATTAAGTGGTGTACCTTTCCTCTTTTATTCTGTACTTCTAAATAACATCCATGGGAAGTAGACAGGTGATCTCTTTCTTTACACTGAACGCCTGTAGTATTAAGAGTTATAAGAAACGCCTAGCTACTTTACAAACATTAAAAGATTGTTCCCAGGATGTTTTTCTTCTACAGGATATGAGATTAAAAACAGTATTCTAAATACAACAGGCCAAAAACAGTTGGAGTATGGTACCCTCCTTTTGGTCACAGGGCCCGGATATGTGCAATGGGGTAGCAATCCTAATAACAGTCCACAAGGCTTCAGTACATAGAATATTGGATATTAGCCCAGGTAGAGCACTGTTACTAGATGGATGTTGGAGGAACTTATCATTTCGTATTATATATGTTTATGCACCCCAGTCTATAGTGGCATGTACAGAACTATTTAAGTTAATACAGCCTTTTTTGCATACCAGAAGGTATGTGGTGATGGGTGGTGACTTCAACTGTACATTAACGTTAGCAGACAAAGGGATTGAACCACTAAACTGTTTGGGGACACAAATTGCTTAAATAATATGTTAAAAAACTCAGACCTAAGAGGTGGGTATAAGGAACTGCATCGGATAGGAGCAAATACATTTACAAAGAGCCCCTTGTCTACAAGGCTAGACAATTTTTTTATTTCAAAAAATTTAACTCCAATTCAGGCTACCACCATTCCATGTGAGACATCTGACCATATGACAGTTTCTATTTCCTGTAAAACAAGACACAATGCACCATATGGGGCTAAATTTTCATCCAGATGGAAGTTGAACAATCAACTTTTAGACCTACCTTTTATTGAAAAACAGTTAATTTCCCTATTGGTAGCTAGGTATTCAGTACTGGAAGCTTTTGAGTCACTTGTTGACTGGTGGATAGATACTAAGCAAGAATGTAAAAATTTTCTTTTTGCACACTGCAGTAAAAAATTCTAACAGAAACTACCTTCACTACCTTAAACTAAGAGAAAAACTATTTCACACCATTTCAAGGGCAAATGAACTTGGCATGGATCTCACACAAAAAATCAATACTATTAAAGCTGAAATGATAAAATACAATACAACAGCGGAAACATTAAAAAGAGGCACAATTTGGAACTCAGGACACACAGCCATCCCTGGAGATATATATATATATATATATATATATATATATATATATATATATAAGAGTTGTCAAAATAGAGTACAAAATAGCACCATAGAGCAGGTTATTGATCCAAATACACAAACATGTTATTCAGATACCAAACATATACAAGAAGTTGCACAAAATTTTATTTTTCAAATGTTTGGTACACCCTCTTTGGCAACGGGGGGCTTAAACTATCTTAATGATTTGAAAATTCCCAGCCTGGACCCTGCATTAGCTGCTGCAATGTCAGCACCTATCACTTAGGAAGAAACTTGGAATGCAATTCCATCTTTGAAAAAAATTCTGCCCCAGGGGCAGATGATCTAACAATAGAATTTTATATTAAATTTTCCAGATTTCTAGTTCCAATACTAATGGATGTTTTTTTCAGAAATTCTTTCAAAAGATCATTTTCTTGAACAGTTGTTGCAGGCTTTGGTAATCCTGCTGTACAAAAGTGGAGATAGAAGAAGTTTTGAGGAATTGGAGACCCATAAGTTTCTTAAATATTGATTATAAAATTTTGGCAGCCATTATGTTAGCTAGACTGGCATTAACGACAGAAAGGGTGATTTGTCCTATGCAAACATGTGCTATTAAGAAAAGATCAATGTTTCATAATTGAATTTATTTATGAGATTTAATCTCAAAAAGAGACGTGAATTTTCCACAAAGAGTGATTCTGACCCTTGACCAGGAAAAAGCGTTCGATAGGGTGGATCATAAATATTTATTTCAGGTATTAAAAAAATATGGGATACCAAATAAACTAATTCAAAGGATTTCGTTATTGTATAAATCTTCCCTAATTACACCTTATTTAAATGGGCTACTAAGAGTCTCATTTAAAGGCATAAAGGGGTTGTGACAGGGCTGCCCATTAAGCCGTCTATTTTAGGTCTTCCAGATAGACCCCTTTTTAAGGAAAATCTCAAATAACCCAGATAAACCAAGAATTCAGCTGGCAGACAATAGTTTTGCACCAAATGTCTGTGCCTGTATGGATGACCTATATATCTGCATTACCTCAAACATGATGGAAAGTGTATTTTTAACTAAAATTCAAGGTTCGAAAAAAATTCAGGGTCTAAATTGAATTATGGAAAAAGTAAAGCTCATGTCTCTGTCATCAAATCCACTCAGACAGAAGACCCTCCCATTTCTTATGCACAGATTAGCATATCCACTGAACCAATTAAAATTTTAGGTTTAAAATTTGTAAGTCCTGATGATGCCTCATTAAACTGGTCACAGGCATTGATGAAGGCAGAATTTGCAAACGGGTCCCGGAAAAATAAAGTAATCTCTAAGAAGAAACAGTTTTTTCTGGTATACACCTTAATAATCCCAATATTTCTCCATGTGGCACATATTTTTCCATTACCCTTTGCATTGGAGGTTAGATTAATGAACTTTTTTTCATTGGTTTTTGGGGAAGTAGGCTGAACCCAATAAAAAGGATGAATACATACCAAGATTATAACGTGGTGTTAGAATGGTGCATCCTGTACTGTTCTTCTTTATGTTTTTTTTTTTTGCACCAGAACATTGTCCCTTTACCACTCCTGCTAGTGTACCACCTAGTTGAGCAATATAAAATCATATCTTCACAAATTCATTGAAGGATGGAGGTCTTCCCCACTTCTAAGAGCATTAAAGCAATTTAGGATTCCTCCTTATATTTTACCCACATGTAACAAAATTAAAGGGTGGAATATTTCGCCTCAGTACCTGTTAGACAACTCAAGGCGATCCTGTTATTCCCAAATTTTGTCAAATTATTTTCTAGAGATGCCACAGAAACTTTTGCAATATGAGGACAGGATCACAGATATTTTCATACAACTCACAGATAAAAGGCATAAAGGTATGGGATATTATGCCTTGCCACAGCAGGTTGGGGGTAAGGAACTCCCACAAACATAAACAGATGGAAGATAGGCTGTGTCCCAGAGCAACTTGTATAGGGATTTTAGAGACTCAAGATCACTTTTTCTTAACTTGCCCATTTGTTCAACAATTTTGGTCAAATGTTTTCACAGCATGGGAAGGCGCAAATGCTTCACATGTAACAAATGAAAGTATTGTTTTAGGCTTATTTCCGTGGAATTTCTCAAATATCACCACAGTACCTCACGATTGTTTTTCTCATTATGTCAGTTCTACTTGTGGCAGGCTAGATGTGCTTTGGTGTTACAGCAAAAATAATATGGTACACAGCAAGTTTTGGTGCAAGTAATAGCAAAGTTAAGGTCAGTGTATAAGAAGGTGATGGAATGGGATATTAGGAAAGCAACTGTGTTATGGAAAACATTTCTATGGTTTTTAAGTAATTAAGTATTGTTAAGAGGAAGAAACCTTTCACTGGAGGGATTCTAGCCTAGTTACATTATGGAGTAAAGGAAAGTTATTGAGGTTTTAGTTCTGACTTGTTCAAGATAATGCATTTCTTTGAAATATCCCCTTTTGTCTTTGTATGTATTTTGTAATGTTAATGTATACAGTACTTGTGTATTACTTTGATGAATTTTCTTTTCAAACAAAATTCCTCTACTCTTTGGGTAAACAGGGGGAAGGGGAGGGTACTTACTGGTCAATAAGGAAGAGCCTAATGTGGGGAGTATGCTCAGTATAAGGTAAATACTGTTTCTTTTCCTTTAGTCAGTTTTTTCATAATGCATGTTTCATATATTTCCTTTGATGTAGTTCACGTTTTTCTTCTTTCTGTATTTCTTTCATGTGAAGTTAATATGTATTATTGTTTAACCTTGGTTTTTGTTATTTTGTATATTACGATAAAAAATTCCCCTACTCTTTTCGAGAAGTGCCATGGGATCTTTAACATCCACCTGAACCACAACCAGAACAGGCAGATGAGACTTTGGTTTAACAACTCATCTGAAAGACATCACCTCAGGAGTGCAGCACCCCCCTCATGCTGCACTACAGTGTTGTACTGGGATTTAACCCAAGTGCCTTGTGTGGGGATAGAACCCACAGCCTTCTGATCTCCGGGCCTCAGAGGCGAGTGTGCTATCTGCTGAGCCACTGACACTGCTTGAGATTGGCATTAGATGATCAACCTTTTTATAGCAGTTAATTTAGATTAAAATACTGATTTGTGTTGGTATACAAGCTGGATGAATACTGTATTTTAGAACAGGCAAGAGTTTATGGAAACATCAATTTATCCATTTTTCCCATGTACATCCATCTGATGGCTGGTTGCTTATAACACAGGTAGTACTGCACGTTACCAACCAGGGATGCAGAGACACACTCCTAAAATGGCTTAACAGGTAGGTCTCCCCTAAACAACCTGTTACTCTTACCAAATACTAAGTTTGTTCACCTTCATGGAGTAGTAGACACAGTCTCTGAGGTTATGCAGCTACTGTGCCACATTAGGAAAGGACCTTTTAGATTTTCCTGGACAGTTTTTACTTCATCTATGGCAATGTGATTTTTTTTTTTTTTTTTCAGTTTTGGCTTGTCATTTCAGGGCCACCATCTGAATTCTTGTCTCTTTCATTTGCGGTGCTGGTTTTCTTTGTGGTGCTGGTTTTCTCGCCTGGGATGAAGTCCTAAATGGTTCACCCATGTTGGTGTGCAAACAAAAAGCGCTCTAAAAATGAGATCGCTGGCAAAAGTGTGACACCAAAGGTAAGCAGCATGGACTGGGTCACCCCTGAGCCAGACCGCACACAGTATCTGCAGTATTTTCAAATTAATATAAACACCACCCCCCCGGTCACACAAGTTGGGGCAGAGGCAAAGAATTACATCCCCAGCACTGACAGTACCAGACAGTCTGGAATCCAGTACACTGATATAGTATACATGGTAAAAATGTCACTCTGGTGATGGCACCTTACTTGCAGTGGCCTCACAATGGCATACCATCCTAAACCCATACCTCTTTGCAAGTCCAATGGGTCTACTGTGGCACTAGTATACCAGTGTCAGGATTCTCACCTAGACAGTTAGCCAGGAGTAATGCTGGTACAGCACCTTTCCTATTCAACTAGAATAGCATCCTCAGCCAAGAAGGAGCTTTTCCACTATAGGAAATGCCAGATGGGTAGAGGAAACCTACAGATGATGTGCATCTTCCAATATAGCAAATGCTGCAGTGACCAAGATGAGCAGATGATCCAGTAAAGGCAGTCAGCACCTGAAGAGGTGCCAACCAGAGACAAATTAAGCCTAGATAATTCTGACAAGGCTAACAAGGAGAAACAGCTGATGGTAAAGCATTTGTTGACTGGTCCAGGGCTATAGCCTTCACTTTCTTCTCTATTTCTGTGAGGCCACAGAATATATTAATTGAGACTTCTAAAGACCCAGGAGGATTCTTGTAACGGTTGTTAGTCAACAGCATGGGGATGTTGTGAGTCCTGCAAGAGGAACCATTATTTGGTAGTTTTCTCCCCATCTCCAATGAAATGGAGAATATCACACATGTAAATACTGTGTGCTTTCCCACAGAATCCAATTTCTTTCCATCGGGCAGCCTTCCTAGAGGTGATTTTTACATTATTTGCTGTTGTTACTATAGTTATCTTATAAAATGTTGATTGAAAGTTGAAGGAATAAAGATTTTAGTTTCAAAGTTTTATTCAACTGCTTGAGCTATAGCAGTAGGTAACCCAGTTTATCTGAAGGAGGAGCTTGCTCAAAGGGTAGTCCCCTAGATAAGGTGATCAGATAATGGCTGATCACGTATCACATCAAAACACAGCACTGCTAATGTGGTCACTTAAAATAAGCTGATTTCTGAGTGTGCTGACTCAAGAAATATGTCAGCTTTGTTTGAATTCTTCCTCTTTATCAACTGAATCTATTTCCATTTCAGTTGGGTTCTGAAATTTATTAATACTGCTACACAGGTTTATTAATACTGCCATGCAGGTCATTCAGCTGTTGATTTCCTAGGCACTGTTAAACAAGCTGGCTAGCATAGGAGTAGAGACTAAAGTAGATCAATAGGTACAGAGTTGGCTAAGAAATAGATGTCAGAGGGTGGTGGTAAATGGCATCTACTCTGAAGCAGACAAGGTGACCAGTAGGGTGCCACAAGGGTCAGTACCAGGCCCAGTCCTCTTTAACATGTTTATTAGGAACATCATGGAAGGACTGGAAGGGAAGCCTAGTCGCAGATGACACAAAGCTCTGCAACAGAGTAGACACACCTGGGGGGCTGTTGAAAGAATGAGCAATGATCTAAATAAGCTTAAAGAATGTTTGTTGGTCAGGCAGCTGGGTTATAATGTAAAAAAGTGCAAAATCATGCACTTGGGGCACAGAAACCTGGGGGCAACATACCAACTGGGAATAGTGGAATTAGCAGTCACGGAGCAGGAAAGGGACCAGGGGGAAACCACCTCTGATGACCTGAAGGTAGCTAAACAGTGTGACATGGCAGTGGGGAAGGCATAGGCAGGGGAATCACCAGCAGAAAGATGGATGTAATGATACCCCTGTATAAGTCACTGGTGAGACCACACCTCAAGTATTGTGTCCAGTTCTGGAGGCCCCATCTCTGAAAGGACATAGATATAGTGGAGACAGTACAAAGGAGAACAATCAAAATGGTGCAGGGCCTGCATCAAAATTCCTGCAAAGAAAGGCTTAAAGAGTTGAATTTGTACTCCCTAAAGGAAAGTAGGGAAGTGGGAGGGGGGATATGATAGAAACACAGAAATACCTTACAGGTAAAAATGGGGTACAGGATGGTAGCATTTTGCAAAGGAAAATATGCTCAAGGAGGAGTCACACTATGAAGGTGGAAGTGGGGAGACTCAGAGGAAATGGAAGGAAGTACTTCTTCACAGAGAGGGTGTTGGATGCATGGAGCAGCCTCTTTGCTGAGGTAGTGGAGGCTAAAACAGTTGTAGGATTCAAAAATGCATGGGACAGATACAAGGAGATCTTGGAAGTAAGATTGGGAGTGAAAACTGAAGACTGAGTAGGGTCTGCTGTGTAGCTATAGGTGGCAAAAAATAGGTCAGACTAGATGGATGAAGAGGCCCTTATCTGCCAACATCTTCTGTGTTTCTATGTCACTCCAAGCCCTACACTTTACCTTGAACTGTGATGCAGACTGCTTCAGTCATTGGTTTTGGAGTTCCTGAAATTACCTCACATCAAGGAGAAAGGATAATTACCTACAGCATTGAGCACATCTCAGAAAAAACACTGTTGTATTGATTGGAAGAAACTCCTCCCAGTTCATTTCACAACTAGGGCTGTGAAAAATTAAATTTCTGCAGATGTCATTCAAGGGACGTTATGATTTTGCTTTTGCCAAATTATTTAATTGTTTTATTATTTCCATCTAATTGTAAGATTATGTTGAAAGAGCAATATATTCTTTTCTGGCCCAGTAGAGGGCTTTCTGAGGCAAGGAATGTCTGCATGCTTGGGAGATGGTGCAGTTGTGCCAAGAGAAAGGGTCACTGGCCATGTAGATGTAGTCAAAGTGGATAAAACTGAAGGCTTTGTCTTAGACAGGTAGCTATTGCAGGGGATCAGCAGTGGCCAAAAGCAAATGCATAAGTTTACCCAGGAAAAAACAGCTGAGTTGGGTTGTCCAAGAATAGTATACCCTGAATTGGAGCAAGTAAGCATAGAGGTACAATTCTGAGTTGAATGCAGATCACAAAAGAATCACTCCAAGCAAATTTGAATAGACTGAGAGTCTGATGTACTCAGAAGTCCAGGACTTAGGCAGCACTCTAAGAGACTCAGTGGGGGGAGAAAATGACTGGGGTACCAAGAAGGATTCTTGCCATTCTGATAGGATTGTGCTGGCAGAAAGAGTCATAGGGGGCCCTCTCTACTTAACAGAGTGTGTCACTGTGAAGAACAATGAAGATATCAGAGGAAAAACAGTTCCACTGAGTCATGCAAAGCTTTGATAAAAAAATTGGGGAGGGAATAGTAACCCAGAAAGGAATTACATGACTGCAAACAGCTCAGCTCTATCAGATGCAATGGTGATAAGTGCTTAAATAAAAACAAAGTTCAAAAAAGTTAAAAACAAAAACACAACTTCCTTCCCACAAGTGGAATTCTGGTGGCATTGCTTAATATACTACCATATACTACCATAAATGTTTGAGAGCCTTTTGCTAATTGGTAGCTTGCCAGCTTTGCACTGTAAATTTAAAACTACTTAAAACCAAATTTCTCAACTTTATTAGATTTTATGATCCATTGATGCTGGCTATATCCTGATTTCAAGTTTATACCTGCTGTAACTTGGAAGTTATAAATCTACAGTTTTAGAATTATTTCTCAAAAGTTCATAAATAAATGGTGAAATTATGAAACACCGCAACTTAAAATAACTTAACCAAATAACTCCATATTTAGACATTTCTATGACTCTTCTAAGAAAGTTATGCATGCTGTTTCTTAGATGTTAAGTTCAATGGGTGGCCATGTTAAAAGCAGGAAAATATTTTCACAGAATTTTCCCCAAAACATTAAATATCAGACTCTGAGCTCCTACAAGTTTTAAACTTCTTATCCAAATGTCATGTTATTTGGTATGTCATTGAGGCACATAACAGCAAGTATAAATGGCTGAGTTGTGATGAAAAACAACTTTGTAAAATTTCACAAAATTACACCAAAGTTTTCAAATTCAGAATTGGCTTTCACACAGCCCTACTCACAACCTTTGTTCAAGTATGAAAGCATTCTACATTTTAAAATAAATCTAGCTTCTGACTTTTCAGACATTTTCCTTTCTGTGTTTCTCAGTAGAACTGTTGTTGCACCTTATCAGGAATATGCAGTGCAATTATATTAATATATGCATATACATACTTTGGTAAACATATTTTACATTTTTGTAATGGTTATACTGATTTTTCTCTAGAGTTAATCCTTCAGTAAGAATATAAAGGTTTTGCGGTATGTGTGCTGTTTATACTTTAACCCACTGGCACTCCACAGCTGTGCCAACTATAGTAATGAAAAAATAAGATTAATCAATTATTTCTACTAATATGACTTGCCTAACAGCATAGAAAATACAAATGGTTCTAAGCCAGAGAATGGAAAAAAATGTTTACTACTAGAATTAACAGTAGATCCAGAACAAAACCTCAACTTTATATTCATGACAATATTCTGTGGAAAGAATATGGTCTTAAAATCAAAGAATGTAAATATAAAACTAGGGGGCACCATCTTCAGCTAGTATCATCCCAATGGAATTTGAAGAAAAGGAAATACTGGTTTAGCCAAAGGGTACCTTCCATTTGGAACAGTTTGCCTAGTGAAGTGGTATCCAGCACTTCAATAGAATTATTCAAAACAAGATTAGACAATTTCTTTGTTAACAAATATGAAATGGTTTAGTTGGCAAACAATTAAAAGACGAAAGTCTACTCTGCTTGGAAATCTTATGACACTTATGAAACTGACTAACCCAGAGCTCCAGATCATCTTCTGTCTACTTTCAAAAGCAGTCTCAGGACTCACACCTTGACAGCAGGTGTTGTGTTGCTACTGTCCTCACTGACCACTATTGTAACATTATACTTCCTTCCTCTGTAGTTTAAGGACTGTGCAATGCTATTTTTATGTAATGTAGCTTGTTCTTGCATCTGTGTAACTTGTACTAGTATCAGCTTGTTACTGTGTCTGTTGTTTGCTATAATTAATGCCATGTCATACCTGAAAAGGGACCAGGGAGTCAATGTGTCCTCCCAGTTACCAAAATCCAATTAATAAAAAATAAATAAATAAAATATTGTTAAATATTTAAGTAACCATATATTTGGAAAATATAATGTTCTGTGTTGCATACTGTCTCACAATGTTGTATTATTGCTTCATCTGTAGAGATTTTAACTTGGATTCTTCAATTATTAGCAAATCAGATCCTATACTGAGGCAAATATAGTATTAAGCATCTGTAATTCAGAAACTAACTTTCTTACTAATATTGAGAATACTTGTGGTTCTCAGAGAGATTTTAATTGATTTAACATTGAATAATGTCTTTCAGAATAGAAATACTCTTCAGTCTACAGAACTCCCTGCATCTTCAGACACTAATTTGAATCTAGAATTCAGGGACACATTCTTAAGAGATTTTGATACTTTTCTTACTCCTTATTTGGCAATACAATTCAATACCATGATGACCTTAATAAAGGAATACCTTTCCTCTCGGAGGACAGGATAAAGATCCATGAACCAAAAGCTAAACATGGTCATGCAGAATCTACAATATAATTATCTCTGATAGCTCCAGCATCTCTACCCCTCCTATATGTTCTAGTGGTCTGGGCTACCCTTTTGAAGGAGTTACATCAGCCCTCTGTGTGGACAATTATATTTTACTAGAGATAAGAGATATGTTAAACAGTCTTATTGCCAACCCTCTGAGTACAAATGATTTCATAAACATGAATTCCTATGTGGCATACATTAATGAAAAGTAAGAGAATGATTGGAAAACAAGTGGTGACTGCCCTGCATTTCCAGATAAAAAAGTTCATGACACTAGTCAAAAAAGTACTTTCACTTCTCTGGAGATAACAAAAAGACCCTAAATAAACAGCATTTTATTTCAAGATCCTAATGTACTACTGTTAATGACTAGGTGATTTATCATGTTAGATGGAAAGTAGACAAGTCAACTAATAAATCTATTAAACAGATTGCTAAGGGCATTTTGGAGAAAGAATATTACAGAATTGCAGATTTCTTTGCAAATTTGAAGGTAACTAATACACAACAATCAGTAAACACTACAGGGAAGGTAGAAAATAAGTCTATTAAACAGAATACCATAAAGCATATTAGTAATTAGGAACACAAAGTCAAGAATAAGAGTAAGAATAGCAAATCTACTTCACTAGAACAGCAACACAAAATACCTTCTCCTCAGATTCTTGTAGATAATTCTCCTCTGGCTCATAGAAAATCTGGTATGCAGATAGACAATAAATCACATCACGTTCAGACTGTTTATAGTAAGGGTATTAGAGAGTCCAAATCAGAGGACAGAACAACTTTGAAAACAGTTGTACTGCATTTAATCAAATTAGGTTATTACTGAGAAATGAAGTTACTTGGGAAGATATCACTTCAGTATATAGGTATAAATGCAGACCTATTGATTGGCTCTGCCTTATGCTAGTGTCTCTTTCATTAAGAAAGTACATTTTAGAAAGAGTTGATTCTATAACCCCTTTAGGGGTGCAGCTGTTCCAATCAATTCACAATTGAAATATGCATGGTGAGAAGAAACATTTAAGGCATGCTGATATAAAATCAAGAACTAAATATTAAAATAAATGTAAACAACAGTTAATTAAAGGGGTTTTCAAACCAAAGGAAATAGAGTATAGCACTGAGGGTGACGTGTGTGTGGATGAGTTGATGAAATGCAGAAAAATAGTTAATCTCTTTTCTGAACATTTTACGGATACATAGAATACATTAAGCAACAATAGTACATAAAAAACTCTACTAGAAAACACAGATGTGGGTCATTAAGCATGATACATTCTTTCTGGCAAGACAATTAGTTATAATTTCTTTATGGTACAGGTACAATTAAGAGGAACGGTTATAAATGAAATTAAATCTCACCCCTCTAGAATTTTGGAAAGTATCTTGTTTGATTTTCAAAGGCAAAATAATTGTCATTTAATTCATGTAACAGACTTAAATACTTGGGAGATCCAAATTCCTAGTCACTTAATTGCAATATTTGTAACCTTATTTTACCATGTTTTGAGCAACAATATTCTTCTAGAGATAAGATTATTTTTTTATCCTGGAATCTTGCCAAACTACTAGCTTAAAACACTTGATGCACAGTTCTTAGATTTTCTTTAACAATTTGATGTACTATAGATATGGAATAATACAATAAAATCAATAACAGTGGACAGTCATGCATTTACTTTGGAGGTTTTTTTTTGCATTTTCTCATCCTGCTCTTAAACAGTTTAGTAGATCAGTTAGTGATCTTCATACGTTTATTTCCACTAAGTTTAAGAGCTCTTGCAAACTGACTTCCACCCTTGATCCAATTTGCATGGCAGACAAACTACTATATCCTTTAATGCTCCAGTTAAGGATTTTTCCACAGCTGACAACATTAAACATGGAACTCACCTTAACTATCATATTCCCCCTAAGAACTCATTGTGATTTAGAGTGGCCGATCTAATTGTTTCTTTGAATCACGTGAGGCAAGACTGCATCTTTGCTCTGACACATTTTAACTTATTCTTGAATTATTTATCACATTCATGAAGGATGCAACACACTAATGCTGCAGCTTATCATAAAATGCTGCAGTATGCCACAGGGAACTCTGTAATTCAATGGCAATTAATCCCTTTTGTTATACAGTATTTTGTGGCATGTCACTTACTGCAGTTTACAATGTTGCATCATGGCTGGCTCTGCTGTACATGTTTTCAAATTACAGATGTTATGTCTTTCAGAATACCATCTTTGTTGTATATTGATGGTTTGATTTTGATTTTGATGTCACAAATAATGTTACAACAAATGTTAAATAAAATTTTCAAATTATCTACAACTTTGGGAATGTTAAATCGAGAATGTTGGCCTTCAGTTGTAAAAACTCATACTTGAAGTGGTATATTGCTGATTATTCTGCTAAATGTTTGAGTTGTTTCTCTTATCTTGGTGTCAAATTCTGTATGACTGGATCCTGGAATACTTATATCAACTCTACAAATAAGCTTTGTTCTCAGGCTGTGTCTGGAATACTTACTGTAGTCTGAATGCTAAATGTGGAGGCAATAAGTCTACAACAGCCTTAAAGGTGATGTGAAATGATTTTTACTTAGCTGGCTCCCCTTTTACAGTATTTTCCTTTCTATGCCATTTAAGAATTATTATACACTTTTACCGATTTTTGATTAATAAATAATCTAGCTTTGGATTGCCCTCAGACCTACATACATAGAGTTTCACTCTCCTCAGTAGCTACTGTTCTTTCTTTTCATACTGCAAATAAATTCCATGAGATCAGTTGCATCATTCCATGTTGTTTGTTTGAGTGGTCTGGAATAGTGTTACTGATGTCATAGAATGTTCAGGCAGGATGAAAACAGAAAGCACTTGCTGTAGAGGAGAGAGGGATTCAGGGTTATTACAAAAAGCAAGAAGATTAGATTACTTATTTAACAAAATAGGTCAAAACATATCAGAATATTGGGTGACTCTAAAAGGAAAACAAGTGAGCATCTGGAGATGTAAAAACTGGTTCCTAGTATCTTTTGGAGTTTATAATTAAAAAAATAAATTTCCAACTGCTTTATTTTTTAGGACTGGTTCTAAACTAATTCTCTTAAATGGATACAAAATAGGTTTGTTAGAATAAATGGATACAAAATAGGTTTCTTAGAAAAATATTAAAAATCTCCAATGGTGCTCATCTGTTTTTGAGGTCAGAAACTGTCATACTGCCATTAGAACTACAATAGTGTCAAGAATTTTGAGCTATTGGATTAAAAAGCAGATACATTATACCCTCTAGACTCCCTTACTTGTGCTACAGGGAAACACTGGATACTCTTTTGTGGGACAGGGCATTTCTATGGTTAAGAAAAGCATTAGATAGCTCCTTTTTTCCATTGGTGTGGTCATAATTGGCATCATGATGGTTCCAAAGAAAGACTGTTGATTGTTGAGCATGTTTAAAGAACAACTTTCAGAAAAAGAGATGTGCAAGAACAAGGGGGCACAATTTGAAGATAGAAGGGGGACAACTCAGAGATAATGTGAGGAAGTATTTTTCATGGAGTGGGTTGTGGCTGCATGGAACAGCCTTCCTGTGGAGGTTGTGGAGTCAAAAACAGTGAGGGAATTCAGGAATGCATGGGACAGACATAAGGCAACTCTAGGGGTTGGGGTAGGAGGAAGTATGCTGTTGGTTAACTAGGATCTGCAGCTGATCCATTAGGTAGGAAAATAGGCAGACTCGGTGTGCCAAGCGGTCCTTATGTGCCATCAAATTCTATGTTTCTATGTGAAACATGTGATTTTATTAATAACATTTTTCAGATGTTACACTTTACTATAGAACACATTTTCAATTTCATCATTCCTTTCCAAGATTTATAGCACATCTTGGTAGGCTAAGTAAAGAGTCTGTAAGAAAACATTGGAAAACATTTATGTCCCCGTTAACCTCACAGTGCCTTTGTTTATGACATCATAGTGCTCACCATAACAACAGACTGTGATGCCCCAAACAGCAATTGTGTGTTTAGCAGGGGAGAGTCAGATACATTTTAAAAGACAGTGAATAATTGCTGCGTTTTCTACAACATTTAGTAGACCAACAGCAGAGGACAGCAAAACAAATAACAAATAACTGGAAAAACAATAAAGTTAAAATATAATTTGCTTAAATCTGTTTTTTTTTTACATTTTATTACAGAGTTGCTCTTTAAAATAATCTCAAGGACATTGTAATATAATCCAATTTAGTGGCATTAAGTGATGTAAAGCATCCATGCAGTTTCCTCTTGTCCAAAAGAAAAAAAATTGAAACAATATCTAGATTTTTTTTAAATCCCCAATGCTTAAAGTGATTCTAACTAGGTTTACTTTGGGGGTCTCCCCACTTCAGTGATTAAGGGTGGGTACCTTGGGACCACAATAGTATCCTATGTGTTTCCTAGTAATGGAATGTACGTTGAAGATATGTAGATGTGCTCTCCAGGATGAAACCCACTTTTACAGTATTCTGCAGTATGCTGCAGCAGAGTTACTGCAGTCAACAATGGAATTTCAATGGGAATTAACTCCTTTTGCCATGCAGGAAACTGTGATTCTGCCAGGATGAAGTGAATGCCATAGTTTCCTGCATGACAAAAGGGGACTAATTGCCATAGAAATTACACTGTTTGCTATGGTAACTGCTGCAGCATGCTGCAGAATTGGATTTCATCCTGAAGAGCACATCTGTATGTTGCTATTGAAGGAAACATGCACAATGATAGCTAGAGAAGTTGTGATTTTTGCACTTATAGTCATAGAAATTTGTAAAAGATTACTGCAATCCTTAAATAAACTTTTGACCATTAAATTATTGAATTCTATTAACTTTTAAACATTTTGGTTTCATTGATCTGTGATGTCTGTGTTAAGTTTTTACATTTGAATAGTGCCTGTTTTTTATTGCTTAAAGGTCTTTTGTATGTTATATTTTAAAAAATATGAATGCATATACAGTACTAAATTTGAACTGAACTAAACAAAGTTTTCTTAAGAGTGATAAACTCACTTTAAACTAGGGCTGTGCAGAATGCATAATTCCGCTATTGGAATGAATGCAGAAGGACAATTCTACTTTCAAAATACTTTCAGAATTTCTTGTTAAATTTAGTGAAATTCCAAAAAGCATTGCTTTCTAAACCACAGAATAATTTTCCATGGATTACATAAACCAAGGCATATTTTCCTATGGATTGCAGAAAAAGATCGACAGTTTATGTAAACTGCAGATTATTAATCTGTGAAAACCATTTCACATACAAAATGTCGGAACTGTAATACTAAAGGAATTCCATGGAACTTTCTGAAAGTCTATGGAATTTTGTTTCCTTGGAATTTGAACATTCTGCACAGTCTTACTTTAAACAAATCATTGACTATAAACTATATTATACAATGGGGTCCAATAATCATGTATTCTGATTGGCTGACTGTCACCTTTTACCCATGGTAAATCATGGCATAACACATGGGAAAAGGTGCCAGTTAGCCGCTTCTCAAAGGAAAGCCTACGAGTGCTAGAACCCCTTAACGTTTTTGTCCGCCATCTTTATTATCGGATTTACCGAGAAAAACAGAAAGTGACATTGTACAAGTCCTAGAGCCACCTCACATTAAACACAATATTTAAAATCTTTACTCTCTCCCCAGTAACAATTACTCCACCATTAAATATGGCTAGTAGTAGCAGTCTATAGATTCACACCTGTGCATCGCTATGGGAGGGAACCAGTTTCATGTACTGTTTCACAGCATCTCCGATCAATCCTGTAAGCTGCATAAGAATGCAGTGTGAGTGTTCCCCTTTGTTGAACTGCTGTCCTTCCTTTAAGAGATCCACACAGTCCTTTTGTACAAGTCTGCTATTTTTCTAAGGACTACAGCCTTAAGAACAAATGAATGCGGGAGGGTGGGGGCAGGAGGCACGTGCGCACTGACAGAGAGAGAGACATGGTTGATTATTTTCAAAGGATGACGCTGTTAAGAAGGAACATAGTTGGAGAGAGACACACACATCAAAGTGGCTGACAGGTTTGCTCTTCTCTCTCTCAACTCACATGCACTCACAGTGAACAAAACATAGCTAGCAGCTCACTGAACGCTGACAGCTGCTCACAGCTTATGCCACTGTCTTTGATACGAAAACACAGCATGCACCTGAAAACTCAGAAAAAAACTTGGCTCATGATGGAGCTGCAAAATAGCATCCCCTGTTGTGGCTTACTCCTCCAACACTTAGACTGTCACTCTCCCAACCAGTACCCTCTCCTAGCCACTACAATCTCTGTCAGTAACCTCTCCTAGTCCAGTACACTTTCCAGCCATAGTTATATATTCTACATAGCAACAGGGGGATTATTTGACATAATGAAGAAAGATATTACAACAAAAATAAATATAGAAACATTTTAAAAAATAAATATGAATATGTAATTAAATATTTGTTTTCAAACTTATCTTGGTACCCTTTGTATAATCACAATGAACCACTCCAGGGTGTGGGTTATGCTGTGATTTACCCACTTCTGGTGTGGATTTGATCACTCGGATGTGCCTCATGACCAATCCACACCAGGTGTGGGTAAATCCCAGCATAACACACACCCTGGAGTGGTTTATTGCTTAAACAATGAACTTGTTCACCCCTGTGCTATCTGGCTTGAAGAATGGGCAATCTATCACCAGAACTCTACTTAAGCTATTCACTTGTATTACTCTGGCTCTGAAAACAATATGCCTGACTAATGCAATTTTCACTTACATTCATAAAGCATTTAATACTATGTCTAACTGCTTCCTGCTAAAAAACATTGACAATATGGGGTTCCTCTGATATAAAGCTAAACCTGGTACACAATTAACATGATTTCCCCAGGGCTCCAGCCTGGGGTCACTAATGTTTCTCCCTTTTTGCATGAATGCCCTCAAACCTTTGTCCATGCTAAAATGCATCTATATGCATATAACATAATCATATTTGACTACCCTACCATCTCTTCTGTGTGCAGCTTTCAATCTGATTTCAATAATTTACAAACAAGGATAAAGGTTAACCAAATCAGTACAGTGCTATTTGACACACAAACCAAAACTCCTATTAATTATTGCCACATCATGACTCTAGATTGCTACCTTCACCACTCTGTTAACCTTTTGAGATACCCATGGCTATGGTTTGACTGTGTCATCACTTTTGCAGATACATGGGGTTGCTCCATAGAGCAACGTTTTTCCTATAACTAGGAAAAAAATAGTAGCCTAGTTACTGTTCCTAGTAATTTACTAACATCATGTGGTCTACATCACTGCACCAGGTGTACTGTAAAACACTTAGGTTATACTATGAAATAGATATACTATGAAAAAGATCTTCTAATTTGTAATACTGTGTCCATGAAGCTCACACCTCTGTGACCTTTGACAATTGCTGTGGCAGAGTCAACGTGTCTACATATAAGAGCTATCTTCACTGGGCCTGCCTTTATTAGTGCTGTCTACTATATAATTATACCACAGGTAGTCCCCTGAGTTACCTCACATCTTGCTTTGCTTCCCTGAATTATAGCCTGAGATTTGTAGAATGTCTCATCCACAGTGCTCCTACAGTTGCCACCAAAGACATGGCAAAATGGTTCCTAAAATGTCTGTGATATCTCTAAAATATTTGCTACTTGTCTGCAGTGCCACTGTTTGTCCACCAGAGACATTTCATTTAGAAAGATCATGAAATATCTGGCTATATCCCAGCAAATTGATGCCTACAACTGTAAATTAAAAATTGACAGAGATGAACAGGCTTTTGCAACTCTACACCAGAGCAACAAAACACCTGCTGCCAAATTGACTGAGGCTTTTGACAACTTCAGACTTATCCAGAAGCAGAATTTGTCTTCTAAATAGAGCCGTTCCTGAATTTTAGTAAACATGTTTTATGTGGGATGTATTTAAGTAACGTTCTAAGCACTGTAGCCATTGGCACTTGCAAATAATTACATGTCAATACTGTTATGTAACTTCCCCCGTTTGTGTTCTTTTGTTGTGTATCTTTGTAACACTATCTGCTGCTGTCTATGGAACCTCCTTTTAAGTAAGATAATAGATTATAAAGAGGCAATATAGTACAGTTTACATCAAACTTATTGTGCAAACATTTAACAGCCAGTTAACATTTCAGCTGTTAAGCCTCTGTACAGGAAATCTCACAGTCACTGATATCTGATTATTAACTGGTTTCTGCTGAGCTCTGAATTAGTTTCTTGAATACTTCCTGTTGAAAGCCACATTCTATAGCTGAAGGGAAGAAAACAAACCAACTAGTTGGCAACCCATTGCAATCACAGAAAAAGAATGGGTTGAAGACTGGCTGCATATAATCTGAACTGTACTATAGATAGGAAAACATGCCATTAAATAAAGAAATATTGATGCAGCTAGTACAGTATTAAGATATGAAAACAGAATGGCTACTCTCATTGTACCTAAAAATAGGCATTGTTTGCCTAGTGTGCTTACTTGGTTAACAAAAAACTAAATAAATAAACACATAGGTTTTATGAAGGGGAAATTCTCATCTGATCATCTATTGAGATTTTTACCCTAGTGATATCCAACAAATCCTCTATACTGTGGTCCTCGTGGTGCTGGATGCTAAAAATGTTTTAGGCAGGGTATTCAGAAATTTATATTTGAGGAACAGTACTCTGTCAGTATGGATTCCTGGAATTTTATTTTGTTTTCATTAAGTTGCAATATACAGATGCAAAGCCTAGGGCAGGGCATTGTGGGATTATTCTCTCCACGTTTCCAAATCTCCACAATGTCAAAGGCCTTGCTGAAGTCCAGAGAGGCTTCATCTATGGCCCTGACCATGTTCACTTTCCTCATCACCGTATGAAGAAAGTGATCCAGTTAGTTTGGCATGGTTTTATCTGACATAAAACCATGCAGTGAAGGGGCTAGAACCTTTGCCTCAACCAAATGATCCATTATTCTGTCATTGATAATGACTTCCAGGACCTTGCCCAGACACAATGTCTTGCTGATTGGCCTGTCATTGCCAAGGCCCTTTTTTGAATAATAGGATCTCATTGACCCCCTTCGCAGTCCTCCAGCATCACAGCTGCCTGGACAGCTCCTGAATGATTTCTGCAAGTGGCCCCACTAATTATTCTCTTAGCTCCACTATGATCCTGGCACATATCCCTTTACTTGCGTTGGATTTATCATGCTTGATCTTCACCAGGTAGTCAGCTACTAGAGTAGGTATGATGTCTACTGACTGCATCATGACTAACCTGATGCCATTGAACTTCATAGTGAGCACCATCCCTCTCCTGGGTTCCCTTGGTGAATGCGAAAGCAAAGTATTCATTTTGGGATTACAGTCATGGGTTGTGACTCTCTCACAAATTCCTCCTCCTAGCCCTCTGTTTTCAGAGGCCCAATCCTCTCCTTCATTTCAGTTTTTACATCTGCATGTGTGGAGCTCCTCAGACATTATACTGTCATCTGGAGAAGAGCACTGTGGAAGCACGTGACCGGACCATGTTTTGGTGTGCTTCTACAGTGCTCTGGCAAATGTCCACTCCTTCTGTTTCTGCAGTCCTTCCCATCTGTGGGCCACATAAACACATCCCCTTTTCAGGGCACTACTTTTTCTTCCACAACTGTGGAAGTGATGTTTACGATATCCAAGATGGCCACTGACTTAAACCACACATGCGCAAGTATCGCGCATGTGCAGTTCTGTTGGCACCGCCATCTTGGGTATAGCAGAATCTGGTGCAGTGAGAGCTCCAAGTACTCTTTTACTTACTCTGACTGCACTCTCACCACACTGAGTAGCCATAACAGCTCTGACCAGTGTTTGTTCCATTTGTGTACAGTTTACTTTTCAAGTCCTTCAAAGATGGATATACCAATGGTACTTCAAAAAATAAAATGGGATCTTTGTCTCTTAGAGTGCCTTGGTTATTACTACTGCTTTGCAGAAGAACTTTGGGCAATGTTATTACAGCAGGTCTTTCCATGCTGAAGGTTTTTCAAAGGTGGAAATAGGAATTAGTCCCAGGGGCCAGACCTGGCAAGTAAAAGATTTTGGGAAGCTGCTCCAGTCCTTGCTCCTATATAATTCTGTGGAGTTTAGAAAGTACAATATGTGAAGTGAATTATTCTAGTCCGGAGTTAACAGTCTGATTACTGTACTTGGTCAGACAACAGCTATTTTATGCCAAGTACAGTATGTCTGAAGTGTGTTATGTGCTGCATGTTTAAAATATCCAAGCAGTTTGATATCTCATTAAATGCAATTCTGTGATTTTTCATTGCCATATTTTCCATGTCTCACAGTTACCAAACTGGTGCCAGTACACGGCCTTCCTGATGAAAGGGTGATCATCTAAGCTTTCTCTGTACCAATTTATAACTGTTCTATGTAAAATGTTTTGTCCCCACACATCCATCAACTACCTGTAATTTTACCTGCATTAGTCTTCTTCAAATGCAGGCTTTCTAGTCCTGTTGCCAGAAAGCCATCAGCTCCATTCATTGAAAAATGTGGAATTTAGATGTTTTCCTACATTATATGTTATGGATGTAAATGTGTGATATACACAATAAATAATAAAATAAAGAAGGTTTACAAAGAACAATCCACTCCTTGTAAGCAGGCTCAGTGGTGTGAACTTATTACCCTGTGCTCATAAAACTGGACAAGCAAAAGAAACATTAAAAAGATAATAGGAAGACAGTTTTGCAAAATATTTGAAAACTGTATTTTTTGTACTGTTGCAGTACATAATGCATGTTTAAGCTTGTTTTGCGTTGTACTGAGTTCAACTAAACTCATGTGACTTGTGACTTTAGTTTGCCTGTCACAGGGATCTGTATGTGCTGGATTCAATATTTGGGCTCAAAGCACAAAACCCTGTTCACCCCAACAGGGTCCAAAGGGCAGCCCCTAGACAGGAGTTCCCTCTCTGTACATGCAGAGAACTGTGCAGCATCTAAAAAGTCCTACCATACTTATATGTCTGTAGGACCGGATCCTGCCTTGACAGCAGATCTAATGGGTGGTCAGGCAGGAGGGCCAGGTAGGAGCCGAGGCAGAATACCATATGAATTTTACCACTGAAATGTTTTCATACCCAGAATAATTAGTCACTAGTGTAGTTTTAAAATCACTTTAAAATCATTGATTTGGCTGCACAGGCTTGTTTGGTAGTATTGCTCTTGTAAGCTGGCATGGTGAGTAAAAGTTAAATGGAAAGCGCACAAAGCACAGTACAGTTTTAGAAAAGAAGCACACAATTTTCACAGTTTTTTTTATCAGTGTAGGACTTACATCACAGCATCACTTTGCTTTGGCTCCTCCTTATGCTATATGATATACTCTTAACGTTACTGTACTTTGGTGTTTGCATGATCACTCCCCTCTAACCCCCACCCCCCAAAAAAACAGCAAAGTGGTGGTCACTTTGACTTATTTTAAAGCCAAAAATATTTTCAAATTTGGGTATGTTACCCATAAATGGTAAACATGACATACCCATATATATCATTTGTGATTTTAAAGAACTGTGTTGTATTCGTAAGTGATTTGTTCCTTTGGAAACTGTATTTAAATACCAGTATGTATTGTTTTATTGTTTCATCTTATCTGGTCTTTCTGAAAACTCTGGCACTTTGTACCAGTTTAGAACTCTATACTGTCATTTATATCAGAGAATTGTGAATGCCAGCACTGGCTACTCACAGTTTTAAAGCAAAGTTGCCAAAGTGCAAATATTCAAAAAAAGAAGGAAGCAAGTCCTTATTTAAAGTGCTGACAATGCTTAACTTTATTTCAAAAGTGCACAGTGCTTTCACTGCTCTGCATGCTGCCCCCTCCTACAGCAATGCACTGACTCCTGATGCGTTTCACGCCCCCTGGCACTTAGTCATAGGAATAAGATGCCAACACACCAGCAATAATTAAATACAATGTGGTTACAGCTGCTAACCTCACGCAAATGGTAAACTCCCCTACTAGGATTAACTACAAGACTGGCACCAGTACCCTCTTGGATTGGGTCCTCACCACTCACCCCACAAGGATTTCTCGTATGACCATTCTCCCAGACTCACTCAGTGACCACTCCCCAGTCATGTGTGCATGGTCTAACAAATTCCTTAAGCCCCCTCCCAAAATTATCACTAGCAGAGTCCTTCCTTGTGGAAAACTTCCACATCTCAAACAACACCTGCTTCTACAAGACCGGCTACCCATCTATGAAGCAACAGATGTTAACTTGGCTCTTGATCACTTCATCTCAATTTTCAACAAAGCCTGTGACCTCTTTGCCCCTGCTAAAAGGTGCAAAGCAAAATCTCTCTCTAACCCATGGGTCACTGCAGCTCTTCTCTCACAGCTGAAACTAAGGGATCACCTCTGGGCAGTTGCCAGGGCCACTGGCAAACAACTGGACATCCAAAATTACAAACAAGCATGAAATGTCTGCACAAAAGCCATACAGCTAATGAAATCCACCTATTACAAAGATGCTCTCACCAATACATGGGAAATGGTCATGCTTTCTGGGACAATATCAAGGATGTCACAGGGAAGCAGCCAAAAACCTCTCCAGCCATGTTAATGGTTGATGGATCCTCAATCCTTGACCCCAAGGTGATCGCAAACATCTTTAACACAGCTTTTTCAGACCTTAGTGCTGTTCTACCCCATGACTTTTTCAAAAATAGGGTCTACTCCCCAAATACCTCAGCCCCTCAGTCTAACCATCCCCTCTTCTACTTCAGGAAGGTAAGGCTGAATGAAGCTCGCCGCTATATTACTGCAGCTATCTCTAAATCTAGATCTAGTAGCAACACCCTGGACCTTAAGCTTCTGTTGCACACCCTTGATGAGGTAATTCATCCATTAACAAAAATCCTAAACCTCTCTCTCAGCTGTGGAAAATTCCTGGACCTATGGAAAACAGCCACCGTGACACCTGTCCATAAAAGTGGAGACAAGACGATTCACTCAAATTATCGCCCTATCTCCATACTGCCCTCACTCTCTAAGGCACTTCAGCGCATCGTGGCGGATCAACTTACCGACCACTTGGATAAATACAATATACCTTGTCCACAACAACACGGCTTCCGGAATGGTCACAGCACCTCCACAGTCCTTCTTCAGTTCACTGGAGCTTTGCACAAATCCCTTGACAACGGCCTTCTCACAGGTGCCATTTTCATCAACCTCTCCAAGGCCTTCGATACAGTACACCTTGGACTACTAATACACCAACTTCTGAATGCTGAGCTATCACCTGACTCTTCTCTCTGGATTAAAAGCTACTTAGAAAACCGGTCACAGAGAGTAAAAATTGGAAGCTCTTTCTAACACTCTGCCTGTTCAGCCAGTGTCCCAGGGATCCATACTGGGACCCTCCTTTAGCCTTTTCAAACTCCCTCCCTTACCACTGCTCTGAGCAGATCATACTATATGCCGATGATCCTGTTGTATTCTCCACTCACAAAGATCCTGCAACTCTTCAACACAACCTTCAACTTGGTTTCAGTTCTGTAGAGACATGGTTTCTTAATCATAAACTGGTCCTCAATGACAAGAAACCAAATTCTGCTCTTTGCAGCTCTCATAACCCACACAAGCCACACCACTTGGCTATCTCCACCACCCAGGGAACACTCTAGAACAGGTGGTGTCCTTCAAATACTTAGGGATACAGCTTGACCCTAATCTCTCCTATGGACTTCATGTAGATAATGTAGCTAGAGCTGCTAATACACGGCTTGGCTCTCCTACAGACACAGACCACACCTCACGCCAGAAGCTTTGAAGGTTGCAGTCCTGAGCTCTGTGATCTCTGTAATAGACTATGGTCTCATCATTTATGGCTCGCCACAACCACAACCCTTAGATGCCTCTCAACTGCCTTAAATAAAGCATGTTGGCTCATCACTGGTGCTCACCGCTCTCACCCAAACATGTGACCTGTACACCAGACCAGCTGGCTCCAACTATCAAACTGCATAAAGTTTCTCACCTGCTTCATGGTCAAAAAAACTACCTTGGCCTTGCACCTTCTGGGGTCTCAACTCTGTTACAACACCGAATTAACAAATGGTGCCTTAGAAGATCCATGCTACAGCTACTGAAAGTCCCCCAGTGTCACACTTCACAGGGACAATGCTCGTTTGCTTATCAAGCACTACTCTGGTTCAATGGCCTCAGCCCAACCATCTCCCCTGCCCCAACTATTGGTATGTTTAAAACTAGGCTCTGGGACTATCTCACTACCAACAGCTCCTGTGACTGCCCAACTTAACCTTATTTCTCCTCTTCCCTTTCTGCTCTAGTTGTCCCCCCTCCTCACTGGAATCTACCCTCACATCTTGGTATACCCAATGCTGCACTTTTCACCCTCTTGCCACCCTTCCTACATTCCTTCTCCCCCCCAACCTCTTCCCTCTCCCTATGACTCTGGCACTTCTTATCTGTTGTCTATTTTCTCTGACAAATGCCGCTGGCTGCCTTGTTACAATGCTACCCTTGAACTGTATTAATCTGTACTCTGTTTGCAATGTCCACATTGTTGTAATGCCTGTCTTGATGTTCCCCATAATTTGTATTTCTCTGACGTGAAACCTTTGTAAAAGAGCCATGGCTCAAAGGTATTTGTAATCCTAGACTTGATAAATAAATAAAAATAAATAAAGTGATAGTGCAGATATAATATTTCAAAACACTTAGAAACAATTCGTTACTTCTCTTTAAAATATGGTTGTTTTTTGCCATATTATATTATGAAAGGAGCCTTTCTAGAACTGGCTACTGCAATCTCCAAATGGCTAGTACATATATTACTCACATGGCTTTTTATTTAAATAACTTTAAATTACAATCTAATTAATAAAAAAAAAAAACCTTTGCTTGGTTGCACTTTTATTCAATAGTTAAATGGCTTGCATATTTTTGTTTTATTTTTACCACTTCTGTTATGTGCTCCAGTGTCCTCCTCTTATTTCAGCATGGTTTCTCACAAGGATCCACTTAGTAGTAAAGTTTAAAGGAAACAGCTATAAAAAACAGACATAAAAAAGAATTAGTGCATCAATGACCACAAAAGGAGCCATTCTGTTATGTATGCACCTTCAATATATAGCATCATACACCTATCTCTTATTTTCTTTGTTCACACAGATGTTGGGGGAAGGGGTCATTTTTTTTAAAAAAGTTTTAAGATCAATTCTTTCATTTAAACCTGATTTCTTAGATCCTCCTGTGGTAGAGATCCAATATTGTTCTCTTTTTAATAGAACATTATTGTAATCACCCCCCCCCCGGGCTCCTCATGGGCTTCTCTATCCCCCAAAAAGACCAGGTATGTTCCTATGAATTTATAATTTTTCCCATATGAACTGCAAGTGCATTTTTCTGGTCATTACTGCTTATTGCCCTCAGATGATTCCCCACTCTTTCTTTTAGTTTTCTTTTTGTCTTTCCTATGTGGAAACATGCACATGAGCAGGTGGCCATATCTACATAGGAAAGACAAAAAGAAAACTCAAAGAAAAATGAATAAATAAAACCCACACTCCCTTGTGTCTAGTGGACCCTCACCCTGTCATCATGAGCTAGCACCCACCCCACTTCCCCCCAGTACCCCGATCATGCCACCAACAAAGCCCTCCACTCACCTCCATGGCCACCAGCCTGAATGAGTCTTCAATGAATGAGCGCATGCTTGTTCAAGTGCTCAATCAGGCTGTTGGCCATGGAGGTGAGTGGAGGGCTGTGCCAGTAGCCTGATTGGGGTACTGGGGGGGAGCAGGGTGGATGCTAGCTCATGATGACAGGGTTGGGGGATGGGGGGCCACTAGACACCAGGAAGTGTGGGTTTTATTTATTTATTTATTTTTAAGAAAAGGAAATTAGAGGGATAGGGTAACTGAGGGGAGCTATTCAATTATGGATGTGGACTGGCTGGGGGACCACTAGACACCAGGGAGAATAATTTGGTCCATGAGCGGCAGTGAAGTAGGGGACCACTAGACTCCAGGGAGTGTGGGTCTAATTTTTTTTTAATTAAAAAAGGACATGAGGGGGCCAGGGTAACGGGGGGGGGCTTTATTCAATTAAGGCCAGTAATCAGCTGGGGGGCCTGCAGGGAGAACTTATAAATTTTGCCCACAGGTGGAGAAATTTCACCCACAGGTGTGAAATGTCACCAGTTTTCGGGCAACATTTTGCTCACTCCAGGAGTGGAATTTCACATTTCGTACTGCGAAATATTTTGCATATTGCGTAAATTATGCAAAATATTTGGCGGGGTGAAATTTTTAAATTTTGCACAACTCTAATAGGGAGTCAACAACCCTAATTGATTGAGTCCTATCTTGAAGATAGGAATGGAGCCATTTAGTGGCAGTGGCTGTTAGCCTAGCATCTGTGAGTTTATTGAGGAGGAGGGTGTGTGATACTGTATCAAAAGCCTTGGCAAGGTTGACAAATATCGCAGTGGTGATAAGGCCCTAATCCATACTTGAGAGGATGGAGTCAGTGAGCCATAGAAGGGAGGTAGATGTTGAATGGAATTTATGGGACTCAGACTGGAAAGGAGTGAAAGGAGAAAGAAGGAGATGGGGGAGGGAAGGGGGAGAAGGAGGGGGGAGGGAAGAGAGAAGGGAGAGAAGGGAAACAGCACAGGAGGTGAAGAAGGTATTAAATGCAGTAGCTACAGAGAGGGGGTCAGAAGTGGAGGTGCCATCCAGCTGGAGGATAGGTATGGGAGGCTTTGTAGGTGGGGGGAAGCGGGCATGGACTACCTTCCAGAGTTTGGAAGGATGATTGATGTTTGCTCGGGAGGAGTCCAGAAAGTAGTCATATGCAGTTCTACTTCTTTTGGAGCTTGTGCCATTTCTTTTTCAAGAACCTAGATTATTATTGAAAACTCCATCTGCTGAGAATTACTTGTAAAACATGAAATATCTAGATATAGTTTAAATAAAATATAAAATCACCATTTTTAAATCAAAAACAATTTTCCAGTGCATTGCTATAATATGGATTTTTAAACTTCAGTGTTGCGGTTACTTCAGGTTTACTTCAGTGATGTGGCAGCTTCAAGTCTGACAAATGTCATACAGCAGATCTGACAAGCTTGGGAAACTCCAAAGAAATGCTCACAATTTAAACAGTGCTTCAGAAAACTGCATTCCCCTAATGCTCACAAAAAGGTTACAAAGTTAATGTGAAATCAGGGTGAAGGGGGACACAGTAACATCTTTGTTGCTGCTACCCATCATCACAATCTGTTTTAGCAGACAGGTTGGAAAAGCTAACTGAGCACAGCAGAATATTGATCTGTATTCTGTGAAGAGTACTTTTTCTCTGTACTGGAACAGAAATTTTTTTTTTACATAGCAACATAGCAATATAAGTCAAAAGGGGCACTAGGTGTAACAAGAATGCTTAGATTCTCTAAAACAATGCTAAATCACAAGAAACAACCCATATCTGTCCTCATCTGTACAAACATGGATTGACCTCACCCTCACACTTTTTTTGCTACTCGTTATCCACTGTGACCTTGGAAAATTCAACTAACAGTCAACGTTCTTTCAATCTAATGGGAGGACTGGTGCAGAGAAAAGGTTAAAGGAATACATTATAGGAGATGTAGTTCACAAGAGACTTCTGGTTTTGGATGTCAGATAGAAAATTAAACCTTTAATGAAACCAAACCTTCCTCCTATATAACTCCACTGAGCCTCAGATTTGTAGGTAGGGCACATGTGGATAGTATAGTATAGCTCCACTTTTCTCTGTGCTGCAATAAATGAAAACAAAACACACACATACGTGAACATGATAGTCATTTCTATGGCAAGCTGACAGATATCACTAAAAATCCATAATGCAAATGATCTACATTCTCCCTACACTTAGAAACATAAACCATTCAATAGAGCAGGCTGGCAATGTAGCACAGCAGAGGCCCACGGTACAGTCCCCTGGCCGACTCAGGCTTGCAAGCAGGCTTGAGGTTCCTCCTGTAGACCGGCAGTGAGCTTGGCACACTGTGGAGATCAGGTATTCATCTCCTGGGGAGAGATGGTGTGGGTAACTCCATATCTGTGCTTCTTTTGCTGGCTCAGCATGTAATAACATTTGCATTAGGTGGGAAGACAGCCACTCTAACCTACGTTGCCTGCTGAAGGTCAAGGTGTTGCTCTTGTAACCCAATGTCAGATGTGAGGATAGAGTAAAAAGGTGGGGGGAGGGCAGTTTGGTCCTGAAAAAAAAGCAAACTAAAGCAAATATAAAGGTTTTTATTTCGAAGACCTATATTTCACAATTCTAACATCTTAAAAATGAGCAACAGAAATAAATCATAGAAATTCAGATGAATAAAGTCAATAAATAGAAACATATTGTTGATTACTAAACGCCATTTCATTACTAGTTGTATGTCAAAGTATAGAAATCCTAACATTGTGTTGCTGTCACCATTTTTAGAAAACATTTAGTCCTGGATTTCTCACCAATGCCGAAGAAAGATCAAAGTGTTAATTTTCAGATTCAAAACTATGATTACAGAACTTGAAACTCAGATTTCAAACATCAGAAACTGGTCTTAGAGAGCTGAATTTTTCTTGGCATGATTGGAATGAAGGCTAAGAGAATAGAACCATTTTATTCTCTAGCCCCTCCACAACTTTGCCTTTTTGTGCAGGTTGCTCTGCTTCCCCATCCCAGGATAAAGAGATATTGTCAAAGAATGCTGTTTTCTAGACTCCCAAACTCTCAACAAATAATTATTTGGCCTTATCATCAGATGAAAAGTGTCATATCCCTGTATGAGCTCTCTCCTTATTTGGTAAGATACAACACAGTGGGTATGGCAAAATTTTCTATGAATCCCCTTTTCAGTAATACAGTGACGTGTCTCCTTAACTGGGTGGGCTTTAAAAAAGGGAATACAATTAACTGCTTATCTTTACCAAAATTAACTTTAGTTTTGCTCTAGATGCACAGAACATAACATAGTTCTAAGATAGGAACCCTGTTCTCAGTCACTATAAGTGGTGGCAAAAAATTGGTGAAAACAGGTTGTTTCATTGCACTGCCACCTAAAATGTCCTTACACAAAGCTGGGCAGGTGTTGCAAGGGTGGTAGGAGTTTTCCAACACAGAAGTACATTATAAATGTACCCCATGTAAACCCCCTTCTTTCTAGCACCTGTCCCTCATGCCTAAGCCAGTCTACTGCACTTACTGTACTACTTCCCAAAATGTGAGCACTTTGCCTCTTAGCTCTACCACTGTAAAAAAAAAAAACCAAAACTGAAGATCTCTGTTGCAAGGTTTGTAGCCACTTGCTGAACTCTGTGCAAGACCTGAAGGATACCCATTCTGGTCCACCCACTGTCTATGTTTAAATGTTGTCGTATCTGGCATCCTGCAAGCAACTGCATCTTGTTACTAGTCAATCCAGTGTTGTGTGTAATACTGCTATTTCTTTTTGTTTATTGTTGCACACTATGGGCAGGATTCCCAAAGCAGATGCACTGGGTGCAAATGAGATGCAGTGGCACAACCTGAATGCGCCGAGCCAAGACAATGCGATTCACAGAAGGGTGTGCTGCAAGATGCCCTGTGTGTATCCCGACTGTGAATCGCACAGATGTGGAACAATGCAACTTGAGATGCCTCGACACAACAGGGATGTGCCAAAGTACCTAGGGCAGTATAACCATGAATATGGAGCAAGTCAGCAGGGGATGAAGGAGCAACAGGGGGAACCTGCAGTGGCACAAAGGGTTCAGGGAAATACACCTGCAGGGACCAGCCGGAGTGCCAAAGGGCCTAACAGTGGCCACAGCAGAAGAGGTGAACAGACACAGCACACAGAGAAATGACCAGCAGCACCTGACAAACTCCACACAGGAGTCCAGGTGGCACGTATGACAAGCACAGGGGTGCCTGTCAAGGTGTGCCACAGCTGCTGGGGACACCATGCAGTATAGTGGTGTCCCCATGATATGGCCAACTGCATAGGAACCCAGTGGTGCAGAGAAAGGGGATGCCACACTGGCGCACACCAGTGGACAGGCACAATGGCAGACAGGCCGAGTGCTGTGCACCACCCAGGTGTACGAAGCCCACAACCAATGTTGACCTCACGCAGAGCTGCAAAACAACAGGGCAGCAGTGCAACAGATGCAGGCCACATGCATCACACACAGAACAGGGGCACAGATGAAGGTAGCATGACAGAACATCCACCCTCATGCCACAGGCAACAAGGAGGGCACACAGTGAGGCCGCTATGGCAGGGGTGCAGGATTCATGTGTGTGCAGTAACACACATGCATCTGTGTGCAAGGCAACAAAGGGACACTGGATAGCAGCAGACAACTACGGAACACATGCACAATGTACAGTGAATGACCACAGACAGTTGCTATAAAAAATGGTTTAGTAACAGTAATGGCACACAACAAACTATTTACATACCAGCCAGTAGGAACAGGGAAGGTGAAGGTGGGGAACTGTACGGTGCAAAAACAGGTATGCAAGAGGGTGAAGTTGTGTGCGTGTGGCAGAACAGGGTACAGCAGTAAACACTGTGGAAGGGGAAGGCATGGGAGGCAAAACTGGAGGGGGCCAAACAGAAATATCAATATCCCTAACATATGGGATGGGCTGCAGTGCAGTGCCCATGCCTATGACCCCTGGAACACAGCAGCCTAACCAGTCTGGTCACTGCCTGCAGCAGCTGTCCCTGATGCCTGTAGAGTGGCTGCAGCATCCTCTGTACAAACCTCTGGATGTGGATCCTGCCAGCTGCAGAAGACCCTGACACCTCTAATGACTGGGAACACATGGCCGTACATCCCTTGGACCTACAGTGGGGGACACAGACAACAGATACTAAGTGCCATGTTCCATACTGCCCCCTCCTGAGAGTGTCCTGGAGGTATCCACCACACAAATGGCCAAGAGCCTGCCAGGCACATCACACACCTGCAACAGGCAGACACACAGTGCCACACTGTGACCATGCAATGTAACTTCGGAAGCACGTAGCCCACATGTGCATGCAGGGGTGTGAGCAGAGGGTCAGGTTGCCATGCTCCACACAGCATGTGCACATGCCAGCAGGCTTTAAAAGCTTGCAGGCCCTGTCTGGACACCACCGGAGCACCACAGGGTGGCCATGGTGTGCATGATATGCACACATGGTGGCTGTAAACACGGGGGCCAGGTACACTGTAGCCCAAGCACACACCGCCATGCCCACACCCAATGTGTATGCACAACTGGCAGCACACGGACATGCACAATGGACCTGCAATGGCCAGCCGAGGGCACCGCCCACCCCTCTGAACACACAGCGAATGCATAGCACAGACGCTCACCTGCACCAGCACGTCCCCGTCTACGGGCACCGACACCAGTCCTATTGTACCTGGCCTCCATTGCAGCTGCAACCCACCACCTGTCTGCCGGCTCTGCAGGAGAAACAGAAGCAGAGTACACTGTGAGGAGACAGAAGCTGTGACATGTCCACCCAAACCCCAGCCACAACACCGGTGCCAGCATGCAATGAAGGCAACACCACACAGTGCTCCAGTGACTGTGCCCCTGGCTGCATGCAGCCACACACAGCTCCCCTGCCTGTGCCCACCATGTGTGCAGATGTATTCATGCAATGCCAGTGGCAAACCACACACATTACAGTGGCCCTGCTGCACCCAAGCTCCATTGTGCACATGCCCACCCCTGTGGCACGTGGGCACTGCCCATGCAGTGTATGTCCTACATTGCACATGCGTGTGTGTGTGTGTGTGTGTGTGACTGTGTGTGTGTAGTGGTATGCAGTGAGGCCACCCCCCCACATCCCCATGCTGCCCCTGTAGATGCCTAGTAGTGTGACTTACCTGGGTGTGGCACTGCACCCTTGCATGCACAGTCCTGTAGGCTTTGCAGCCTGTCCGGGTCCTTGCAGTGCAGATCACCATAATGGTGCCTGCATTGCTCCCCAGTGCAGGCAACCCCTGTCCTGCGCACCAGCTGCACAGCAAGCCTGGCCCACACATTGGACTGTGGCTCTGTCAGGTCATCTAACTCAAATAACTGCCCCTCAACCCACAGCAACAGTGCCACAAGATTAAGAGCTCCATCTCATCCCAGTTCATGGCCCTTGGGCCACTTATCTGAGCATGTGGCATGATCACCCTCAGTGTCAGCAGGGTGGGTGTGCACAGACAATGGTGCTGTTCTGCAATGGCACAGTCGTGCCGCAGGCATGAATAGCCATAGTGCAATACACCATGCACTGCGTGGCAATTCACAATAGCTGCTAAAAGCATGTCATCACACATGTGCACAGCACTTTTCCAGGGTGGGAATGCAGGGTCACGGCCAGGTCCTGCATACGTACTTCACGCTGAGCCACCATCTTGTGACTGGCAAGCAATGCCACACATAGTGCAGTATCACCGCGTACATTGCCGGTGTTGTGCTGTACTCACCAGGTGCGCATTAACACCCCATTGCACGATTAATGCACACAACGTGGCAGGGGGCACCATGGTCATCGCACATGTGGACATGGATGCTCAGCCAGATGTGATCACATGATCAGTGATACCGGACTGTTAGTACTATACCGGTCAAGCCACTAACCCCATTCCCCATCATCCCTGTATCCGACATGGATCTCGGGGCCAACCCACCAGTGAGCACCCGTTCATGGTGTTGCTGCAGTACACCTCCAGGGGTATTGGCTACCCCCTTTGTGGCCAGTGGTGCTGCATTAGTGACCACTGGTCATGGGCTTAGCTATCCAGACACTGGAAGAGCATCTTCAGCATGCCAAAAACACACTCAATGATGGCGCACGTAACGATGTGTGCCTCATTGTACAACTCTTCCAACTGCATTCCAGATCGGCGGAAGGGTGTCAGTAGCCAGGGTTGGAGGGGGTGTGCAGCATCACATGTGGGGAAACAAGGGATGGCCGTTACTCCACTGCATACCTGTGTATTATACCCTCCCCCCTGCACCATGGCACATTGCTATGACTGGGGATCTATGCTGTATATGAATGGCTACATGGCGGATTTCTAGACTGTGCCGGTGCATCTCATTTGTGCCCAGTGCATCTGCTTTGTGAATCTTGCCCTATGTATGTACGCCATCTCCCCTCTCGCTGGGTTGCACCTGGAATTGAGCCTCAGCTCAGCATGCCTTTCCTGGTTATCAATTGTTTAAATTAAATTAATATAAAAAATAAATTGCAAATACAGTTGTTAGAAGATGTAAATGAGGTTTGTACCCGCTAAAAGGCTGAATTGCATTTGTGACTGGTAACCAGCATAGTACTGCACCAGTTGTATGGCGTAATGCCATGCTGCTAGCCAGTCTCTTATTTTTTTGAATTGGTGTCCACTTACAGGAGTCTCCTACCAGATCCCTCTTTCCTTTTGGGCCCAAGTGGGTTAGGGGTCCCCTCTCCTTCTTAGCCTGATGGCTAGTTCACTAGTGAGCTAATGACATCTGCACTCGCTCCTCTGGTAATTATGACCCCTGGCATCCAGCAGAACTATTCTATCAACTGAATGCCACAATACCTTAGATGCACCCGGTGTTCCCGGTGTTTTTAAAAGGTGGTAACTTGAAGGAGGGCAGAAGGCTACAGTTGGGTGTGTGATGGCATCTGTGCCTTTCTGAATGCCACTACAGGCCATTTTGAGTGATGGCCCCACCCCTTTCCTGAGGTGTTGCAAAGATCTTTGAAACCACTTGGGAAGGAGTTGTGAGTGACCTCTGCAGAACTCAGCTAGATCAAGATGTAAAGCAAACAGTGGGGCTAAGTTGTTACATTGACCACTTAGTGCCATCAATAGCAACATTTAATGGCTCCAGGGAGAAAGACGATATAATAGGAGATGTTGAAATATGTCAGTTGCGGAGTTGTTAGCTAAAGTACTTGTTGCTTTCATTAATTTAACTTCATATCAGAACAGTCTATTTGATACCCTAAAAACATTATGCATGACGATATAGTTGTTGGGTCACAGTAAAAATGTTTCTCTTACCAGCAACATATTAAAACACTTCAATCACTTTAAACCAGCTGGTATCTAAATCAGCCTGACATTTTTGCCTTTAGCATTTTTCTCCAAAAGTTTATTTTCATTCATTTTCTTTTCTTTATTGATTGCAACATAAATACCACAGTTGAAGTTAATGTATAATAGTAAATGTCTCATTTAGTAGTGGTAGTCTTTACTTTTAACTGGCACCTTTCCCAGAGGCTTAGGGCATCCTTACAAACACAGTTTAGTAGGGCCAATATAATAAATTCATAAAACAAGAAATAGTACATAAAACTCCATATGTAAACTACAATAAAATGTCATAAAACATTAAACAGTTATTAAACAATTACATAATTGTAGAATGGGATGATGGCAGAAAGGGGTATATTAGTCTCCAAATGCCTGGATAATAGATGGGTTTTCAGACTGCTCTTAAAGACCTGCACTGAGGGGGCCTCCCCAAGGCTATCAAAAGAGTTCCACAGGACCAGGTGTACCACCTCAAAGCTCAGGTCCCCTGAAGTTTTTAACCTTGACTTTGGGAACTTCAAGGAAGCCCTCCTCAGTGGAGGGATAGGGCATCAGGATATGTAAGGGTTCAGAAGATCTGTCAGGTAACCTGTGCCCAACCCATCTATGGCCTTTTAAGTTAGCAATCCAACTTTAAAACAGATACACCACTTGACTCGCAGCCAGTGCAGGTCATGCAACACTGAGGAGACATGAGATGTTCTCTTATGGCTGGTCAGAGACCTACCGGGCTGCAGGCTCTGCAGTGTACCTCTATAGACCCGAAGGTAAAGAGCATTACAGTAATCAAGCCACAGTGTCATAAACTCGTGCACTAGTATGGCCAGGATGCTGGAGGGGATTAGTGATCTAATCCAGCTGATATTCTAAAGATGGTAAAAGCCATTACAGAGCCAACTGCCAACACCTGAGCCTCAATTGTCAGCCCCTCATCTAAAATGACCCCCAGATATTTTACCTTTTGTGGCAGCCAATAGCCCAGAGGGACTCAGCTAAAGCATTGTCTTCCTTTCTGTAACTGTCACTCCCTCTCATGACTCTGCTCCACCACCAGTACTTCAGTTTACACAGGTTAAGTCTCAATCAGCCTGATGACATATAGTTCTAGATCTTGCCCAGATATGTATTGAGCACATCCAATACCTCTAGTGTCCCAAGTGTAAAAGACATATAGAGCTGGCTATCATCTGTTTAGCAATGAAATCCAAGTCCAAACTGCCAAATGATCTTACACAGGGGTAGCATATACACCATAGATGAAAGGACTGAACCCTCCAGTACGCTGTGGGGAAGAGTCATCGGGAGTGAGGAAAACTGTCCTAACACAACCCTTTGTGTCCTGCCACTGAGCTAGGACTCAAACCAGTAAATTGCTTTGCCAGTGAGTCCTATATAATTCCTGAGCCAGTCCAATAATAGCCCATGGTTCACAGTGTCAAACTCTGAAGAGAGATGAAGAATGAAAACTGACCATTCTCCTTTATCTCTCAACCTGAGCAGGTCATTGTCCATGCTAAGTAGTGCAGTTTATGTGCTATGCCTAGACCTAAATCAAGACTGGGAGAGGTTTATAGATGTGAAACAGAGTGAAGTGTTCCTCAAGCTATAGCACTATCTACCTTCTCGATAACCTTGCCCAAAAACGGCAGGCTAGAGACAGATCAATAATTTGCTAGGACATCTGGGTCTAATGATGGCTTTTTCAGAAGTGACTTTATCAGTATGCTTTTCAGTGACACTGGGTCGCCCCCCACCCCCAACAAGGCACAGGACAATGTGAACACTGGGTCCAGCTACCCTACGCAGCTCACAAGTAGATGAGTTGGGCCCAAATCCAGATCACAAAATGTCTTCTTAGCTTTGAGAGTACCTCACTCACCTCTTCCATTGTCACTGGTAGAAATTCTTCCCGGGACCACTGAATGCATCCTTTACTCATTAGTTCAATATCACTGTGCTGTAATGGCTCACTTGGGGAAATCCGAGCTCTAATAGATGACACCTTATCTAAGAAGAACCAAGCAAACTCCTCACATTTTGTTGGTGAAAAAGTTCTTGCAGTATCCAACAAGCAGAATTGAGAAGCCTGTTCACTGTCTGAAAAAGCTGAGCCAATTGGTTTTTCCCAGCACTAATCTCCCTGGACAGGAAAAATTGCTTTTTTTTACGGAGGAGTAAGAAACTCATACAAATTTTCAAATAAACAACAGTCATATCCAAAACTCAGTATCATAACTTCACTGTGCAAAGTCTCAGATTGCAAAATATATAATAACAGATTCTACAGTATTTACAATCAGATTACTACGGTGTGCAAAGATTGGTAAAAAGAGAGTGTGTAATATTCCTCGCTATCCCCATCTCCTTCCATGGTGAGCTGTAACATAGCTAACAAAACTGTCCCTTTAAAAGAGGTCTCTGACTTCTTTTAGCTGGAGCTAACCACTGTGACTGCCCATCCTAAACACCTACCCTCCCCTTCTGACTCCCTCATCCCCAATTTTTAACAGCCCCCTCTCCCCACTGTACTTTGCCTGCAGGGCTGCCTCTCTGCCTGCCACCCCTTCACCTGTCTGACTCACTCCATCCCCCTCCTGCTACATCCTGTTTTTTCACACCTCTCTTCTCCTCACCCCTTGGACAATGCCCGTGGGGGCAGCTATAACCTCTCCCAGCTCAACTAGCACTTAGCAGTAATCTGCATCATTAGTTTCCCTATACCCGAATTACTGTTTAAGTCATCATCACCCTAGTGGGGGCTGAAGCTTTTGCCTTACTCTTGCACTTGTTGAGATTTGCCTAATCATTGTTATATCTGTGAATACCTTTTGCTATGCCTGTTTTTCACCTGTAATTGTTACCAGTCCCTTACCCTTTGAAACTGTATTGTGTCTTTTGACTTGGAACCCTTGTAAAGGAGCCTCTTGGCTCAAAGGCTGTAATCTGAAACTGAAATAAATAACCAAATAAATAAAATTAAAACATTAGGGGAACAACTCCAACTGCTGTGGAAATAGTGGCACACCCTAATCTAGCCATGAAAGGTTAACAGGCTGGTGGGGCTCCCTCTGGTTTATGAACTAATGTTTCCTCCACTTTGACTAGTTGTTTCTGCCTTGGTTTACTGTGATAATTATGCCAATGGAATAGCGTGGCACAAAACCATGCACAGACAATAGCGCCGACTGTATCTCAGGGAACAAGTAATTTTCTGAAGGGGGCTGCACCCCCTCACATCCCCTGTTTATGGGGGCTTTGCCCCCTCACCTCCAAACTATATTATAAAGAACGCCGAGGTGGGGATGCATGTTGGGGAAGAGGCAAATTTTGTGTGGGTGGGCACAGTCACTTTGAGAACTCCGTGGCAGGCACAATTTGGGTGGAGCAAGAGGACATAAGAGTACGTTGGGGGGAAGAACAGCTTGGGGCAGGAGGGATTTACTATGGAGGTGAGCACATTGCAACTAAAGGGAAAAAAACAGAAAAGAGAGGTGAGAGGCAAACCCGGGACAGCCATAGGGACTGCCGCCATCCACAGGCTGCTGCTGTATCCGCTGAGCCATGGCAACAACATGTTGGCAGCAAACATTTGGAAAGTGAAAACAGCCACAGTGATAGCCCTGTTATGTCCATGCTATACTTTCCCTGTCACTGTTTTCACTTACACTACATTGGCCGTGCAGTTTTGTATCACATTATAATATCTCCGCTATATTATTCAGGTGCCTGCTGCCTCCACAGGAACAGCAGGCACACCAGAGGGATCCTCTGCAGTAAGCCTTGGGCTTTTCAGTGGGCCTCGTTAGGGGATTCTGTTTTTCTTTCTAGCCAGTATTCAGGATTTCCCTTTCTCTCTCTCTCTCTCTCTGTCTTGCTCACTCTGTACTGTAACATTTCTCTGTCCTTCTCTACTAGATGTCAGTGCAGTAACTCAGTAACTTCTGTGTGAGACTGCATTAGAGGGCTCCTAGATCTGTCTACAGGAACACAGCTATCTTCCTGGTGGGTCTCTCTTCTGTAACACTAACACTAATATAGGGGCTTGGTGGCCATCCAGAGGGTTCTGTTGCACTATTATTGGCAGTCTACAGTAGCACAGTAAGGCAGGCAGGTCAAGCAGCAGCTGAAACAATCCTACTCAGACCTTGGCATGAAGCACGAGTGGACTGTATGGATGCATCAGCAGCAGGGGCAAATAAAGAGAGGGAATTTAAGTGCAAGGAATTGAGCTCCACAGCCAAGGCTTCAAACATAGGCTGCTTTTGTCCCTCATGATCCAGGATTGACAAACAGGTAAGTGACAAGGAAGTCTGACCAAGAAACTCAGAGAGTGATTACCCCCCATACTCGTGCAATTGTGTTGGTGAAGGGACTCCTGCTGGGCCATAAATTATCCCAGGGGCTATCAAATATTTAAATTGGAACTACTGTGATATAAATCAGCTATATTTGTTTGACAAGTTCAAAGGCCACAGAGGGGGATCTTGGACGCCTTTTGTGGCAGGCTGCATCAGTCATTTCATGGCAGGAAAACAGTACGTCAAGATGCGGCACCTCAGGAGGCAGCCCCTTGCTCAAGGAAAAGCTCAGAGGTGACAAGACCTCTTGCAGGAGCAGGACCCATGCACTCAGAAGTGGAGGCAGAGTCTACCTTCTGATTGTTGGCCTGACACAACTAGTTTGGTCAGGAATTTGTAACTTTAACAACAGACAAGCCAGAGAGATTGTGTTGTTGGGATAACATATTACCTTTTCTCTAGCCCTCTTTGGGACTTTTTCATAATTGCTGTTCCATCAAACCTCAGTTGGATACAGGTAGTTAGGTAGCATTTATTTATATGGTACCCAATCCCAGAGGCTCTGGGTGCCTTACACGACAGCAAGCAGAGCAATACAGAATAATAAACAAACTACAGAGCATAAATACATTAAAATATGACATGTAATGCAATTATAATAATCAATAAATGCAGTCTTAAAAATATAAAAACAATCTGGTTAGTCCAGGAAAGCCAACTTGAAAAGGTAAGTCTTAAAACCCCTCTTAAATGCCTCCACCATTGGGGCCTCCCTAACAGAGATCTAATAAGAGAATCTACCTTCTGGGGTGACAAATTAGTTTCAGTTTTTTAGGGCCTGTTTGCTAAAAAGGCCATATGCTCCACATTTGTATAAATCCTGCTAGTTTACTAAATTCTGTAGGTTCTCAAATGGACTAGTTAAAAATAGCATCTGGAGGAAATGTTCTTGTAAATGTATATTGGCAACATTCTGATTGCAAATATACCTTATACAGTGTGCACTTAGGGCAAGAGTTTCATAAAAGTCACAGTGCATGTAAAACCTTCTTATGTTTTGTGCCTTGGTATTGACTAAACCTGCCCTCTATTTTCATGCATCTGGGTTGAATAAGTTGTATACTCAAATTCTGTGCAAACCACCCTCTACAGATTTATTAAAATATGTAGTGCCACCCATTTGGGACAGCAGTCTTCACAAATGCAATGTCTTTGTGAGGATTTTTCTTTGTAAATTTCTCTTCCATAGCTCAAAGTTGTATCCAGCACTTCCCTGGTGTTCCCACTGTATTTGTAACTAAACTCAAAACTAACAACACACACACACACACACACACATATACACACGCATGCACACATGCACATGTGTGCAGACACACACACACACACTGTATTAGTAGTCCTATATAGTTACTCAACCATAATTATGAAATTAATAAAACCTTCATTTTATTTTTTGATCTTGGGCTACAAAGCTGGATGTTTACATAATTATATATAGAAAAAAGTATGGGTCGGGGTGTGTAACGAGAAGTTTACAAACACCCGAGGGGTTAGATGCTACATAAACTCTGAGAGTGAAGCTCGAGGAGTTTATTAAAAGCATCTAACCCCGAGGGTGTGTGTAAACTTCAAGTTTACACACACCGACTCATATTTTATTTTATATAATTGCTGGGTTTGCCTTTTTCGCCTCAGCAATTATATAAAATGCATGCAGGTTGTTGCACGGCCCGCCTAGGTCGATTGGAGTATCCGATCTGTGACTCGTGGTGCTGTTAAGAATCAATTTACTTTTTTCTTTGGGGGTGAGTAGCAGAAACAGCTTCTGTTTCCAGTCAAAGATTCTGTTTAAAAATTTAACTTACCGCCCAGTCTGATTCTGAGTGGTGGTTTACTTTTCCAGAGGAAAGCGTGCAGCAAGAGTTCTGAAGGGTAAAGATGCAGTGGGGCATGCACAGAGTGAGGGAAACCGTGCCTGTGTTTGCCATTATAAACGCTCCTTTATAACGGCAAATTACACCTTGGTTTCCCTATGGGAAAAAGGCTAAGCTAGTTATTATATGTATATATCTTAATATTTGATTTTCTAGGTTGCTTTTCATACCAAAACAACATGAAACATGGAGAGACAACGTTCTTCTCTTTAATCTTTTGCATGGCTAAGATAATTTTAGAAGAGAACAATGTTTTTGGAAACAGCTTCTTGATTTCTTGTAGACTCTGCTAATATTATTTCAGTATGGCTTGGTTAGTAGCACTCAGTGCATTGGGTGCTGCACTATTGGCAGAACTGTCTCTTGGGTGGGATATTATCCAATATCCTTACTGCTCACTTCTGGTAGTTTTCCATGTAGAAGTTGTATGATTCCTTTTGCATATGTGAAAAGGCTGCCTCTGAAAAGCATTGCCATCTAGTAGTAAAAGCTGTAAATAAAGTGTCAAAGCGGTGCTAGGTAATTGTAGCAGCTACAGGCCTCTAGTTATGGTCTGTGAGATAGCAAGTATGAAAGTCAATGGAGCACACTAACTTCCCAGCTACAGGGCATTTCCCTTTAACTAAATGGTTAGAGTTGCTATCTTCATCAGCTGTCCCAAGGCTGATTCTCAGAAAGGTATGGAGGCACTTTTTTTAATTAGAGGGGATATACGCAATGATTGCTTAGTACAATTTGAAAAAGGGGGGGGTGCCCCAGTCTGCATGCCGATATTTATTATTTCAATAAAATACAGTTTTACAGGTTCTGCTTAAGTTGTCTACTTAGCGGTGATGTGTTGGATGTTGCTCTAAATAATTTCACTATACTACTGGTGTCTAAGTACAGTAATGACTAATAAAGTGGTTTGAGATACTGTGTGCATTAATGGCATCATATCATCCAAACTCAACTCTTTTCTATAAACACTTAGGGCCCGATTCTCAAAGGGATATGCCTGGCATAACTTGACTTGCACCAAAAAAAAATGGTACAAGTAGCAAGTTACACCAGGAGTTGCGACATTCGGTATTCTGCAAAGCAGTCTGTGACTTGTTGCAGGCTGCTTGCACCAAAGTGGATGTACGCCATCAGTTACACCCAAAACCCCCTGCGACATGGTGCTAGGGGGTTTACGGCAGCTGTTTCTCCCTATTCTGGAAGGGTAGCAACAAAGTCCCCAATGTTGCTATTCTAGAAGACCTGGTTGACATCTATCAATGAAAAGTTACACCAGCAAATAGCTGATGTAACTTGCATCCACTGGGGTTGCGTGCTGACAGCCCCGATCCACCAGTATGTGCCACCCCCTCCAGCCCCATTTCTGCCCCACAAGACAGCCCCACAGGGCTAGAGGACCCCCCACCTTCTGTAAGAGCCCCACAGAGCTACCAAACACACCCCCAATAACTACTGTAGGTGCTCCACAGGGCTAGAGGACCCCCCACCTTCTGTAAGAGCCCCACAGAGCTACCAGACACACCCCTTCCCAATGTAAGTGCCCCAAGGATCCCCCACCTTGAATCATGACCTGCACCCCAAGTCAGCCGTATACTGTACAGTAGGTACAGCATGCATACTGTAATTCCCTGGTAGTCTAGTGGCCCTCCACCCCCACCTGACAATGCAAGACCACCCTGCTCACCCCGCAGCCCATATCCAGTCAGCGACTGCCAAACCCACATGCACCAGCACAGCCAGCCACCGACTGAGCTCCTCAGGAGTGTGTCCTGTAATAAGTACACACTCAGAGAATAACAGCAGGTGTCATTCTCTGAGCGCATACTTATTACAGTATGTGCTCTGGGGGAGTCTAGTCAGCAGCTGGCTGAGGTGGTGTGGGTGGGTTTTGCAGTTGCCAACTGGGTATGGGTCATGGGGGGAGTGGGGTGGTTTTACAGTGTCAGATGGGGGGGGCCACTAGACTACCAGGGAATTATGGTATGCATTCTGTACAGTATACAGCTGACTTGGAGTATGGGTTGGGATTTCGAGGAGGTTGGGATCCTTGGTGCATTTACAGTGGGGGGGTTCTCTAGCCCTGTGGGGCTACGTCAGCACTTTCTGGGGGATCAGGGCATGGGAGGGCATTTGTGCCCTGCCAGATAGTTATTGCAGCTTTTGATGAACTTGCCAGGTATGCCCTCTGTTCAGCGTACCTGGCTAGACATCACAAGTCACAGGACTTAGCCATGGGGATCCTGCCCCATCTAGAGTAGGGCACACGGTCTTTGCCACAACTAAGTTTGGTGCAAGTTGCCTTTGGTGGTGACTTGTGCCATTCTTCTAGAATCAGCCCCTTTGGGAGAGGTTTTTAAAGAGTTGTGTCTATTTTGCAAACACAGCTATGGAATTCTATATGAAAAGTTAGACCACAAAAAATTGATCTAACTTTTGGGACAGAAGTTTGCAGTTGTGTCTGAAAAATGGGCACGAGTCCTGCAGTTGCAGCAAAAGTGCCATAAACTGTGGGAAATGTCACAAATGCATCAACATGTACAGTATGTGAATAGGAGTCATACAGCTGGACGCATCTGCATGGACAAAGCATGAATCTGAAATACTAACACAAGTGCTGCATCCAGGTGGCTGAAAATCCCACCTTCCATTCTTTATGCCTGTAAAACTGTTGTCGGCAAAGTTTTTGCAATCATCAGAAATTATTTGAATAAAAACAGCCTCTGAACAAAATGTCTTACAAAATGTATTTCTGTGAAAATTCTCAAGTGTCCTGCAAAACATTTACAAATCTAGTATGCAGTGTTTACACAGCATTTTGTGTTCACTGAATACCATTTAGCTGCATTGCATCCCCTGCTAATTTATAAAAGTACTTCACAAACCCATTATTAAGTGTTTATGCAGTATCTTATGTTCACTGAGTATGATTTTAACAGCACTGTGTCCAATGCTAAGTTGTAAAAGTACTTGTGCTCAAAAATATGCATACAAAACAAAACAGATGCTACAAATTAAGTTACAGTTTTCGACAGATTCATGTGATCATGGTGACTTGAAGAGCAAAATATGTTCAAGTACAAACTGTAGAGGCATAGCCATAGTAAGAATTAAAAATTTGTAAAATATCTGCCTAGAGAGTAAATACAGACTAGCTGTATCTAACCATTTTTTTGAACTTACCAAAAGCAAATCTTAAAGTCTTTTCATAAGATTGTGGAGTCAAACTGGACTTTGGAGCTCAATGCCACACTAAAGCAACTCCAGCAGGCAAGGTCTTATTTTCCTTGTCCAAGATCCTTCTTCTATAATAAAAAAAGATACTTTGTTTCAAATGTTAAATCAGCAGTACATTACCAACGATGAAAAAAAGAAAAATGGCAGGACTGATTTTAATTTAATATGGAAACGTTTAGGCTCCTTTACTGGATCATGTAATTGTAAATTACAAATAATTAAGATAAGATACATTAGTTACATTTTCTTCAAGGTCATCTCTGCCATAAAGCCACTCTTATTGAACTGTAAGCCACTAGTGTCAGTACCAGTCAGAAACATTTGCCTAGCTGAGGCCTCTAATGCTGATATACCGTACCTCTATATTAGCAGCATCTATATAACGTGGTCTGCCCCTTCCATTATTGACCACTCTCATTGGACTGAAGAAACACCTTCCTCAATTACAATTTCTAAAGGTTTCCAGTTTTTCATTTTACTTACTTAAATCAAAATCGTAATTGAATACTGTCACTGGCAACATCAAACAAGCCATCACTTTTTCATATCTGCCAGTACATTAAAACATATTTTGGTTGCACTTTATTTTAAGTGTCTGTTTCAATGTAACTGATCATTAATTGCATGCAACAAGGTAATTGCAGTGTAGTTATACATTTGTTGGATGCAACTATGTTGCAGTTGCAATGCAGTTACAGTGCAGTTACCCTGTAACTACAATGTAATTAAGCAACACTTAAAGTGTAACCCATCTTTCATGACAACACTCACAAACTGTATGCTCACTGCCTGCACCTGTCATATGTCTTGAAATTCTGTCCTATTTGCCAAGGTTTCAACCAGGTCATGAGGAGATACTGTCAAATACTGTTGGAGAACTTTCTCCAGCAATCGACCTCACCAAACATGAAACTTTTACTTCTGCAATGTGGTCTCTGCTTTGATCTTTGGACCTAGCATTGTAGTAACCTTGTAGGTTTCCTTGCTGTTCGGCTGCACTGTTACCTTAAAAAGAGCAGTGTCATTCATTAAAGAAAAAGACTCTGAAGTCATCCTCAAGAGTGTCATCACCATTCATCTTCCTCCAGGTCATTGTTGCCATTGGTATCTCGCAAAGGCCACTTTGTTGGCCTCTGTTGCTGGCCTGAACATCGCTGAGACACCAAGGTCAAGTGCAAATTCTAGCTCAAGTGCAAATTCTAGCTCAGGTTCTGTTACAGGTTTTCAGCTTACAGTCAGTGTGTCATTGACAAGCAATGCCCGCATTGATGTATATTTCATTGACACACATTGACTGGTGCCATCAGTGCTAATACTGTATTATATGCTGCACTGCAGTTGATGGTGTTGTCATCAGCTCAGCCCCTGATGTTGCTCTGTCAATGCTGAATAAGCTTAATATACCTTCTTTCCCTTTCCCTATACCACAGCAGCCTACGACCCAGAATGTGGTTCCTGTTGTTTATTTGCTCCTCCACACCCCAATGAGAAGGAGAATGAGTATAATCCAGACCTTCTGAATGATGCAGAAGGGAACAAGGAGGATGAGTCTCCCCTATATCATGGGTTTGATTCCAACTCCACTGTTTCCACTAGTACTGAAGACAATGAGGTTTATACTCCCAGATCTCCTCCTGAGGAAGCTTCTTTCAGGGTGTGGTATGCCTTATGCAGGACAACTCTAGCTTTCCATTGAGGAACAGGATGCCACCAAGAGGAATCTAAATGAATTCCTTGAAGTCCATAATGATACCTAAGTGATCATTCCTATCTACCAACTAAAGCCCAGCAACATGTTATCCATTGCTTAGAAATAGGAAGCATTTACTGCATTTGCCATATGATGCCTCTGATGCTTCCTCTAGGGTCACAACCGCAGACGTCTGTTTTCGGAGGTACTCTTGGCTATGTTTTTCTGCTTTTACTACTGATCTGCATCTATCAGTGCTGAACTCACCCTTTCATGGCCATAAATTGTTTGCCCAAAATATGGAACTGACTCTCAAGGAGTTGCCATAGTTTAAAATTACTGTTTGCTCCCTCAAGTCCCTTGATCCTAATCCTCTTCACGGTTGGGGGGTGGTTCCTTTCATAGGAGCTTCTGCTCTTCCCATTCCAACGGTATGGGCAGGTGAGATATCCCTGTAACCTTCTGTAAGGAGGAATCATTGGGTGCCCCCAATGCTATAGGATAATCTCCTTCCCCCTCTTTCTGACTCTCTTTCTCCCCCTCCGACCCTCCTGCCAGGGGTTCAGTTTGGGGAAGGATCTTCCTGTTTCTGTCTAAGTGGCAAGAAATTACATCAGGAAGGTGGGTCCTGGATATTTTATGGAGGGTCATGCTTGGGCGTTAGTATCACAGCCTCCTGTGCATCCTCCCAGCCTTTACTTGTGCTCTCTGCTACACTTGTCAGTCCTGCAGGAAGAATTATAAATTCTGTTAGCAAAATAGGTAATGGAACCCATGCTTTTTGCCAAACAGAACCAGGGTTTTTATTCATGGTACTTTCTAGTGCTGAAAAGGATTGTGGATTTATGTTCTGTCCTAGAGCTAAAGGTCCGAATGAATGTGGAGCATGCAAAATGTTTTGAATTGTATCTCTTTAGTACCTCCTCCCTCTGTTGTCACAGGGTGATTGGATTTGCACCTTGGAATTGCAGAATGTATACCTGACCATAAAAATCATGCACTGCCACCAGTAATACATACATTTCCTTTTGAAGGTCAAACACTACCTATTTCATGTTCTGACTTTGTTTTTTTCCCCTGGCTCCATTAGTCGTCAGCAGGTGGTTTGCTGTGGTAACCACAGCTCTGCACCAAAATGCCATTGTGTATTCCTGTACCTAGACAATTAACTACTCAATGTCTCCTCCAGGGTTTTGTCAACACAGCCATTGCAACAGACTTTCTAGATGTTGGATCAACTGAGTATTCTGGTTAACAAACCCAAGTCAGTTCTAATTATTTGCCAATGACTGCAGTTTATAGGGACTGTTGTGGATGCCATCCAGGCCACAGCATTCCTCTCACAGCATTGTGCCTCTACTCTATTTGTTCAATAGGTCATTGTCAGGTACTTGCTAAGATCAGTTGCTCTCTTGCTAAATCAAAATCAGCTGTGTCATTTTGTGTTACAGATAACATAAACCACTGCATTAGCCTTTCATCATTTTTGAAAACTTTAATATTTTTAAAAAAATGGCATACCCTTCCCAGGTGACCAGGGGTCAGATATAATTAGTAACAGTTTTGCACAGTGGTTTATTTTTGCACCCTTTTATGCTGTACACAAAGGGGCTGCAAGGCATTCCCCGCACTGTCTCAATGCACATTGCAATGGTGCAGGAAAAGGGCGGAGGCAGCCACAGTAGAGATTGTGCTGGTATACTGTTCAAATGAGCCACTGCCATAAACAGTGACTTACCAGCAAATTTAGCTGTGGCCCCAAGGCCTAGTGACCCCAGACCCAGGTAGAGAACTGTTGGACAGAATTCTACAAGGGGGATACTGACATGTGAAATAGAAGAAAAGTTCAGTTGGAGTAAAGGCATAGGTTGTATACCGCCACAGTCATACAGTATGAGTGGACAGGGCTAGATAGAGTTGTTACACTTGGTACTAGGTAGTAAGTATAACTTAGTAGTCTCCATCAGAGGGCCACTAGATCCCAAGAAAGGACTGGAGAGGGATCATAAAAATACTTCAAGATATGACCCATAAACAGGCCAGAAGGTAGGGTGTGGGGGATAACTGTGGTGGTAGTGTCTGTGCACCAGGATTCTGTGCATGGTGTACCACCATGCTATTGTGGCTATGCCATGAACAAACCCCTGTGTTTGTTTCATTCCAACATATTAGGTGGCACAAATGGGGTTTATGTTACCTAACATCAGAAATACTCATTTGCATAATGATGCCTGATGATACAGGTGCACGGGTTACTCCTCCTCCTGACCACAGCTGGCCAGCTTTGTGCAAGAGTAACCAGCCTCTTTTTTTTTCCAAGCTTGGTGCAGGTTACTGGGGAGTGCTAGAAGGCTTAAGTCTGACATTGAGAGTGGATTCCTACTGTATCACAGCTAGGAGATAGGGTACCTGGCTGTAGATGCTCTGTGCTTCCTGGCTCAGACAGTGAAGCTTAGGCATGAATATTCATTGAACGCCACTCCTCTTTACACTTTGAAGAGAGGAAGCTAGCTGAGAGCAAGGGCAGAAAAATCTTGGGTTCCAACGAGAGTACCAGCAATATCTAGGAGTAGACAGAGAGGTCCAGAAGGGTGCCCTGTCCCTCCACATGCTCGCAACCTGACATGCACCCAGAAGTAAATGTGGGCCTCCTCTCAAAGGAGGTCACTTGGGGTGCTTGAGGGTCCACTCCTCTAAACGTATTCAAGGAAGGGATAAACATGTAAGAAATACTCCATGTGATGCTCCAGAGGAGAAAGGGTACCTGAAATCATTAACAGCTGAGAAATGATATCAATTGGTATGGTAATGGTAGCAGGTATTGGTTCATTAGGATAAGGGGCCTGGCAAAAATCATGGTCAGATAAGACCCACAGTGGCTGGATGAGGGAGTTTGCTGCACTGGGGTCACTAGGACCAGTCAGTGTAATGCTGAAGGGAGGCCTACATGGCTGGACTAATTATGTTCTATACTTAGTGAGAATACCATATTCTGGTTACTGGAGTAACAATCATACCATGTTCTGGTTACTGGAGCAATAATGATGCCACTGTCTGGCATGCAGCTACAGTACGAATAGGCATAATTGCTCCCATGATAGTGTCTTGCCCTGCCTGGGGAGAGTGCCACTGTATGCCTGTTTTTTGGGAAGTAGCACCCATTGGACCCCATATGTGAGATAATGCCTAAATAAATTGTATATCTGTGCAGTAGTGCCAATTCAAAGTGAAAGGCAATATTGAAGGTGGTGACAGCGGCAGTAATGAAGAAGTCATGGTAAAAGTAAAGTGATTGGTGAGGGTAAAGCCCTTCAAGGCTATGTACCATCTGGACTACAATAAACACTGAATCTGCTTTACCCCAGCTCATAGTATGACCATTTGTTTGGTGAGTGGTCACTACTGTTAATGATGCCCCTGCGTTGCTACTCCCCTTCATACCCATGTTCCCAGACCCATGGTGGCATAGGGAGTTTAGAGGTACAGATTTCATGGCATAAGATGGGCTTTCCCTGTAGGACCCTGTAGACACCCCTAGACACAGCGTAGTGCCAGGCCCTTACACATAGTCAAAAACGGTGGTGTCTGAATGGGTGAGTCTTGTGCACCCCAATATTGAGCCACCATGGTTTGTAACTGTTTAGTGGGCCCCAAGAGTTTTGCACATTTATTCAAAATACAGTTTTCTTGAATTTCAATTTTCACGACATAACTTGCTACAATCATCATAATGGAAACTTGGCCTCTGGGTTTGTGAGGAAAATCTGTACAAACGGACAGATTTGAGCCCTGTCATAAGGATTGTCCTTGCAAATGATGGTTGACAACTTGGGTAAGATCTCATCCCAATCTCTCTTAAAAATACTGGGCAAAATTGCCCACAGTACCATTCACACTATGGTCTCATTGCACAAAGCCTGCAGTATGTGCCATGGAGTTGCGGTGTGTAGGCACTCCTATGTGCCATTCCTGCATACTGGAGTCCTGTGGATCCCTGCATGGAGGTACTGAAGGAACATACATCCCTTCTGCACCTGAGCCCCCCAGCCCATTACACAGCTGTGGTGCAGATGGTTCGGGGGAGTGTCGGGATCATGTTCACACTTTGCACCATTCACAAAGGCACAGAGTGCTGGGTGACAGAGGTACAAGGTACACCAGGGTGAACCATGCTGCAATGTGAATCCACCCCACAAAAGGACACCTGCTGGCTGTGGCAGAACAGGAACACCCTTCACCCTGCTGCTCCAGCCCACTGGGCTGCCAGTGAGGGCTAGGGGTAGCAATTTTTGGCACTTGCCTGTGGTTTGACGTAGAGAGGGTACTATGCCTTCTCAGGATCCCGTGCTCATGCACAGTAGGAGATCCACTTCAGGAACCCAGGACGGGCATCTGATTGGATGCTTTCTTGTGTCCCTTGATCTGCTCCTGTGCAGCTGTGAACTTGGGGGGGCAGGGTCACAAATGGATGGTGATTGTGAATGCCAGACACTGTGTGCCTGTCCATGGGCACATAACTACATGGTCTGGGTACACGTGTTTCTTGTCTCCCAGCCTGTTTGTGCATAGAGCCCTTTATGACAGAAATATCAATGCAATATGCATTTTTTAATTTTTTATTTTTACAAAATTAGTCTTAGTTTGTTGCAACCAAAATATACTCAGTTTCAGTTTCCAGTCAGTGTTAGCCATGGCTAAATGTGAAAAACAAGATAAATAATATCTAAGCACAAAGAGGGTGTTGATAATTGTAAACCTTAGTTTGAAGCAGTCCGCATATTACATATATAAAAAGATAGGTCTCTACAAAAAGGCACATTCCTTAGCTATCATTGTACTGGCCTCAATGTACTGTGCTGTGTATGGTCTGTATTTGGTAGCGAGAGATGAATATGTGACAGAAGGTAATAGCTGGCCTATTCCCAAAGGTCTAAACACCCCTTACATAGCAATGGTTTTATTCCATTGCTTTGTGCAAAAGTTGGCCCCTGTGAGAAGCATTGGACAGTATTCTCCAGGGTCATGGAAAGACCTCTGTAATCTTATAAACTGCCTGGCACAGGAGTAGTATATTGGGAGGCATAATGTCTTATATGTGTTGTAGGTTGGCCTATGGGGATGCATTCTTCCAAATGTTTTATTATTTGTGTTCTAATTTACCAGAATATAGCTGCCCTTTGTAGGTCATGCTTGACAAGACTTTTTACTTATTGCATATAGCAGTTGGCCTGATTTTTTGCAATATCCTCTGGGACAGGGGACAATACATTCCCTGACCTATGTACTTGGGATTTACCTGGGGTGGAGTAAGGCTCTTGTATGTCACTGTAAAATGTAGTGACCTGATTTCCACCTAAAACAGTTCATGTAACTTTCCATAGAGACAAAAGAGTAGCACAATTAAAAAGGGAGTTAATGTATTATTTATAAAAGGAAGCCCTTTGTTGCATTTTTAAAGAAGAACGGAGGCACAGAACAATGCCCAGTTCATATCTCCTTATGTGTACATGCTGTTTTGTTTCAATACACATCTGGCTCCCTGTTTTTTTAAACCAACTCTGTATGCAGCCCCCACCACTATTGCACCATTAATGGTGCTCCAACCAGTGGCATCATTATCGGTAATCAGTCAGTGGCTCCTAATGCTGATATCACTGCTTGCTTAAGTTGGCACTTTATTGAGAGTTGAGCATAATGAGAAGCTGCTCAATTTTTATCCAATTAGCAGCCCACATAAGTGGTGGTATTAGAATCCATGCCCCCTAGCTGATTGCAACTGACGATGTCACAGGCTGGGACATCTTTAATGGTATAATAGGGAAGCTACATACAGAACTGGTTTTAGACCAGGGAGACAAAAGCCAAAAAGAAAAAATATATGTACTGAAACTGACCAAGTATATGGAAGTGTGACTAGAGCATGCTGCAGTGCTTTCATTCCCCTGTAAAGTTTGGAAAACATTTTAAAGTTTTAGCTCAAAGTATTCAAAGCTGTCTGGAGTTCTGAAGGAATATACAGTTCCTAGACATTGACTAGCTTAGTGGAACTATTGAGAAATGCAGCTAATTCTTCGAGCTGCCCTCCTGAGCAGGTACTGTAAGTGAAAGCTATGTAGCTGTGCTTGAATATTTCAAAAGAAAAGATACACAGTTAGTGCTTTTCATGTTTTTTAAATCAAATGGACATTTTTATTGTCCTACTGCCAAAATATTATTAAATAATTTCAGGGAACTTATGGAAACAATGTTTACATACTAATCATTTGAAAGCTAGCACCGGAAGCATGCTGGACCCATAACCCAGAAGTCAATGTATTGAAACCATCTTCTTCTAATTTGCTATACACATGCCTAAAACAGAGAAGCTACCTCCAGGGTATGGGCAAGGAAGGACGCTAGCAGTAACTGAACCTGGAAGTGGACAGTAAGTAGGAACAGTGGATCCAAACTGGGGGTGGGTGTTCATTTTTTTTTAAATTTTTATTTATGAGATTTTCCATAACCTTTATAGCATTAAAGCACTTTATTTGCACATAGTATAACACTATTGCATTGTACTTATTAATAATATTTCACTTACAATTAGTGTTCTGTAACTTAAAAGTTAAAGTCCTCAAATTGAGAAGCAGATCCAAGGGATATTTATAATGGGCTTTTGCAGAGTTATAATTTTGGTTAACCCATAGGAAAAAAAGTAAAGAATATATAAGCTACCTAACTCAGCAACAAAAAAAAAACAACCAACAATTATTTAAAGTCCCTTAACATAATATTATATAATGGCTTGGAAAATGAAGCATTCTGATTGGCTGGCTGGCACCTTCTACGTGTTGTAAATCCTAGAATCACACAACAGAAAAAGGTGCCAGCCAACCTCATCTGGCGTCTTTCAGAACTGTATTCCTCTGACCCCACCACATCAAACTCATTTGCCACCATCTTGTTTATAGAGATGTTGCGAAATTAAATTTTGCCAGTGACATTGCAGTAAAATCAGCAATTTTGCTACGTGAAACATTTCACAAAATTCCGCCATTTTGCAAAATATTTCAACCGGGTGTGAAATTGAGAAATTTCACCTGCGAAACATGACATTTTGCCGCAAAATGCACAATTTCGCCAAATTTCACCCAAATCTCACCAACTTTCACCTGAATTTCACCATTTTGCAAGTGAAATTTCACATTTTGCCCGGAGAATTTTGCACCCAAGAAATATTTCATGAAATGCACAAATTTCATGAAATATTTTACAAACACATTTTTCTAATTTTGCACATCTCTACTTGTTTACCGCAATGCCCAAAAACAACATGGCACAAGGCAAAATTAAAAAAAACAAAAATGGACACCATATTGCAATTGATCAACCCTAAGGAAGTTCAACAGATATTTTCTAATATAAACAAAATCCTGCAAGAGAAACACTACCTCTGATACATCTGAGCCAGACTTCCTCCTTGACTATCCATCTGGTCACTGCTCCAACTTCTGAATCACACACCAAAAGTAAAGAAGAAACTACCTGGGAGTCAAATGCTGCCTTGCTACTTGAAAGCCAATCAACGTCATTGCCCATTCCAAATTAGTTTTCTGAACTGCATAAAGTTATCCCTATTTTAAACTGAACACTATTAAAGTGGAAATTTACTATTTCAAAATGCAAGCCGAGAATCTGGGCATGTGCAGTAGCATCGACAGTACTGAGCATGCCCAAATTCTTGGCTTGTATTTTCAAACAGTAAATTCCGACGGTAATAGCAGTCATTTTCAAATGGGGATAAGTTTGTGCAGTTTATAAAACTATTTCAGAATGGACAATGCACTGGAAAGTTTTGGTGTATTTCTGAGATGGTATCAAGTGTGTAGGACACAGTAGAAATAATGGACCCTAGACAGAATCTCCCTAGCAACACAGAACTATTTATTCCAGTGGAACAATAAAATTAATAAAAATAGCTTAAAATACAAAAAAGTCTTTCATTTTATTTTTTTTTTTCTTCTCAGCCCAAAAAAGTGGGACATTGTATAATTGCAATATCCCACTCCAGGGTGTAGGTTATGCTGGGATTTACCCACGCCTGATGTGTCTTGCTCATTTGGCCTGCAGCCTCATGACCAAACAACACTCCAGGTGTGGGTAACTCACAGCATAACCCACACCCTGTCATGGTATATTGCTTAAATAATTCACCAAGAGGGGCCCGGGCCTCCCAGGATGCTGTATGCAGGGAAGGGACTGTGAGCTGGTGGGGCTCCAGAGTCTGAACTGTCTCTTGGGGCCTGGAATTGTTCTGAAGGGGCCTGCAGGGAACACACATGAAACCCAGCTCAGTGGAAATTTGTTTAAACTTTGTTTAAATTGTTATCCAAATGGATGGAAGATTTTTTTTTTTATCTCTAAGACAAGTTCGATTGAACGGCAAATGTAAGAAATAAATTGAAGATTTAAAATCCTGTAAGAAAGAGATTGATAAACAATTGACTGAGATTAAAACTAAAGCACTGACTACTTATGCTTTAGCAGACTCAAATACGTAGAATAATATGGCTGGTTTACAAAATTGTGACTGTGGAAAGTATTGTTAAATCTCAAAATCTGAAAGCAGTAGGCCAGCCAAATTGTTTTTGACATAGAATTTGGAATAACTCAAGTGCTAAAAGCAGTAATCATTGAAAGGTTAGCACTACCTATAGAAAGTTTGTCATTCCTAAGTCCTACAGGATTCCCATAAAACCAAGACATGTCTAATGATGCTCAGTCTCAAACTCAACCTCAATCTCAGAATCACTCTGAAACCTCTGTAACATCTCTGAATAAAAACATAATGTCTACATTGTCTCGGCGAGACACACTACACCTATGAGATTTGGTATAAACCTTCCATTTCAACTGATAGTTTGCTTTTTATGTACAGCTTTGTGGCTGAGCTATTCAAAACTGGTGAGACAGGCCACAGCTAAGTGCCATTCCAAGATGTGGCATGTTTGGTTATCTCCATTTCATTAGTATGAGCTGGTTTGCTTCAAATTTATCTTCAAGGAGCCATTTCCGATTGTGATCAGTCAGGTGAAATACTATGTTGAGACATCCCCAGCAGAATCAGCTTGGGACTATTAGAGATAGGTGAGGCTAGCTACAATGCATGAGCAGTCCTGTTGAACCCTGCCTCAGAATTTCTCTAGAGGGGGATAGGACTAAAGAATGTGAGTGAGGTGTTCCCCATAAGGGGTACATCTCTAACAGCTGGAATATGCCAAGAGGTCCACATCATGGATAGCCTTTGGTGTTCTGCACCAACGAGAGAATATTTTGTTTTGAATAGCCAACTCTTTACATCCCTGTAGCTGTGTGCCCTAGAGTAAGGCACTTGTTCCATGCCTTAGGGGAGACCAGAGTGTGGAGTTTGACTTCCCATATATGATTTGCATGGTTCAGTTGAGGAGGAAGGGAGTCCCTTAAAACTCAGTCAGTCCATGAACTCTATACAGTAGAGTTGTCTGGATGTGATACAATTTTGCAGCATTCTACAACAGACTTACTACAAAAAATAAGGCAATTTCAGTGGCAGTTAATCCCTTTTGTCATGCAGTAACCTGAAACACTGTGTCACGTCCTGCTTGGCTCCTCTATATGTACCATTTACAGTTGGAATGCAGGGCTAAGTGGATCCATAGATCCATCCAGCAGCTCCTTGGGATACTGCAAGTCAGCTAGTGAATCAGACAGTAAATTTCTATTCCTTGGACTGGACTATATTTAACAGTATGGTATACAAGTAAGTAAAACGTTTTATTCGTATAAATATATGAACTAGGATGTACTCAATTGAGCCGAAGCTCATTTACAATGAGGTCCTATGCAAACAGTTACACATTTTATACAGACTTTACAATACAAATAAACATACAAGTAACACAAATAATATTAAAACAGTTAATATGTGGCACTTTTAACAACAGTTCCTACCATTAATAACTTGCTGTCTAAACCATGCCCTAATATTCTGCCAAGGGGATTTCCCTTTACAGGATTTAATGTCAATAGGTATCTTGTTCCATGCCATTGGACCTCTAAAAAAGACAGAATGCCTGCCAATTTCTAAGTTATACCTTGGTACAACAAACTTTGGGGCATGTGAAGCTCGCAGTGAGCATAATTCCATTCTACATGGGATCGCTAGGTCAATATATGGGGGCAAGACTCCTTACCAGTATTTACACATAGAAGCAAGCAGGTGTTCCTGCCTGCATTCAGATGGTCTCAACCTTTGCAGGCAATTAAATAAAGAATATTTGTGAGTAAACCTGTCAGTTTCATGGATAAATCTGGCTATTCCACCGTAACATACATCAATCCTATCCAGGTCCGTTTTCTTTGCACAAGCATAAATAAAATCTCCATAATGTAAAATGGGCAAAACCATCGAGCGTACCACTTTCTCCCTAGTTTCAGTACTCATACAGTGTCTAACACGATACAAGGCACCCAATTTTCTTCCAACACTAGTTACCACAATATTTATATGAGCTGCCCAATTTAAGGACTCATCGAGCCACATTACCATATATTTATATGTTTGGGTGTGAAGGATCAGGGCTCCCTCCAGGGTATAAATCTTTAAAGTCAAATCTTCCTGAATTAAAGAAGAACGGGCAAATAAAATTGTCTGTGTTTTTTTGGAATTCAAAACCAAATCACTCTCCCTTAAGAAACTCTGAAGTTCATCGAATGCTTTCTGAAGCTTTGTTTGAACCCCATTTACTAAACAATCCAATGTATAGATAATCATATGATCAGCATACAAATGATAAAAAATGGATGAACCTGAAAAGCTTAATCCATTTACATAAATATTAAACAGTATTGGGCCTAAAATTGAACCCTGGGGGACCCCCGATCCAACTGCCACAACACCCGATGTCCAATCACCCAGTACAAGTGATTGAGTTCTCCCTGTTAAATAGGAGTATAGCCATTGCAAACTGGATCCCACAAATCCCATTGAGGCTGTTCTGGATAGGAGGACCCCATGGTTCAGTGAATCAAAACCCTTTGATAAATCTACAAAGATTGCACTGACCGGGGTCCTCCCATCCAGAGCAGCCTATAAGTCCCCAGTGACCTTAATCAAAGCTGTCATGGTGGTAAAGGATTTCCTAAACCCTGACTGCATACCAAGTAAGAGACCCTGTGTTTCCAAATATCCAGAGATCTGGGCAGCAACAATCTTTTCAAAGGTCTTTGAAACCTGAGGTAACAAAGAAATCAGGTGATAATTACCAAATTCAATTGTTGCTCCCTTTTAAAAATTGGAACCACTTTTGATTAACACAAGGTTGCCTACAACTATAAACACCTCCAAAAGTTAGCCCTGGGAAAGTGTTTTTTGGTGGAGAGCCATTCGAATGGATTTCTTAACAGGTTCTATAAGGTCTTTGATGAGTTTAATCCCTGCAACATCCCATGCCTTCCAGTGTATTGATCTTCCTGCAACACATACCTGTGGGTTATCCCAGCTGTGTTAGTAATGTTAGTAGAGGGAGTTCCTGGTGAAGGAGTCCATGAAACATTTGCAGTCACTGTAAGCCTCATGGGATGCTGAAATGGTAGGGTGATTTTGACCCTAAGCAAGTCATTTAACTTCCTTGTGCTCCCAGATCACACCTGGAAACAAGCTGTGGTTTAGTGTGCCTTTCCTTGTGAAACAATTTCCCCTTCCCCGTCCCTGTATTGTGGAGGTAGTTTCTTGCTTAGTGAGGTACTTAGACAATGCCTGCCTTCTGTAAAGCCCTTGATAGGTATCCAGGATGGGACTGCACATTTGAAGGATGCAGCTATTCTAGAATTGCTGAACCCTAAAAACAAGATAGTAACCCTTGAATCAAGGTAATCCTCAATCCTCCCACCACCATTTCCAATGCACCTACAGCTTCTAGTAGCTATATTGGGGGTTTTAAACCTTTCCCTATGAACTGACTAAGAACCTTGCGTATAATATCAAATGTTTTAGCAGTAATTTGTAGAGGTGCATTAGGTGGCTGAAACAATAGGAAAACATAGGTAGGAAGAACATCTTTATAGCTTCTGTTTTCTGTACAAGGGACAGAATAATCTTAAGCCAGCTGTGGCAGTCTGTCTCAAGATCACCAATGAGAGGGGTCAGATTGTTGACTGTCATTTGTGAAATGTCAGTGGTAATTTACCCCCCAGTATGTCAAACATTTTATTTCCCATATTAGTTAAGTATTAGCACAGCAAGCATTATACTGTACATAGTCAGTTTAGGGACACAAGCATGATTTTGACCTAGTTATTGCGTAGTCCTGCTGGACATAGGGCTGAATCACTGAGGGTGAACAAAATGTGGCTAAGGGTGACATTTCTGGATTTGAGAGCATGATGTCACAGTCATGCCTGATAGCCTTAGTGACCACTTCCCGGTGAAATGTACCTGGTCAAGCAATTTCACCAAGGATCCACCGAAAGTGTCCAAGAAACGCTGCCTGAGGCCGGGGTTACTCAATGACTTCAAGCAATACTTAACACAACTTGATTGGTCTCCATTGGCTGGTGATACTGATGGCAATGAGGCCCTAAACTACTTTGTAAAGATCTTCAACTGTGTTTGTGACATTTTCACACTGTATAAAACAAAGACAATCAAGGGAACCTCTAATTCATGGCTTACCAACTCCCTCATTGGACTCATGAAAAACAGAGACAATCTTTGGCACATAGCTAAAGCTTCTGGAACACCTGCAGCAACTAATTCCTAAAGGACTGCCAGAAATGCCTGCACCAAGTTCATCAGGCAGGCTAAAGCCTCCTACTATAAGGATCTACTAAGTAAACCTGGGGCTCTGGAAGAGAATTTTGGAGCTCTGTGAAATCGCTAATGGGCAAAGCCCCTAAGGCCCCTCCCCAGATCTTATAGTTATGGCTAAGGGGCCCATCCAGGAACCCATTGGCATTGCCAATGAGCTCAACAATGCATTCACAGATTTATCTGGTGTACTCCCTGGTGAATACCTTAAACACCTGCAAGGTCAGCAATGCATAACCACTCAGCTAATTCCCCCAAGGGATGATGTACCACCATTTTACTTTAGACGTGTCACCAAGACTGAAACCATCAATCACATAAAAGGGGCACTTGGTAAGACCAGGATGGGGGCCAATCTGATTGACATGAAGCTGGTTGGACTACTACTGAACTAACTGGCAGGTCCTATTACTATGGTGCTCAATGCCTCTCTTAAATCGGGAGTTTTTCCTAATGCCTGGTAGTCAGCAATCGTCACATCTGTCTTTAAGGCAGGTGACAAATCCCAAACATCCAACTACAGACCTATATCCATCCTGCCTCCCCTTTTGAAGGTCCTCGAGAGAATGGTCTCGGAGCAGCTTACTGATTACCTTGATAAATATAATCTACTTTGCCCACAGCAGCACGGCTTCCGATAAAAGCATTCTACACTCATCACCCTTGTTGATTTCTCATCTCAGCTATATGATGCCTTAGGTAATGGGTAGGCAGTGGGGTCTGTCTTTATTGACCTCACAAAGGCCTTTGACTCTGTAAATCACAACTTGCTCCTAAGTCACCTCATGGCTGCAGGTCTATCCCCAGATACTGTATTATGGTTTGGTAGCTACCTCTCCAACAGGTCACAATGTGTGAAAATAAGGGATACCTTATCTACAGCTAAGGAGGTGCTACTAGGGGTCCCGCTGGGGTCTATTCTAGGACCTCTACTCTTCAGACTTCTTATCAACTCTGCACCAACTGCTTGCTCATCGCACACAGTACTCTATGCCGATGATGATGGTATATCAGTCACTGGTAATGATCACAACTCCATCACTATTGAACTCCAAAGCAGCTTCCTGAAACTTGAATCTTGGTTCTCACAAAACAAGCTTCTATTAAACCACAAAAAAACAAAGGGTCTGCTCTTCTCTACCCCCATAGCAAAAAGAAATACCCACCACTGCTCATGCATAACCAAAAAGGTGAGTTACTAGAACAAGTAACAAAGTTCAAATATCTAGGTATTACCTTCGACGATGCACTAACCTTCTCCAGCTTATAGACTCTGTAATCAGGACTGCAAACATAAAATTTGATGTTCTATACCGGCCCAGGCATCCATTGACACCTGATGCTCTCAAACTTGCCACAAGTAGTATGATACTGTTAACTATTGACTTCAAGCTGCCGATCTATAGGGCTGGAACAAAAGCTGCTCTTAATTGGGTTAGAATGCTCCTCAATAAGGCCTGCCAGCTAACTTTGGGGGCTGCTCCTGATACCCACACCTGTTTGCTCTACACTGATACTGGATGGCTCCCACTAAATCTTAGAGTGCAACACCAAACCTGCCTACTACTAAAAAGAGTACTCCTTGGACTCACCTCCCCCTCTCTGGACAGACACTTTAAACTGGCAGTACCAACAAAATCAACTAGAAGTGCGGATACTGACAAGTTGGTGACCCCCTTCAAAAGGATGAAACTTTCCCAGAATTCCATGCTGTACCAAGGACCACAATGGTACAATGAGCTCCCTGCTTACCTCACTGCCACACCCAAGATCAGTACTTTCAAATCCAGGCTCAGATCCTTTCTTGGCACAAAAATGACATGTATCTGCCTACAATAATGGGACAAGACCTCATCCTCCCACATCATACTGCTTCACAACACATCTCCTCTCCTCCACCCCTCACCCACAGACGATGCCATTTCTGGCTGACCACCCTACCCCATGCCATCTAACTAACTCCATTCTTGAGCCATGCCAACCTTCCTTACTAGACCCTCTTTCCTGTTAAATTCCTGACTATTTTGTTGTATTTAAGTCTCAGTATTATATTACTGCCTCTGTATATGATGTATATTAATCTCAACTAAATTTTTTTTTTTACTTACCTATGTAAATGTCTCAATGTCTTTTCTGTATACCTTGTTTTATTGTATTTGTATGTGCAACACTGACTTGGAACCTTTGAAAAATGAGTTCTTGACTCAAAAGTGTTTAATACCAAACAGAAATAAATAAATAAATAATACATAAATAAAATAAAAGAAGGTTGTCGGCAAACTTGTTTATGGGGTATGTAGTGGGGCTAACTGTGATGCCCTGAACTGTGTCTTTGTCCAGGAGAACACATGTTAAGGCTTTAAGAGTAGTCCAGAACAAGTAGTGGGGGTGGGGGAGGCCTTGCCATGTACTTCGTTGAAGGTCAAAAGGAGTGGTGATAACACAGTTGGTAAGCATGGGGGCCATCTACAGCAGTTGGAATCAGGAAGACTACCCATTCTATATAATCTAGCAGGTGTAAAATATAAGTTATGGAGAATGTTAAATTGAAGTAAATGCATTCTGTCTTGTTTTAAGTATGTATATATATTCCTCCAGATGGCCATTCAGGTAGCAGGAGGATACTGAAGATTTAAAGCCCTATCACAATAAAAAGCTATGGGAGAGCATCTGTTCCAGACTTGTTTACACAACTTATTATAGATGTATGAAATCAGTTTCCTCTAACCTGCCAGAGAAGACAATTTAATGAAGAATTCACCTGCCTCCTGTGACCAAGGAAGAGTACCCAGAAAACACACAATGTTTTAACTGGGCATACTGCAGAAATTTATGTGAGGGTAATTGAAGCTTTGCTGTAAAGTTCTCTAAGGAAATAAAGGCACCACTGTTAAGGAGGTCCCATAAAGAGGTCACCATAATGCTCTTCCAGTGCCCTGGTATAATGCGTTTCTTGTCAATTAACAAATTATGATTGTTAAACAAGGGTTGCTTCATATCCATATGGAATGGGAGCCAAATATAATGACACAGCTGCAAATGGGCATGGACTGACCATCCAATAGGAGTGGATCTCAAAACATTCAGAAGTTTAGACAGGGGAGTACATAATAATGAAGGTAGAGATAAGTTATAGTTCCCCATCAGAGTGGTTTCAATCTGTAACCAATCGGGAGTGTAAGAAAGCTCTTGTGGAGGTAGGTCCCACTTAAAATACTTGTAGAATGCAAAGTAGTAGTATAGTAAATGCAGCAACTTCAATCCCCCTTGTTCTCTAGATCTGCTAAGCTTACCAATCGCTCTCTGGGGAAGTTTCCCCAGCTAAATAAATTTGGACCAAATAGACTGAATTTCATTGAACCAACTTCTGAGGAGCACTAAGTTGAGCATACTTAGTGGATACATAATTCTGGGCAGAATCACCATTTTAATGATATTAACTTGACCCCAGAAGGATAATGGAAGATGTTGCCATCACTGTAAATCCAATTCCATCTGACAAATTAAGGGGACCAAATTTAGATCTTTTAAAGGTGAATGTCATGTGACAATTTTGATACCTAAATAGGTAAGAGACTTAGATTCCCATTTCAGGTGCAAAGCTAGAACTGCAGACCTGTTGCACCTGGGGGATAATGGAAAAAACATTGATTTATGTAAATTTAATTTATAACCTGACACCTCCCCAAATCTAATTAGTAATAGAAGCATTGCAGGAAGAGATGACCGCAGTTCCGTGAGATGTGCCAACACATTGACAGTGAACATGGAAAATTTATATTCCCTTGGGCCAATCCTAATACCTCTAATACTAGGAGATGAAATCATTTTTCAGGCTAAAGGTTCAATATATAAATTAGAAGGTAAAGGGGAAAGGTGGCATCCTTGATGGGTACCCTGGCTTAGTGTGAAGGGCTCAGAAAGTAGCCATTACAGAAAATTCTGGCAGTGGGACAAGTGTACAAGGTATTAATCCAACTTACAAAATCTTGAGGAAGGCTTCATCTTGGGAGAATCTTAAATAAAGATGACCAGTCCACTCAGTCAAAGGCTTTCTGTGCATCGAGAGAGATCAACACTGATTCTGGGTTAGACTGTCTGGATGCTGAGAAAATATGCAACATTTTCCTAAAGTGCTCACTAGAGTGATGCCCTGAGACAAAGACGTCCTGCTCCGGGCCTATGAAACCTGACCATACTTTTTGGAGCCTTGAGGCCAGAATTGTCACCAATAATTGCATATCCACATTTAATAGTGAAATGGGACGGTAATTATCAGGAAGTGTGGGGGTCTCTCCCAGCTTTGGGCAATAAAACAATTTTTGCCTCAAAAAGCGATGATTCTCAAATATCGCAATCATGTAAATAATTAAATACACTGGTAATTATATGAACCAACTCCTCTTTAAATTTTTTATAGAATAAGGGCACAAAGCCATCTGGTCCTGGGGCTTTATCTAAGGGAAGATTGCTGAGTGTAGTCACAGCTTCAGCCATGGTAATGGGGCCCATTAACAGTTCCTTCTGGGCGTCCTTAAGAACCGGGAGTTCCACTCCTGATAAGAAGTTATCAAGAGTTGACTGATAATCTAAATTGGATACTAGTGCTGCATACAAAGACTGGAAATAAGACCTAAATATATTCACTAACTGATTTGGGTTTTTCTCTGTCTGTTGACTAGAGGGTCAATGAGTGCAATGACCGATCTAGCAACAGCTCTTTGCTTGAGCCAGAGAGCCAACAGTTTGCCTGCTTTCTCTCCCTTCCCAATGTATGTGGACTTAACTTTTTTAGCTGTCTGTGTTACTTTTTCCAATAAATAGGCAAAACATTGGGCCAGCAACTTAGTTTCAACTGTGTAGATTCATCTGCATCCTTAGAAAGAATGGACTCTATATCCTTTATCTGTTTTAACCAAGTTTCCACCTGCTTCAAATTCTGTCTCTTTTTTACTGTCGCCAACCTTATTAGTTCTGCCCTTCAGGTGGCCTTCAGAGTAACCCACATCATGTCCTTCACAGAGACAGACTCTGCATTCTCAGAAAGTGAATGAAGAATGAATGTCCTCATATGATCCCTCAACACAGGATCTGATAAGAGCTGGGGGGTTTAAGGACCATATAGAGGAGTGATTTGCAGCTGCACTGGGGAATGGTCTGATAAAACCCTGGCCTTGATACTAGAGTTCTCCACATGTTGTAACAATGTGTGAGTTATTAAACAATAGTCTAACCAGCCGGCCTGGTGGCACTGAGGGTTGAGGTGCTGGACACCACACCTCGCATCACGCCAGCGACCTGGGTTCGGGAACAAGCCCGGGGAGCTGAGGGTCGGCGGGGAGGGAGTAGGATCGAGCATCCATTTGACAGCTCTCCTCTCCCTGGGGGGGATCCAGGGGCATTCTGGCACAGGAAGGACCCCCGGTGGAGACCGGAGGTACCTCAGCTGCAGGTATCACAAGTGTAGCCGGAGGCGGATGCCTGGCCAAGGGCGTGGGCAGATGCGTGCATGCTCGGGACCATTGGCGTCAGTGCACACCTGCCGACATGGGGGGCAGAAAAGGTGGAAAAAGGAGGGCACTGGTTGCGGCGGCATGATGGCCGTCCCCGCGCTGGACTTTCCCGGTACCTGGGCGTGCGACAATGATGGATCCAGACTGGGTGGGTTGAGCTCTGGAGGGAGTGCTCCCCACCCCCCACTGTGGAGGGTAAGCCGCGGGGGTAGTCGCAGGGCCTAATTAGGTGGCCCGGAGGATGTTCCAGAGGGTTGGCGGCTGGACAGACCTGCGGGTGATGCCAGAATGTGCAGGTAAGCAGATCAGTGGCCCGGGGAGATAAAAATAAGAACAACAACAAAAAAAAATAGTCTAACCTGGAGTATACCCCATGAGGGGAGTGAAAAAAAGTAAAGGTATGATCCTCCAGGTTAAGAGTCTGCCATGGGTCAACTCAACCCAAGTCCTCAATAAATTCACGCAGTGCCCTTTGGGCCAAGGAAAGGCCCATCCTCCTCTTATGAGATCTATCAATGTTGTTGGTGTGTGCTAGATTCCAATCTCCCCCAGTATACATGGGATATTAATATAAGGGACAAAAATAGAGGCCAGGGTAGGAAAGAATGGGAGTATTTCTAAATTTGGACCATAAATTGAGTCAATAATTATTTCCATATTAGCCAACAATTCATGAATGAAAATAAACCTACTGTCTGGGTCTTTTATTTCATGTGTTAACTGAAATGGAACATTTTTGTTCAACAAAATTTTTGTTCTGGACCCACAGCCCACCCCAAATATCTGACCCACCCATAATCTTTTCAACTTGTCAAGCTAATCAACAAGAATATGAGTTTCCTGAAGTAGGGCAACATCTGAATGAAATCTCTTCAGGTGACACAAAACACAATATCTCTTTTGGTTGTCCCTTCCCCCCTTAATGTTCCATGTCATAAATCTCCATCTATGGGGCATAATATTTATCCTGAATATAAATTAAGCAATATATCCCTTTATCCCTGCCTGATAGTAACCTGCATGGACTCCCCCCCACTGAGCAATCCCCCCAAAAAGAACAAACAGTGATAGCAAGCTCTTCCCCCACAAATAAATAACAATCCCTAACTCTTGAGCAAAAACTGCCCCCCTCTAGGCTAAGGACCCCCTCCTTACCATGTGGCCCTTGTCAGCTGGCAAGGAGACAGCTCCGTCCGAACCCACCACTCATTGTCTATAGGATTAACCCTGCCCCACATACACTTTGATTCACCCCATCATACAAATTAATAAATTAGTAGGTAAAGAAGCATTATGCTAAATACTACACATGATGGGCACTATGCACAAAGGGTACAGAGGTACATATAAAAATGTAAATACCCTACTGTCACCTGCAAAGGAACAGATGTGTGCCAGCAGTATGCACAACCTCCAGCCACCTGTCCATGGCCCCATCCAATAGGATGCCCTCTGGGGCACACAGTGGATCCCTTGCACTGGGTGGCATGGATCCAGGGCTGTGCATGCCGCTTGCATGCACCCAGACCCGCATTCTTAAGGGTAGTAAAAATGAAGCAGAAGAGATCTCCACACTTCCTCACCCAACTTTGCCAAACAAGTCCAGCAGTAGCTTTACAAGCTCTGTTGCCACTCGAAAAGCTGTTTCAAAACAAAAGGTTCCTTTAGAAGTGTTAACCTGTAGACGCACTGGATAAATCATTTCATGATGGATGCTTGCAGCCCATAACTTATCCTGAATATTTCAACATGCGGCTCTCTCTTTCCTCACTTTGAGGGTGAGACCTGGTTCCAAATAAATTTGCTTTCCCTCCTATTGTAAATGCTCAATTTTTCTCACTGTTTTCATCAACTGGTCCCGGTTTAAGTAATTAAACATTCTGAAGATTAAAGGATGTGGAGGATTCCCCCACAGGAGGCTTGGGATGGAGGGAGCGGTGAGCCCTCTTGATAATATAATTAGGTCCATTGAGGGAGGGTCCGGCAATTTTTTGTGCACAGTCTCTGAATGAGCTCAGTGGGTTGTGGACCTTTTTCACTCTCCGGCAAACCTAGAAGGACCAGATTATTTATCTGTGCCTGACCCTCTAAATCATCCAGCTCATCTTCCATTTTTGAGCGGGACCTCTTTAATAGCACCAGCTCTGGCTTGGTCTTAGTCAGTCCATCCTCCGTAGAGGAAACTCAGGTTTCCACATCTGAGACTTGATGGGATAATTATTTAATGGTGGGCTTAATGACTTTGAAGTCCTCAATCAATGTAAAAATGGCCACTTTGATTGACTGTTGTTCAAGAAACATTTGCTCTGGAGTAATTTGTTGAGTATTATCCAAAGATGGAGTGGGAGGGGAAGTGCTTCTCTGAGGCCGCTTGGCTTCCGATTCCAGTTGTTGATCTTGCTCTCTGTCAGAGTCATCAAGCTGTAAATGGACTTCAGTTGGTTGTTAATCCATTGAATTCCGCTGTGAAGCAGAGCAAGGTGGGAAGAAAAACTACCCAAATAATGCACAAGCAGTAGGCAAAATATTAAGTTATATTGTAGGCCCAAACAGAGCTTTGCAAAAATGCCTTCACTCCATGTGCCGGATCATGTGATTCTGAGATTCACTAGGGTTCTTATGTTATCTGCATTCAATCAGATTTTCATAAAGCTTGCATGAGCAGAGTGTGTGGTGGAGGGTATCAGCTGTTCCAGGCATGTAGCTTGGGCCTTAGTCAGTGTTTTGGTGTCAGCTCAGATCAGGGAAATACTGTAAGCTGGTAATAAGAGCGAGCAGAGGGATTCTTCCTATTTCTCAGGGAGACTGTAATGACAGCTTCATTAAACATGGGAGGGAGAGCCTGTCATTGGAGTGCATCATTAAACATAGAAGGAGAGGGACCACTTGATCTGGGATCACTTGTTATAAGTCTATTATGAAGTTCTCTTTGCCTACTGCTTTTCCTGGAGTGAGGGAGTTCATAGTGTGATGGATCCCATAGCAGAACATGTCAGGGCTGTGCATTTGGTGCTACCAAACACCTTTACTAAACCAATGCAATCTGATTAATCACAATTGAAGGTTGAGAGCTGGAGGCACTCTAATTGACTGAGCCACAAGGGCTTTGGCTCTTGGTGGGTTCAATAAGGAAGCCACTAATTTATCTACAATATGGGAAGTCAGTAATTAGCCCAAATTTAATGGAATAACACAGCTTTATTAACAACCAACCATCTGAAAGAAAGAGTTATTGCAAATGTCAACGTTAAACACTGCCCTTTTAGGTGCTTATGTAGGCAGGTCAGATCTCCCCCCTCCCACCTATTACCAGCTTTTAATAGACCCAAATGAGAGCTCCATTAACTAAGTCCCTGGGCACTGCACATGTAGAATCACTGCAGGCCCGTAGATGTTGCCATGGGTGGCTGGCATTGGTGAACTTGAAATAGAACAACGTACTCAATCTTCCAAACCCAACAGGACATGCAACTGCTTAAATGGCACAGAACCCCTCAAAACAGGGAATTTGTAATTCAAATTGTGAAACATGGTGAAACAACAGGCACTGACCTTTGAAACAATGCTGCACTGTAGCATACTAATGGTTAATGGACCTGGATGACTCCTCCTGATAGAGCAGCCCATTGGATTTCTGCTCCTCCAGGTCATCTATGATGCAAGAAGGGTTTCTCCCTTTGCTCTGTGCTGAACTGGATACCTTGGGCAATGGCTGCAGGCTCTTCCCCTCTCCATCCACTCATTCCAGACTACTGAAGCCCAAACTTACCCTCGCACATCCTGGCTTCCAAACCCCTAAGTCAAAGACAGCCCAGCACCATACTGTAATGCCTGCTACAGAACCTGATCAACAGTACTTGGCCTTTTTCACCATGCTGGATCTTCAGATTCACCAATATGCTGGCTTGTACATGGTTCCTACTCTTCCACTCTGGAACTCAGCAGCACTCTTCACAGTTTGCTCTCTGCTTTTCAGGCCTGGCATGACACAACCTGCACATACTCCCAGCACTGCAGACCCTTCCACCATGAGATCTCCACCATACCTGCCCTCTTCCAGAACAGTTTTGCCTTTATAGGCCCTGCTCACAGTTTGTCTCCATTTGTACCTGGGGCTGTCACTCCAGAAAAAGGACAGCCCTCAGTACACAGAAAAGTGCTAGAATCTGATGTCCCTTCTTTCCTCAGGTGTATCTAGTGATTGTTAATGAGTAGGTGGTAGCTGTGGCATCAGGGTGGCATCTACAGGCCCAGAGGGGTCTTATGGGTGGGTATGTGGGTCTTAGTCAGCTGCATACATAGCCAGTAGGCCATCAGCCTACCAAACTTGTTCCTAGACTCCCGCAGACTGTGTTTGGATCTATGTAGAGATCAGTTTGTTTTGTGCTGATGGAGGAGATTGAGTTTGCATTTAAGCCCAAATAATTTAGTTTGTATATAGAACTGTGTTTGACTGGAGGGTTCAGTTTGGTTCTGAACTTTAGACTTCACCAAGCTTGAAAGGATTTGAAGTTTTATAAAGCAATCTGTCTATCCCTAATATGAAGATGTATCTGATTACTGAATGTGTGGTGGTCTGCATTATGCCTGCCGGTCTGCATTCTGTTGATCTACTGTACAGATATGCCAAGGATTTTATTTCCAGTGACATGAACCCCTCACCTTTAACAAGCATTGGATCACTTTAAAGGGGGAGAAAATCTTTTCACTAATAATAAACACTAGTACTTGCCAATCCAAACAAATACCATACCACAGTGCAAAAATCCAAAATGTTTGATTTGGGTGTTACTAAATATACTGTAATTAAAGTTGTTCCTACACAAACTAATGAAGTGAAAAGTTGAAAACGAGTAGCATACCATAAAATAAGTGAAATATTAGACCTATGTTACTATATCTATGAAGTGTGTAAAAGAGGAATATCTTTCTGTTGACTCTTCTTTGTCAGTAGTAATTGATTAACAATGGTAACTGAAGATAGTTGACAGTGGTGTTTGGACTATGCCTTTTTTGTAATTTCTTTTAACAAAACTGTTTGTGGAGTAGACAGTGTAAACAACTTGAGTAATGGGTCATTAAAGTCAGTGTTGACAAGGGTATGTATGCACACTGTGAGGAATACTCTGCAAGTGAGAATTTTTTTATCATCAAAATTGCAGTCTGAAAATGGCCATCCTTGAAAAAAAATACTACCAGCTCTGGAAACAGAAAGTATATTTAACCATAGCTGTACTCACTGACCTTAGTTTGTGGCACAGGGAATATATGTTATTAACTGGGAAGTTTGATCATTATGCATATTCCTCTCCCTCCCAATTCTAGGCCAAGTGGTTCCTGGAATCCAGTGGCACCCTCTTCTTCCCCCATTCCATGCAAAGAAGTATCTAGCATCCAGTGGCACCTCCACCCCTGTGCCAAGAAGTTCCTGTTTTCCCATGGTGCTCTCCATTTCCCTGCTTCAGTGCCAAGTAGTTCCTTGTATCCAGTCACATGCCCTCTCCTTCAAACAGTGGTTGATGCAACGCCTCCATTATCCATCTCCACTAACTGTCTTTGGAATTACATAATTACAATCTACAAACTAATGGAAAGATGCATTTTGTGTCTTTTCATTAAATCATGGTGTGCAATAATGTAATTTAGATAACAGCCAGGCATGGAGGTGAGGGAAGGGGCTTTGACAGACAGTGTGGCATGGAGTTCAGAAGAGGGAGGAAAAAGGTAGCAAAGGCTTTTTTTAAACTTTTTACTGACATTTAAAATGGACTACTGATGTTAGAATCAGTGTGGAGAGATTGGTCTTGTGTGACACAAAGAATGAGTTCCTGGTGTTGCAGAAAAGACAGGGTGGGGGGGGGGTCCAGTGGAACACTGTGGGATTGGTTCCCATTGTCACCAAATAAATTGTTTGCATTGCAGAATTAAGTTAGTAGCACTGTGGATAGGCTGCCAGTGTTGCAAATATATTATCACTACAATTTATTATCAGCAGTGATGACCTTTTGTTGCCAGTTAAAGTATTTTAAAACTGACCACAGTAAAATGGCACTGGGTATGAGCTCCTGGAACCAAATCTAACAACTGTGGGGGCTGAAAGGGGTTTTGAATCCTCCAGCTGCACATTGCATGCATGCCTGTATTTGCAGTATCTGATTACAGGCATGTAAAAGCACCTTGTAAAAACTGTTAAAAAATGTACTGTGCATGTTTGGTCACTGATGCTTTGTTTCTTTTCCCAAACCTACAAAAGCACAACCTTTAGGGCAGGATCTAACAAACCTAAAAGTTGCAAGTTTCAACTGAGATGTTTTTTTTTGTTTGTTTGTTTTTAGAGAACCATGAAAGTGTCTTTACTATATTTATACCACCATCAATATCTTTAAAACTACTTAACAAATTGTCACCCAGTTTAGCAAGTTTGTAGATCCTGTAACAAAGGTACAACATATATTTATTAATGACATAGTGCCTTTACAATATATTAAAAGCATAAAACTTTGTTTTACAAATTCTTAAACGTTTGTAATAAGTAAATATGTTAGAATTTATCACAATAATTACAAGATAATACATTTCAAAGTTTGAGTCAAATACAGGCAAGTTCATTGACATTTATTTAATTATCAAATATTCCTGCCTGCAGTGAATTACTCTTCCCTTTACAATTTTGTGCTCCATAAATACTTTACTAATTGTTCTAAATTTTTCTTATCTCTAGATGTGAAAAGCTCCAATACAATTTTATCTGGAGGTAGATAAAGTTTGTTCAATGAAGGATCCAACCAGTGTTTCCCTGTGTTTTTTGAAATTGTGGACAATATAAAAGTTTATGTTTGAGATTGTCTTCTTGGTTTGATCCACACCTACAATATTGATCCACACTCACAATATTGTGTCGTAATACCTTTGCATTTTTGACTATGGTAAATATAGTTTGTTGCATTAAATTACATGTGGAAACTTGTCATTATTCACTGGTCTTCAGATTTCTCTGATTAACAAATATGGTTCTAGTTTATGTCTGATTTCATGCTCTTAAACCACTTAAAATGTTTTAAAGTATTGATTCTTGTATTATCCTTTAGCAGTGCGTTATCCCTTACTCTTATTTAAATTTGCTCTATAATTTCTGGGAACGGTTTCTGATAAATTTCATAACAAAGATGACCCAATCTCATGGGTAAAATATATTTTCTTATCTCATTAATAATGGGAAAGATACATCCTTTGTCAATGTAATTAATTGCTTCCTCTAAGCATAGTTTGGGTAGATGATGATCTGGGAGTCTTGTAACAAGAGGACTGTGTACCGGTTTGTGACCCAGCAGCTTAAAAGATGGCCATGTTTTGAGGGACCAAAACCACAATTTAACATATAAGAACCTACTGAACCATAACTACAGTTGCAAGGTATACAATTTTTCTGTGTGTGTTTTAGCTGTGTGTGTGCTGTCTATACATTGTGATAGACACCAAACAGTGCACCTCCTTTAAATTGTGTTGATGATATTTTGAAACAGTTATTCCAAAAAAGTGACAAAGTGTGTGAAGTTTAAATGATTTCTTATGTATGTCAGCAATAAGAAGTTGTAGATTGTTGATGTAAGGAGCATGTTGCAATCATTAAATATGATCAAATCACTTCTTTGTGCTAACTGTGACCAAATCAGGTTTTTGCATATAACTCTCATTTAAATAACCAATCTGTATTAGTAATGTATCTGTAGTTTCCTTAGTAAGACAACCTATTTTACTTGATTTCTGTCATAGATTTTCCTATGCTTGTAGTGCAGTGATCATTAATGGCAAATACCTATTGTAAGTCACTAAAAAACATTTAATTAAGCCGGGCTCGGTGGCGCTGAGGGTTGAGGCACTGGAGCCACACCTCATGCCATGCCAGCGACCCAGGTTCGGTGACAGACTTGGGTTGCCGGGAGTTGGTAGGGGAGGAAGAGGATGGAGTGTCCAGAGGACAGCTCTCCTCTCCCTGGGGAGGGATCCAGGGTTGCTCAGTGTCCTGGTGGCTCCTGATGGTGATCAGGGGCACTGCAGGTACACCAGCCAGCGTAAGGGGTGGAGTGCAGCAGATGCCAGCAGGGCAGCTGTGCACAGGCGTCAGTGCATGCCGCACTCCAAAGGGGAAATACAATGAAAAAATCCTCATCCTCATGGATAGACAAAGGCTCGTCTGCCCACCCAAGCCACACTCAAGCACTGGGCTTCTCTCCTATCAAGGCCACTACCCAGCTGGCACTTTAGATATGCGATAGAGTGCCCTGGGTTGGTAAGATGGCCCCACCTTGGGGGGTTGTAGAGCTAGGGGGGGTCTGTCAGGCTGGAGCGGGGAGAAGGAGAGAGCTTCAGGTGGGAGGTAGAGCTCACAGAAAGTGATGGATGCTGAACAGAGTTCCTTGAAAGTACAGAGTAGAAAAAAAGTTTTTAAAAAAAATAACATTGAATTAGCAAACCTAAGAAGTGCACAAAACAAGCACTATGCAATAAAGGCTACTTTATTATGAAAGGTCAGATTATTTTATGCATGGAGTCAGAATATACTGCATGATTAGCATAAAACAATATAATAGGAAGCAGAATTACACACAAAGATGTATTTATCCCATTATACGCTTTTTGGTGTGGAATCTATAAAGTGTCTTGAGTAATAAATAGGTGAGGATATGTTTACATGGCTTATATAACTAATTTTAACATTGTGGATTTACTTGACAGCATTTCTTAAGTATCGCAGATGCATTGTGGCACAGGCAATAGTCATCAGAGTCAAAGTTTATGACAGCACTCCCTTGCTCCTGTACCTACCTTGGGTAAGCTTACCATCTGTATTTTAGTCTGGATTTAAAATCAGTGCCTAAAATGAATTTAAGGGACTTTCTACTTATAAAATGTAGGATTTCAGGATGTCCATTATTGTCCTAAGAGGTCCAATTAGACACCCAAGCCCTCTGAACTTGATTGAACTCCAGCAGACATTAAGGCATTCCTCTCCTGCAGGGATCCCTCCTGTATCACCAAGTGAGCTGTTTCAGTAATTGATCCTCCCATTTCTCAGGATTACCCATAGCATTGTTAGACACAATAGTATCTGAAGCAGAACTCCCAATGTTCCTGAAACCCCTGTGGTGCAGTTACTTACTTATAACACATGACAGGGTATGGGTTGAGCCAAAGCATTCCCAGCCCCCTGATGGTTGTGAGGTATGAGATGTAGCTGAGTACCTTCATTCACCCTGGGCTTTATCCCAGCATGACCAACAAACCCTAAATCAAAATGTTTTTTAGAGAAAAAAAGCAAGAAAGAAAAATGTTGCATTTTATAGCTGATAATGAGTTTTATTTTGATTCTTACACTCAAGAAAAAGCTTGAAAATAATATATAATTCTGAAAGCCAGGAAAAGAAGTTGTCCTGAGACTTTCTAGGATATGCTTATTTGCCGTACACATGACCATTTATATTGCCAACATTTCCCTCTATAGCACGGTTGTCTGTTTTATATGACAGTTTCACAAATGAATTAGAGAAAACTGGGAACTGTGTTGAGTTAATGTTTCTTTCAAGAGTAGATTTTACTCCGTAATGTGATTTCAGTGCTGGAAAAGGTGCAAAACTGTGGGTTACTGATAAATAAACATGCACCTTTTCAGCACCAACAGCCAAGCAAAGGACAGAGTTTTTCCAATCCATTTTATAATGACATGTAAGTAGTTGGTTCTCCTGCTCCTTGGGAGGGCTCTAGTGCTGCCAAATGCATCTGTTTATAAATTAGGCCTCCTGGTGTGGGGGAAGTCCCTTTGGCATCATTGAATGTAACAGAGTATCAATTCCTTGCCTCCATCACCCCACTTAATCTCATGCCTCCAACCCCTCTCAGGGTAAAATATATGTTTCTTTTTACTATTTTAATGCTATATTCACTTACACTTTCTTTATATTTTTACTGGAGTTACAGCCTCTTTATATTTTGTTACTGGAGCTATTTTTCCCATTTAATGACATTAATCAAATGTCAGACTTTTTATAAATACAAGTAATGAGTTTTAGTTTTTTAGTTCATGTAGCTGTTTTCTATGCACAATACCATACCCAAGGATATGTTTATACAGTAACATACAAACTTCTTGGGTGATTAGAAGAATGCGTCTTTGCCTTACAATCACCAGAGGCATCCATATAATATAGGAAGAATATACTCCCTGCCAAATGTTGCTGCTTACGGAGTACTGGCATCTGTCTGTAAAACACAGGTGTACGGCTATTTTAGGTATTGTGTGACCAACATTACTCAACTGGGGTTTGACTATGTCCCTGCAATAACTATTACAATTTGCAGTTGAAGCTGCCTTTGGCAAATCATAGTAGTCGCAGTAACATGTTTTAGTAAATTAACTATGTTTTATTTTGTAATTATATCATGCATTCCCAACCTCCACTATCTGAAAGGCTTGTAAAAATTAACTATTGTTCCATTTTCAGAATGCCTGTTGGTTCAGTGGTTGTGGGTCCTAGCCAGCTGCTGATTGCTCATCCCTGTGTCCCCGTGTTCCCTTGTTTCAAATACAGTTCCTACCCCTGTTCATGCACTTAGGGTTGATTGCTCAAAATGCATCTGTGTGCCCACTTCTGGTCCCTTTCCATATTGCAGATGCATATTGACCTTGGATTCAGTCATGAATCCTATCTTGAAAGGGCTTTCTCCAATACAGTGCTTACAGCAAAATATATTAAAAATAGAATCGTGGGTATGTGAACAGAAACATGATTTGCCTTCTTAAATCATACAATTTACTATTACAATCAATCCTCCTGTTGGCTGATTGACAGTGCTGAAAAATTATTACTCTTAGAACAGTATCAACATATGTCATTCTGTCAACTATGTACTTACCATGACATGTTGCAGTGAAAGTCTCCATTGAATACATTGGGGTTGGTGATGTTTTTGCTGTAATGTCAATCAACATGTCATGATAAGTTAGAACATAACATTTGTCACACCTGCAGGGATATTCCATAGGGTTCAAGGCTATATTTTGGTTCACTGTCATTTTATTCACATAGCACCTTGTTTGGGCATACCTACGGGAGATACTTACATGTGACACAACGAATTACAACATAGATGGGATAGTAGTAGCATCAGTCAAAATAAAAGCACCTGTGAAATAAAACATTGTATTATTAGAAAAAATGGGCAATACAGTGCCTTATGAATGTAGACATATGTGGTCAGTGTAGTACTACATAGTGGTAGGTTCAATAATTTAGAGACTACCATGACAAATGCATGATCACCTGAGGTTCATAAGCTAGAATGTGGTTTCATAAGAAAGTCTTTGCCAGCACACCACGCTGGCACGGGTGTACCATTTATAAGCACTTTGTATACCAGAAACAGCACTTTGAAGTTGATCTGTCACTTGATTGTCAAACACTGTATGTCTCACAGGACATGGGGAATATGGTCAGCTGACCAGTTTGTGGCATTAACATTCTCCACTTGCTGCAAGTGATAAATCAACTTCTAGGGCAGTCACAGGGAGAGCACATGACAGTACTTGATCTGATGTGATCAAGACATGTACCAAGGTATCTAGCTCCTCAGGAGGAAAGAAATGGACATAGCAGAATAATGCTCCAGAATAGCTATTATGCATAGTAATCCCTAATTACAATTCATTGCAAAAAAACTTTGTTAATGCACTAGTTAGGGTTAAAGTGACAAAAGTAGGGAAGTTTGGTGTTAGGATTCCCAACCCCAACACCCCACCCTGCAGTCAGCAACAGGAAAACCATTACTGTTTCACCTCTCCTGCATCCTTTCAAATCAGGCATAGGGTGTAACTTGGGGTTGTTAACCCTAATGCTCGCCCCATTCCATCAGTAAATAAACTTAGATGTGTATAGTATATAAGAATGGGATGAGCCTTAGGGCTAACAGCCCCATAGTACACCCCATGCCTGATTTGCGAAGATGCAGGAGAGGTAAAACTGTAATTTTTTCTGTTGCTGCCTGCAGGGTGGTGGTGGGGTGTTAGGGTTGGGAACCCCAACATCACTTTTCCCTACATTTGTCTCTTGAGCCCTAACTGGTGCATTAACAAAGTCTTTTGCAATGAATTTCCTTACTTTTTGAGATAGTACAGTTATATACTCATTTGCCTTTGGTAGCGCAGGGCCCTCTGGGCCCTGCATTTCCATCCCTCCATAAATGCATACCTCTATGTTGGTGTGGAAGCTCTGTGCCCTCTGGGCTCTGCGTGCTTCCATTTCTAGCAAAACAGGAATATATTTGCTTGGTTGCATGGCTTGTTAAACAAGAGGCCAACTTATACTGCCATTGTATAACTCTCTGGTGAAGTCACATCTACAATATGGACTTTGATACTGGTGCCCACACCTCAAATTGCACATGAAACTACTGGAGAAGTTCCAGAGGATGGCTACAAAGATGATAGTGGATCAACACAGCACGGCATAGTATGAGAGGTTTAGGGCAGTGAACATCCACTCAGTATAGAACAGGACAGAGTGAGGAGACATGATTGAGACCTTCAAGTACTAGAAACAGATAAATAATATGGACATGGAGGCTCTCTTTAACTTAAGTAGCAGTCATAACATGAGAGGCCACAGTGCTAAAATGCAGGTAGGGAGGTGTAGGAGTAAATTGACAATGTACTTCTTCACACATAGGGTGGTGGACACTTGCAATGCACTGTGCTTCAAGATGGTCTAACATAGCCATAGAAGGACAGTATTCTTCATGAGTAGTAAAGATGGGAAGCATGAGAGAAGTGAGGAGGTGGAGCAGATCCAGTACATCAACCTCTGGACATTGCATTGGAGCAGACTACATAGACCAAATTGCCTTCTTCTCTTAGCTTCTTCATAGTTTCATATTTTCTACTTCACCAACCAAAAGTTAAACTTTGAACCACATTTTGTGCTTCACAAAACAGAAGCAGTAGTTTGAACTATATTATTTGGTTCGTGAAACAAACATAGTACTTTGGAGCAGATTTTCTGCTTCAGAAACCAAAGGTACTAGTTGGAACCACATTTTCTGCATCGCAAAACAGAATGGCAAGTTAGAACCACTGTTTCTGGCTTACAAACTAGAATTAATAGTTCAAACCACTTTTCCTGGTTCGGGAACCAAAAAATGTTTAGTTCGAACCAAAAAAAGTGGTTTGAACCAGAAATTGCTTGGGAGAGAACGTGATTGTATGAAATATACAACTTTGGCAAATTTCTCCAGAAACAGACTATAAAATCTTGCTTAGGAAAAACATTGTATATCAGGGATGTTTTAGTTTAGCCAGAACTATGCCTTTACAACTGTTTTCCAATATCAGTAGTAACAGAAATAGAGAAACAAGATGGCGGGCATTGTGAACCAAAAAAAAAAAGTGGTTCGTGATACATCAAATTTGCAAACAAAAAAACACTCTCATGAACAAGAAATTTCTGGTTCATATGGGGCATCTATTTGAAATCAATTTTTAAATCCTTATAGCACAGGAACTGTTCAATATTTTTTCACCAAACCTTCAAAAGGCACTACCTCAGCAGAGACCACATGCACCCTAAATGTTTTGTGCAGAAATTCAGTACCACATAGCCTTTACATAACAGCAAAAAAAAAAAAAAACACTTTAAGTATAGGGAGGAATTTGACCCTTTTTCAAAATGAGGGGTATCCAGATCTTGAAACCACACAAGGTGCCATCATGAAACTCTCCACGTTTTCACAACATGGCATGTCCATGGAAACTGCAAATTTATGGGCTAGTCTGATAAACTGCACAAAAGTTATTCAAATGCAAAATTAGGGGTTTAACATTAAGCAACCTACTCAACCCTAACTATAGGAGCACTATCGCACCACTATAACAAATACATTGGTCAAAAGTAAAATAAAGTCTTCTGATACTACAAAAAAAGTTCAATATAGCAGCATACAACAAATGTTTTTATTTATCACATCATTCCAACAGTACTTCTATGATGTGAAGCTGTACACTAACCTAACCACCAAAAAGAAAATGTCAAGAGTAGATTTAAAAAAAAAAATGTATTTCATCCACTGCCTACCACATCACTGTCTCATGGTATCCTGACCTATCTACTCTTTAACCAGGTCTACACAGGACCTTTTCTTCTCCTCCTGTTGTGATATCTGCAACAGCACCCTTTGGCTTTTGGTCTCATGATGAATCAAAGGCCAAAGGGTACCCCTGTATATGTCACAGGAAGAAGGACAAACAAGAATTAAAGAAATGGATGGCCGTTGATGGAGATCTGGCCACTTAGACACCTCTACACTCTAAGCCTCCCCTTGAGGAAGGATTTCAAGCTATCACTAACACCATACTCCTGACACCACATCCTGACAGCATAAACAAATGCCCCAGTTAAGCAACAGAGTACTACTCAGACTCTCAACAGGGAAAACAGATCCCCTGGAATCCTTCCAATTTCCTTCTTACTGCCATTGACAAACTGGCCATGGTAATGACAAGAAAACTGTGCATGCATATCACTTTGGAAGCTAAAATGTCAGACAGTGGTTGGACAGTACTTACAATATATTAAAGCATTAAAGAGAACATAAATCTTGCTTTATTCTTTTCTGTGTCATTTGTAATTTGGACATGTGTGTAACCTCCTTAACCTCCTTGCTGTTTAGTTTTAGTCTGGTTTAGCTTATTTCACCAGGAAAAGGCTCTGTTGAGCAAGCTCATTTACAAGGAGGTCCTGAGTAGGATAGCATTTAATAAAAGGTAGGCACAGTAATATGCAAAAGTAAGAAGTTATGAATATAGCACAAGAAACTGGTAGAGAAGGTGTACTGCAGTACAGATCGATAGATAAAATATAATGGTATGCTGCACTATTGGTGACATTTCAACAGCACAGTCCCCTACAGCAACAACAGTGCCACGTCACTGTAGGGAACCCACTGGAACCCAATACTGTCTGTCAGGGGTCCTGCACCCCCCCAAATCAGGTCCGACTCAGAACTGAGAATCCTAAGTGTGGGGGTGTGGGGGGCACAGATCCCAGTGTGGGGGGTTTGGGAGCAAAGCCCCCCCAAAGAAAACACCTTTTTCCTATGAAATCAGCAGCCAACTGCAAAATGCGGTTGACCTGCTGGTTTCGCTGTCTGGTCATTCGACAAAAAATTTGTCGACAACCAGTTGTAGATCCAAATATAATGAGTAAGAATGCTTAATAATGCCAACCATATTACAAACTGTACAGTTTGAGTATGGCGTGCCCATTGTATAGAAGGGTAGTCACTGATGTAGGTACATGAAATACATATGTGCATTTCAGGTGAAATATAGCTTTAAACAGAGTATCAAATAAATGCATGAAAATGAAGAGTACAGTCGTGGTCATACATTTAGGCTTTACAGGAACAACTCACTACAAAAGTTTTCTGTAAGGGATTTGAAAACACCAAGGTTAACTATGGTGGTGAGTTTAAGAGAATTTTGCAGATTATTCCGGACCATACGGATGATGCAGCTGATTGCTGTTTTGCTGTACTGGGTAACATACCTCAGAGTGATTAAGAGAATACAATTACTTTTCCTTAATGAGTAGCTACTATGGGACCAGTTGACAAGATCTGAAATGTACTGTGGTAAATTTTTAGTTAAAGCTTTGTAAGCCCACATGTATACATTTCTTTTCCTCCTTGTGGTTAGGGATATCCACCCTACAGTATTATATAGTATACTATAGAGTGTTCTAGGTGATGAGTTAGTAATAAATCTAAGGCCCCTATGGTAGAGCATATCTAATTTGTTTAGGTAGGTGGAACAACAGTGACTGCAGATCAAGTCAGCATAGTCCAATAAAGGGAGGAAGGTGACTTGTACAAATCTCTTCTTGACATTCTGTGGGAAGTAGCTCTTATTTCTATAAAAGAAACCTGATCTACTGTACTTCTAAGCTTACTGCATAGGGCTTCTATGTGTAGAAAAGGACAGGTGTCTATCAAGTCAAAATCCAAAATATTTTAGATTGTCCACCACTTCAAGTGTATCTCATAGAAGTGTGGTTATGGCAGGTACAAGTAAAGTGGGGGTACGTAGAGTTAACTGTGAAGAAAAACATTACCTTTGTCTTTTTTGCATTTAACAGTAGGTTTAATTGGAACAGGTTTACTTGCAATTGATTAAACTCTGACTGAAGATCAGTGCATACATTGGTTTGGGCGAGTGTAGCGATATAAAGGATTGTGTCATCAGCATAGAAATGCAAGTTGCCCATATTAATTTTCCCATTAAGACCGTTGATATAAATCATGAATAGTAGGGAACCCAGGACTGATCCTTGTGGTACTCCTTTAGGTAGCATTGTGCAGGAGGAGAAAGAGCCTTCCACTTTGATTTGTTGTTGTCTGCCTATTAGATAATTAGTGAACCAGGGTAGTGCAGTTGGATCCAGGTGTACATCCTATAACTTGCATAGTAGTATAATGTGGTCAACTGTGTTAAATGCTTAGCTGAGACTGAGAAATACACCTCCTGTAATATGCCTGCAATCAAGGGCTGTTAACCGATCATTAGAAACTTTCACTAAGGCCTATGTAGTGCTATATTTGGGTCTGAATCTGGATTGCATGGTAGTTATAAGATTTGAATGCTCTAGATAGTCCCTTAGCTGTGCGCTAACTAGGTTTTCAAGAAGCTTGACCAGGATGGGGAAAACAGATATAGGTATGTAGTTACTTAGATTACATGCATTTCCTGATTTGAAGAGAGGTATAATGTGTGCCATTTTCCAAATTAAAGGAAGTTCATTGCTGAAGAGTGAGAGATTAAAAAGATGGGTTATTGGTGCCGAAAGTTGACTGTAACCAATTTTTAAGAATAAGGGATCTAAGCCGTCAGCACCAGAAACTTTTTTTGATATCTAGGCCTAATACTGAGTCTTCCACCTGCTTGTATGTATTGGGCTGGAATGAAAATAGGTTGGTCAGATGACTGAGATTACTGGTATCTCCCGAATGGGAGATGGGTAGAGGGCATCCGGTGAGTTGTCAACGGTGAGTCCTGCTGTGGCAAAGTGGGAGTTTAGTTCTTCTAGAATCATTTGTATCTCCATTAATAATTTGTTTTGTGACTCAGTTTTGAATGGGAGTGAGGGGATTATTTTTTGGCCTTCTATATTTTTGACTAGTTTCTAGAATTTCACTGTGTTACTATCGGAGTTTACCAGAGCATTCAGATAGAAATTAGCTTTGGTATCTGTTATGAGTTTGGTGTATACATTTCTCATTTCTTAATAAAGCAATCCAATCAGATTCAGATTTTGTATGCCCAGCAACATCCCAAAGGCCATCTCTTTCTCTTAAAGCTTTTTTAGTTCACTGTTAAACCAAGAACATGAATTCTTTTTAACCCTCTGTTTTATCAGCAGAGCTTGTTTGCTTATGATTCCCAACAATGGTTGGTTGAAGTGTACAGTTGCTTCATGAATTGTGGAGGCAAGATAAAATTGTTGCCAGTTTATTGTGCTCAGATCAGCTGGAAAGTTTAATGCATTCAATTTTGTAAATCTTCTTTTGACAATGAATTTTGAAAAAGGGTCTTGTTTTATTGAACACCTCACACAGGCTACAACATCATGGATCACTAATATCATAGCGGAATACTGTAACATGGGTAAACATATGGGGTCTGTTGGTCAATATGAGATCTAATGTGGAGTCCTTGGTTGTGTTTGTTTTGTTGAGTCATTAATTAGTTGTACTAACCCTAAGTCATCACAGAGTTTTTCTGATTATTTGATTTTTGGGAACACCAAAGGATGAGAATATCTGGGCTTGTATGTGAGACCCAAGCTTTTATACCATCCAATTTTTTTAATAGGCTGCATTCACTGATTAGTATAAAAGTCAGCTCCTTAAAGGATACTAGCTCAGAGGGTGATGCAATTGGGGAGAGCGAGCCAAGATTAACGTTCATATTGCCTGATCAGTAAAAGCAGCCTTTTACACATATGGCATCTGCTATGTAACATCTGTGCACACTGGTCCATTTTAGTTTTAATTCCCAGATAAGGGCTACAAATGCTGGCAATTGCTTACTTTAGATGAGAGCTTTTAATAACTAGCAGTGAACACAGGATCGCTGGCTTTGCAGTGATCAAGTAGTTTGCCAGTTTTGTGGTATTTCTGCACTACTGGGAGACTGGCCACATAAAAAGTGTCTGTTGGTCATTTTGCAGGGAAAGGGAGGGGGACGGCAGCCCTGGACAAGGAGATCTCCTATAAAGCTAAACAATAACAGTGTTCTAAATAAACATTTTACCATGTATTAGCTCTAGGTGGTAATTATATTAATATGAAGTGCTGTTGTGTGGTAGCTTTCCTCAGCATACAGACTAATATATTTATGTACTTAAATCTGAAGACAGCTAAACTCCAGTTAAGTCTACCTCTGCCAAGTCGTATAGTGACTTAAATTATACAAAGCTTGTATGAAGAGGAGGATTGGATTCTGAATGTTCTGTCCTATGAGGCAACACCTTGATGAGGGTTACCCAGATAGGAAGTCTCTAGAATTGGAAAGTTTGATGGAAAATTAGCAACTTATATGAGTTAAGGCACATGCAACACTAAACAGTTTTGGCTGTGGACAGATAATGACAACAACTTGTACAAACAACACATTGCTTTAAATGTCATAAAGAATCCTTAGAATGACTACCAGGACATATGAAACAGCGCTGTGACTGAACTTATAAAACCATGTTGCATTAAGTGTCCTAATGAATCAATGGGGTGAATACCAGAACTCTTGAAACAGCCTTGTGACCGTTCTTCAGTTTGTTGTATTCGGAGCGAATGCTGCTATAATCCTATAATAATGTGTCTTACCGATATCGATACTGTTGGCTACAGCAGAGTAACCAGCTGCCAGCTACCTCCCCTGGCTGACTCCCTCCTGGCAGATTCCCTCGTTGTTCTTTGCACTACGGTCCTTTGCATGGAGCACAGCTTGTAGTTGGCTGCTGTAAAAAGGGAGCTCTGTGCCCCAATTAGTGTAGAGAGCTGTGGGGAGGTGGGTCAGTCCTTGGTCTCTCTGTTGCTGGGCTCTGTGCCCTCAATTCAGTGATTGGTGCAGGGGAGGGCTGGATCAGGCAGGCAAAGCCCTCACAACCCCCAATAGTGTAGGACAATTCCAGCGGCATCTGCTGGGAAAGCCGTTCACTAGGGATTGAAATGTGCTGATTTTGGCACTCAACTGCAGCTCCACCTCCTGGTGCGATTCTGTGCCCCAATTGTTGGAGAGGTTTGTGCTATTTAAGCCTTTTCATTTGTTTGCTTTGAAATCTTGTTTTGGTCAAAGCAGGGTGTATCTGTTACTCCTTATGAGTGGGTAAATGATCCCTTGCTGCAGACAGACAAGAATGCAGGAAGGCAGGAGACTGGAAAAAGTAGACACTCCATGTGGTGCCTTCCTGATGCTCCATATCTTCTTCCCCATTTCATCTTGTTTCACATAAACCAAGGTTCTTTAAGACCATCTCTGTCATCATTCCAACTGTAAAATCTCAAGTGCAAACTTGGGGTCTAACACTATTTCTCAATGCCCTCACTGGACACCCTTTTGATCCTCTGTGTGATATTTCTCTCCAGTGTCTCATTCTTAAGTCTCCAGTGTTTCACCCTTAAGCACATCTTCTTAACAGCTGTTGGTTCTCTAAGTCCAGGAATAGTTTCTCATTTTCCAACATGAGAAAGGGGTCCTTTGACCTTCACCAGAGTCTGTCCTGAAGGTAAATTCTGCCTTCAACATCAGTCAGGAGCTCAGATCTCTGCCATCATTCTGCCCTCAACCAAAGTATGACCTAAAGTGATGGTTCCATAATCTAGATGTCAGGAAAACTATCAAACAATGTTTACAAGAAACTTAGCCTTATCAGAAATTGCCAAGTCTTTTATTCTTGCAGTGTCAGGAAGAGGGGCTAGAAGGCCTCCAATCTCTGAAGCATACAAAACTGCTGACAAACATCCACCTAAAGGCATTTCTTTTTCTACCAAACTGGTTCTTGCTCTGGTTTTGTCTGGTGGCCCACCCCCGCCTTGTTGCTGACGTTCTCATAGACTTACCAGTTATCCACCACTTACCAAGGACCACAACATGGTGGATGGCCAGTCATGTCAGTCAAGCAAGAGCCTGCAGGGGATGCCAGCTTGGACAGCAAGCATGTTTCCCCTTCCTCCCCCCTTCCTCCTGATTTTCTCCACTGGAGTGTAGCATGCAGTGATGCAGTGATGCATGCATGTGGTTGCACACATGGGTGACAGGAATCTGGCAGCACCCCCTCCTCTCTGGTGTTCCTGACTGTACTGCCAGCTGGTCTCCACCAGTCTGCAGTCACACAGTGAATATAGCACCTCCCTCCCTGAGGAAGAAGAGCAGTACCTGGGATGTTCAATCCTTTCTTCCCCGACCAGCCCCCAACAACCCATGCTCACTACTAAATGCAGGTTGCCAGTGTAGCAAAAGGTAGCACTACTACTGTCATTCTGGGTTGGTCCTTCACTGAAGGTTTTCAGTCATATTGTGTCAAAGTTATGGTAGCATCCTGGGTGGAATGGAAGGGGGCTAACTTTGTGGATATTTGCAAAGTGGTTACCTGTCACATCTATACAAATTTACCAAGAATTACAAATTAGATGCACCCTCCTCCTTTGATGCAATGCTTTGCTGTAAAATTCTACAAGCTGTGAATTTTTAGCCCAGTCTAGCAGTGGGACTCAGACCCTCTCATGTAAACCTTACTATTCTTACATGACTGTGTTTCCTACCCTTATCCTTGAGGATTATTGCTACTGACATCAGTCTCAAAAAGAATGACAGATGTACTCTGTTGGAGAAAAGAAAATTTCTTATTTTCTGGTAATTTCTTTCAGCTGTGCATCTGTGACTTTGTTTTCATGCTTATCTTTTACTTAAGCAATAATGCATGACAAGGTATGTGTTGTGCTGGGATAACATCACACCTGGGGTGATTAGGCATGAGGCTGCAGGCCAAGTGCAACTAATCACCCCAGAAGCGACGTTATCCCAGCACAACACACACTCTGGAGTGCATTACTGCTATTATACAATGGCTCATTTGTTTTTAAAACAATAAAATAGAAAGAAAATAATGTTTTTATGGGGGGGTTTGTAATTTTTCATGTGTAGAGGTTTATGTTTTCACAAAAAAGTCCACAGTTTGATCACTAGATGGTGCTGGCTGTATGTTCTGTATTGTATTTGCCTCCTAGGTTACCCTCGCTACAGTGCTGTTTCTGTTAGGACACATAGGTCTGATGGTGTTAGAATATGGGTTAAAATGTGCTGCCTGTTTTTTTTTTTCTGGTTGCTTGTTTAGTTTTTAATTTTAAATGCAGAGGCAGATGGTATAACTGGCAAGGCGCTGTGTTGACTGAGCCACTAAGGATAGCTGACAAGCCGACTCGTAGTGGCTGCCATGGCGTTGTTGTGGGGAAAAAAAGGTGAAGTAGAGGTATGGCTTTCTTTTCAGACTATTGTCTTTCTTTGAAAACTCTTTTTTAATTTAGTTTGGGAGTACGAGTGTGCACGGGTGAAGGAGAGCAAATTCTGTATGCTCTTGTGCTAGGTTGCCCATACATCAGGGAGTTACGGCAGTAAGAAGGCACAGTTTTGTTTTGCAGTGCATGTTTTTATTTTTTTACAGATAGCGAGGTGAGCAGAAGAGAAAGATGCAGAGTTAAATTCTTAGTGGTGGTGGGAGCGAAGCAAGTAAGGTTGGGTGCTGAGCGGGAATGAGAGCGTCATTAATCGCTGTCGTGGAATGATTTGTTTCATTTTAAATTTTTACATTTCATGCGGTCGTTTCTGTGCTGGGACTAGAGCCGTGATGTTGTACTGGGATAACATCATGCCTCCAGTCCTACACTGGCCAATCAAAGTCCAGGATTATTTCATGCCATTGTATAATTTCTTATCTAGTTCCCCTCTGCCTGATAGGGGTGACATGCACATAGTTGAGTTTATTGGGAAAAAGCTTACAACTTCGTACTGTCATACCTCATGGTTCAAAGATACTTCCAAACAATTGCTACACCACAGTCCTTGTTTCTTATGAAAGCATATTTACTGGAACCACCATTTGTGAGAGAACATAGGAAAAAATGGTTTAACACATTACCATTCGCCCATTCCATTCTGTCTCACAGTTTGTAGCAGCATAAAACACTTGATTTATTGCACAGTCATTGTTGTTGCACTTGTCTTGGTATTACAAACACTTAGCCTGACCATAGAGAAAACTTTTTTCTTGCTTTGTTCCAAAATGGATTGGTGGCCTCGGGGAGCAGGACATGCTCCTGCCATGTGCGTGCACAGATGGGCTGATGTTTTGCCATGATATCATGGCTTTGAAGTTCAGGCAATATGTTAGATAAGCACCTTATAATAAAAGTACTACGTTACTTTCATGCATAAGAGGTTATAATGTGACTTCTAAGTTCTATTTAATATTTATTGTACTGGAATAGGGTGCTGCTATGCACATGTGAAATAATTTGCACTCAAGGGAGTAAATAAGGTAAGCCAAGATGGGATCATTTGGCGAAAGAAGGGAGGAATCACCAGGGGACACAGCTGGAAGATTGGGGGGGGGATTAAGGGAGAAAGGAGGAGGTACTTCACAGAGAGAGTGGTGGATCTGTGGAATGCATTGACCGGGGAGCTGGTACAGGCAGACATGGTGGAAGGATTCAAGAGAGGGTGGCATAGGTATAGACATGGGGTAAAGAAGAGGATGGCTACCTGGGGGGAGAGTGGGACTTGGGGATTGTGCGACAATGGCAGGAGCCTGGTAGATAGCTACAGTGCTCATTCAGCGTGCTGAAGCATGAGCAGACTTGATAGACCAAAAGGCCTAATCTACTGGTGTCTAGTATGTTATCACTGGTCAATGATTTGTTTTTGTTCTCCCCGTCACCCCCCACCCAGCCTCACATACTCTAAGAGGTGGTAACATCTGATTAGAACTTGGTATTCTCCCATGACACTTGGGCTACTGAGTATTTAATAGGATGTCTCCCAGCACAGGACTGTTGCTCTGATGAAGCCAGGACATCATGATGAAATGTCAGCTTATCTGCATGCATACATCCAGGTGCACGCCCTGTTCCCCCTAGTCACCTATCTGTTTTGGAAGGAAAGTGAGAAAAAGGTTTTCTCTATGGCTTGGCTAAGTGTGCACAATACCGGGACAAGTGCAATAACAATGGCCATGCAATAAATCCTATGTTTTATGCTACTGAAAACCTTCTGTGAGATGAGGTGAAATGGATGAGTCTGTGGGGTGTTGCAATGCCATCATGTGTTGAACAATTTTTTTCCTATGGTCTCTCCCAGACGGTAGGTTCCATAAATATACTTTAATAGCAAGAAAAAAGCTGTGGTGAAGCAACTATTTGGAAGTTTGTTTAAACCGTAAGTTGTGACAGAACAATGGTGCATTGCATCAACTAGACTTTGGCACTTTTTCTCCATGTTGAGCACCACTAAGGGTGTAAAATCATTCATCTTCCAGTTACCAAATTTAAAATAAATAAAATAAATATTTTCAGAGTATGGATACCATTCCTAGTTCTCAAATAAGTTTACAGCTTATCAGTTTATTGTTTTTTTTTTATTCCTTAATAGTCACTAGGCAAGGCAAGACATCACACTAGGAAGAAGCTATGGTGGCCTCAGGAGGACACCATGTGGGGTATCTTTGCTCTTGCCAGTCTCCTGACTGACTGCAGCAAGAGATCATCTATGCACTTAGAAGGAGTGATAGATGGAAAGCTGGAAGAAAATAACCAGACAGTAAGAGTTTTTCCTTTTTAGGGTCCCTTGTTGATGTTTCTTTTTTACACGATATTCAGCTTTAGTGGATGCCTGCAGCCTCACATGCACTATGAGTGTCAACCCTGCTTTATCATTCATGTCCCCTTCCCCTCTGCAACCCACAGTGATATCCAAAGCCCCAGCTGACCCCAGAATACAAGTCTTCAGACCCCACTATAGAGAATTTGGCCATGTAAAAGTGTATCTTATCTATACTGTATCTATATCTATCTCTGCATTTATTGATAGCGATAGATAGATAGATAGATAGATAGATAGATAGATAGATATAACATGGGGCTAACTGTGGTATATAAAATGTGTTTTGCAAGTGCTGCTTGACCCTGGTCTCACAAGTTACAAAGCTACAAATGGGGTCCATAGGGATAAAGCACTATGAGTAATAGATAGTTTTGATATAGGGCCCGATTTTCAATGTTGATGCTGGGCTTGTGTCAAACCCTGTGTCAGCCTTTATGTTTGATGCAATTGTGCCAAACTCCTTTGATGCAATTGTGCCAAACTCCTTCGATGTAACTGTGCCAAACTCCTTTGATGCAACTGTGCCAAACTCCTTTGATGCAACTGTGCCCTATTTTAGTACCTTTGGTACAGTTTCAACATTTTCCACAGTTTATGGAAGCTTGTGCCAAAGCTTTTTGCAAGCCCCATAAAAATTGTCCCCCAAATGGCACAAGTTAGACCAGAAGGGAGCTGGTTTAACTTGCGGCATTTGGCACATTGAATGAAAATTGTGATTAGCACCAGAAGAATGCTACAAGACCCCTGTGCTGTATTTTCAGCGCACAAGGGGCTTGCGGCATCTGCAAATCTTTTGAAAATCGTGGCCATAATATCTCAGGTAGCCCATGTTATAGTTGAGGTACTATATACAACAGGTTTTTAAAATTTAAATTATTTATTGTGTTAGTACTGTTCAGTTGGGACATTCTTCTGCCAGTGTTACTGTCTGTCTGCACAGATCAGCTGTTCCTGAGTAAGAGAGAGAGGAAGGGATCTGAATGGACTTTGCATTCCTGGTATAAAGTGACCCCTCTCAAAACAGTCTGAATCATCTGAGGCATTTGGAAAAAATCAGTGAGGGATTTACAGCCTGCTACTGTGTGGTTCAGCAGTTTGTTTGTTCTTGAGCCTGGAGCTGGGATTCTACATTCAGTGACAGCATTCTTCTGCCAGTGTTAGTGTCTATCTGCACAGATCAGCCATTCCTGAGTAAGAGAGAGGACAGGATCTGAATGGACTTTACATTCCTGGTTTAAAGTGACCCATCACAAAACAGTCTGAAGCATCTGAGCCACCTGAGAAAATTCAATCGGGGATTTACAGCAGCAGCAAATTCAGAGCAGGGAAAAGTCTGGGCCATTTGGGCTCTGTTAGTGGGAGTCTTCTGGCATGACTTTCTCTGACAGGTGCTGTGGGACCAGTACTAGTGAAAATAGTAGAGTTGTTGGACTTGTATTATATGGGAGACTGTCACGTGACATGCAGTGATCAATCAAGACTTGGCAGGAAGTTTGGTGGGTGGGAGGTCCTGCTATGAGCATAGAAGAGAGCACTTCTAATGTGTCCCACACCCTCATGTCCCATCAAGTGAGTGGAACAGAGAACTAGTGGAACAGGTAATATACTGGTGTCTTAGGCATCAGCAGGCAAAGCAAGGGAGTGAAGGACCTTGTCTGTGGCTAAGGTAAGTACCTGTTTTCTGTCACTGTTGCTCTCACTGATGGGGTATAAGTAAGGGCAGGGCACAATACTGTAATAGGTTACAGTGTCTGAGTGCATAAATGTTGTAGTGTTTAATGTATTATAATAAATTAAGAGAAAGAAAGAAAGAAAGAAAGAAAGAAAGAAAGAAAGAAAGAAAGAAAGAAAGAAAGGAAGGAGATGGAAGGAAAGAAAGAAAGAGAGAGAAAAGGAAGGAAGGAAGAATTGGGATTGGGGAAGGGAGGACAGGAAGTATAAGGCAAGCAAAATTTGGGAATAGGTAAAACATCCTATCTAGGGTAAGGGTAAAAAAGGGTACAAAGAAAGCAAAACAAAAACAGGCAGGGTAGAAAATAGATATGCTGGAAGTGGTGCAGTGCAGCGGCTGTGGGGCAGCAGTCTTCAGGGAGACCTATTGGAGACTGCAGCACTGCCCCAGCTGCGTGCACATCTCTGGACTGAAGGAGGAGGTTGCTTGACTCCAGACTAAGTTGGTTGGGATTTGTGCAGCATTCTCCCTCACCCAGAGACCACCAAGTCCACCACTGCTGCCTCAAAGGTTGCCAAGGAGAAGGAACAGCTGGACTACAGTGGGCTCAGAAAGAGTGAGGGTGGTTGGTCAAAGGCACATTCCCCATATGGTACCACTACACAATTTCTATGCCACTCTGGTGGGGCAGGACTGTCCCATAGAGGCACCTGTAGGACTGACCTGGGAAGATGTGGTGGACCGCCATAGTGGAGACCCAATGAGGGTGGCAGAGAACCAGAGAAAGAAGAAGCAACTCCTGGTGGGACACTTCATTGTGAGGGGGATAGATTTGGGGACAGAAAGGGAGGGGGAAAGGGAGGTTAGGTGCCTACCCGGTGCCACAGCTTGGAGGGATGGGAAGTGGATCCTGAAGATCACAAGGACAGCAGGGAATGAGGCAGAGTTGGATGTTACTGTCCTCCTGAGGACTAATGACCTGGCAAGGGACAAGGATAGGATAGTATAGGAGGAGGTCAGGGAGATGGGGAGGGTCTTTGGCAGGTAGCACACTCAGTGGCCTTTTCTGAGGTGTTGCCTGTCTATGATGGGGGGAGGATAGGGTACTCCATGCCAGGAGCTTCAGCTCATGGTTGAAGGAGTGATGCAGAGAGGAGGGTTTCAGCTATATTTGGGACTGGGGTCATACCTGGAAGGATAAGGGCCCATACAGGGGAAATGGCCTGTATTCATTCAGGAGGGGAACCACAACCCTTGGTGAATGGTTTAAATGCTACATTGGTGAGCATTTAAACTAGCCAAGGTGTTTGGCAGAAGGAAGCAGGGAGACATAAACTGTCCCCAACCCCCACCCACTGGCTGAAGTAGTCAGTGAGGAGAACCCCACGGGAGGGAAATCCCAGAAGGTACCTAATAACAAGAAAAGCAAAATGGTAGAAATAAAGAGGGATGGGGATGATGGCAGAGGGGAGAAGGAGAGTAGGAAAAAGGGAATAAGGGGTGCTGACAGGAAGGGTGGCAACAGAATTTGGAAGGCCATGTGTGAAAATGCTAGAGGTCTGGGAAATAAGATCCTGGACCTAGTGGCCATGATGACAGACGCTGGCCTGTACATTGTTGACATTACTGAGTCATGGTGAGATGAGAACCATGACTGGGATATAGCCATACCAGGCTATACTCTGTTCAGGAAGGACAGAGACAGTAAGAAAGGGTGAGGAGTGGCTCTTTACATGAGGGATAGCATTAAAGCAGCAGTGATACAGAGAATGCGGGGGGGGTGGAAGTACTGTGGGTCACCCTAGAGATGGGACTGGAGCAGCTATTTGCACTTACTTGATCTACAGACCTCCAGCACAGAGGGAGGAGATGGATATGGTTTTGGTGGAAGCCATCCAAAAGATGACAAATAAGGGGGAGGTGCTGCTGGTGGGGGACTTCAATCTGCTGGGTATAGATTGCAGCATCCTAGCTGCAGCTTCAGCTGGGAGCAGGGACATCCTGAACTCCCTGCAGGGGGCATTCCTCACACAACTAGTAGAGGAGCCCACTCATGAGGGAGCAATATTGGAACTTGTACTCTCCTACAGGGACAGTGTTTTAGACAACACAGTGGGTGGCCACCTGGGGACCAGTGATCACTATACAGTGTGGTTCAAAATAAGAACTGTGGCACAATCAAACCATGAGAAAGGCAAGGGTTCCTGACTTCAGGATTGCCAAATTTTGCAGAGATGGGGGAATGCCTCAGAAACACCCTCGCGGGGTGGAAGGACTTGGATGGAGTTGAGCAACAGTGGGTGAAACTGAAAGGGGTCATAGTGAAGGCAACAAACCTCTGCATCAGGCAAGTAAGCAAAAGCAAATGGAAAAAGAGAACTCTATGGTTCTCAAAGAAGGTGGCTGGAAATATAAGGGCCAAAAAGTTAGCATTCAGGAGTTATAAGGAGACACAGGGGGAGGAGGATAGGAAGGTATATCAGGAGAAGCAGATGGAGGTAAAGAAAGCAGCCAGGAGTGCAAAGGCACAAACAGTAGAGAAAATAGCCAGGCAGTAAAGAAAGACAACAAGACATTGTTAGGTATATACATGAAAGGAGAAAGAAAAGGGGAGGAATTGTACAACTAAGGAAGGAAGGGAGGAGTATGTGGAAGGGGGCCAGGAAAAGTAGACATCCTGAACAAATACTTTTGTTTATTGTTCACACAGGAAGGGGAAGGTGAGGGACCACAGATAAGGGACAGGAGCATCGAAGGATGAGAGGTGGACACTAGTCCATTTACAGAGGAGAGAGTCCTGAAGGAACTCACAAATCTGAATGGGGACAAGGCGATGGGGCCAGGCAGGTTACATCCAAGGACACTAAAAGACCTCAGAGAGGTGCTGGCTGCATCTTTGACAGTTTTGGTCAACCACTCACTGGAGATGGGAGTGGTTTCAGAGGACTGGAGGAGGGAAGACATAGTCCCACTTCCCAAAAGTGGTAGCAGGGAGGAGGCTGGCAATTACAGGCCAGCCAGACTGACTTCGGTGGTGGGAAAATTAATGGAATCACTACTGAAGGAAAGGATTGTGGAATATTTTGAATCCAGTGGCTTACAGGATCCGAGGCAATATGGATCACAGTGGGGAGGTCACGTCAAACAAATCTGATAGACTTATTTGACTGGGTGACTAGAGAATTAGAGCAGGGTGGAGCGTATACGTGGCCTTCTTAGATTTCAATAAGCCTTCAACAATGTTCCACATAGGAGACTTGCAAACAATCTGGGACACCTGGGAATAGGTTCAAAGGTGATAAACTGGATAAGAAATTGGTTGGGGGACAGGTGACAGAGGGTGGTGGTAAACAGAGTTCACTCTGAGGAAGGGAGCTTGACCAGCTGGGTGCCACAAAGGTCAGTACTGGGACTGGTCCTCTTTAATGTCTTTATTAGCGACATTGCAGAGGGGCTAGAAGGGAAGGTATGCTGATGATACAAAGATCTGCAATAGTGTAGACACTCCGGGTGTGTGTGTGTGTGTGTGTGTGGAAAAATTGAACAAAGATCTAAGAAAGCTTGAGCAGTGGTCAAAAGTGTGGCAATTACATTTCAATGCAAAGAAGTGCAAAATCATGCACTTAGGGCACAGCAACCTTGTGGTGGAGTACAAGGAGGGAGTGGTACTGATGACCACCAAACAGAAAAGAGACCTGGGGGTAATCATATCTGATGACCTAAAGGTGGCCAAACAGGTTGACAAGGCAGAGAGCTAGTGGGATGCTATGGTGCATAGGGAGGGGTATCACCAGCAGGAAGAGGGAGGTGGCGATACCACTGTATAGATCATTGGTGAGACCTCACCTGGAGTACTGTGTCCAGTTCTGGAGACAACATCTCCAGAAAGACATTGGCAGAGTAGAGGCAGTGCAAAGGAGAGCAACTATAATGGTGCAGGGCCTGCATCAAAAGCCCTATGAGGAGAGAATAAAGGACCTTAATATGTACACAAAGCAGTAAAGGAGGGAGAGAGGGATATGATAGCAACTTTCAAATACCTCATGGGTATAAATAGGGCACAGAAGGGACAAATTTTTCAGAAAAAAAGATGCTCTAGAACAAAAGGTCATGCTATGAAGATGGAGAGGGTAGATTCAGGGGAAACTTGAGGAAGTACTTTTTTCCCAGAAAGATTGATGGACACCTGGAACAGCCTCCCAGTGGAGGTGGTCAATGGGATTCAAGAATGAATGGGATAGACATAAGGGAACCCTAGTGGTTACAAAATGAAAGGTAAAGCCAGACACCAAGTAGGGTCTGTGGTATTACAGTAGGTATGGACAATGTTCAGACTGGGTGGGCCAAGCGGTCCTTATCTGGTGTCATATTCTATGTTTCTATCCATGTTGCACTGCTTTATATTTTTATTTTGTCTGTTAGAAATGTTATAGGTTTCACAAATTGTTTTAAAAATCTTTATGTACTGTGTGGTGCATGCAAATGCGTTTTCAAAAACTGTGTGTCAAGTGTGGAAAAAATTGTATTGCATATCTTACCCTTCCCCCACAACCAAACACACATGCATTGGTTCACATCATTCACACTTAATCTATCTCAAATAGCAGGCTTTTGTTATAGCTGCATACAATCTTTAAAAAATAGGCAGTATATCATAACATTTGAAGATCAGGTGGTGTTTGTTGGATCGAGTGGAGAGCCATGTGGTTAAACTCCTTAAGGACCAATGCGTATATGCAAATAGAACTGGTGGGATGCAATGATGCAGCTATTGTATGTTCAAGATATCTATCTATTTATGACAGGCCTAAGTGAAAGATATCAGAAATATCTTCCTTTTATGCCTGTCATAGCTGTAGGTATACTTCTAAGAGTATACCAATTTTCAAAACAAAAGGCTCAGTACTTATGGTGCTATGAAATACTGAAATTAGAAAAATTCACCAAAAATTAAGATTTTCTTTGCATATGGTGTGAAACACTGAAATTGGAAAAAAAAACACCCAACATTAAGACTTTCTTTGCATGTGGCTGACAAAAAAATCACAAATTTAAAACCTGAAACTTTCACGTTTAGTTATTGGCACAAAAATGGCATTTCATTTGTTTTGTAACAAAAGTCTGAGAAAGAGATATGATAAATAATACTGAAAGAATCTCTATTATTACTTTTTGTTTCACTGAAATTCATGTGGTTAGGTATAGTGCAGGAAAGAGACTAGTGAAATACAATAAGAGGAGAGATAGTCATTTAATATATATATACACTACTCAGGATTTTGCTGGTAAAAACTCTTTTTTTTTTTTTTTTTTTAGAGAGGGTACTCTAGTCTGCTTTATGGTGTTAGCCTGACCGGTCCTGGACAGGAGTTTCTTGACACTTTGTAGTGTCAGAACTACGTAATGTGGTTTTGGGAAGTTTCCTCCAAGTTGTCATGGGGACCAGGCAGCAAACACCATCAGCTGCGTGTTTGTGTGTGACAAGGACTTGAAGTCTAACAACGTCACTGCGGCAGATGACGTCATGGACTGCTCAGTGAATGACACTGAAGCTGCCTTTAAGAGGGATAGCATTCTGTGGCACTTGACGTGCAAACAGAATTGTGGCAGTAGCCATTGCAAACTTGAAAGAAACATAGTAACCTCACAGATACGAGGTTAACTGTGAATCAGCTCAACCTCTGAGGGAGTGACGTCGGAAGAGATGCAGTGCAGTAACACTGTTTCATTCACATTCTCTCTGTTTCTTCCCTTTAAAGAGAGTAAAACATTGGTTTAAAGGAAAATTAAGGATTTCAAGGGCACCAGTCAGGGAAAATGACTAAAATATGAACATAAAGGCAAAAGTTAAAACATAACAATAAAAAAATAACAACTTGCCAGATCAGAAAGAGATAAAACCAGAATGTAATTTCACTGTACATGGAAGTATTTTTTGATAATCAGGGAATAACTCCTTATTTTTTTAGACAGAAATAAAAAGCCCCAAAAATTTAATTAACCTGAGGGAAATGTAATGTTAGGTTCCTGCTAAGTTTACGTAACATGTGAAGAATGTTAACTGAATTATCAGGGTGTTAAATAAGATAAAAAGATTGATTTGCAGTTTCATATGTAAAAGTGCTAATCAAGTGTGAAAATGCATAGCATTTGGCACAGTTTGATTAGCAAAATGTTAAAATATGAGTTTTTTTTTCATGTATAGTCTCCTGTGGCATGAACGTAAACAAATGATTATCAGGCTACTACTGTGCATTTCTGGAAATGGTTACCAATACCCCTTGGTTTGTGTAGAATTTTGCTGTGCTATACATAATAGATAACCCACTCTTAGGTGTGCGGTCTGCACTGATATACGCATGCCTTGGTGTGCGTTGTACGTACAAGACTGCAGGCAGAGTGCGTCAACCACCCAAGGCGTGCGTATATCAGAGCGCGACCGCATATCCTAAAGTGGGTTATCTATCTTATAAAATGGCAAAATTGTTTTTTTTTGGGGGGGGGTAAAAGTGCAGGTGTGCTGTCGCACCCTGATATACACATGGTCATGTGACGATGATTGTCCACTAGATGAGCTACTTTTTTTCTACCCATTTTATAACAGCTATTTAATATGCAGATTATATATTAAGCACATTATGTAAGTAATAAAGTATTCGTGCCCATACACAACAAGCCTGTGTTTCCATCAAGGAATTGAGATACCAGCGTATGGACCTCGAGAGCAAAGCTCAAGAGGTCTATGTTGGTATCTCAACCCAGAAATGGAAACACAGGGCAAGTTGTGTTTGTGTGCCCATACTTTATTTTTCATAGTATATGTTTCCCCGAGATTTAAAAATAAAAAATTGTATCTCTGAAGTTTGTTGTTTCACAAGGTGCCCTGCAGTACCTTGTGTTTTTTTATGACTCCTGCTCAGAAGCTCTGTCTGCTGCAGTGTTTGTCAGTCCTGGCCATTGCTGTAGTCCTGTTACAGTCCTGAAGCTTATTTATTTAAAAGAAAAATTGTGATTTGTTAAGACAGAGCTGACTATGGCACTCTGTGTCAAAATCGTCCCTCCCTGAGAACTGCTAGTTAAGCAACACCGCCATGTTTGATGGCTTCTTCGTTTGAAGACTTCGTTTCATTCAATCAGTCGGCAGGTAGGGCGGAACTTATGAATATTAATTAGGGCAGCTGAATATTTATCATAGAATGTGCACAATAACTTTTAGATTGTGCACAAGAACTTTTAGATTGTGTACAACTTTTAGAATGTAGACAACAACATTTAAGCAGCAACCAATTTCTATACATAATATGCTCTAACCATATACTATAAAATAATTATGTTTTTATCAGTGTTTGGGCCCATTTATACCAGGAAAAGATGTTTTCAAATAAAAAGAAAAATGTATCTATTTAAGATATAATTGACATATCATAGAAATATATATAGAGAGAGAGAGAGAGAGGGAGGGAAGGGGAGAGGGAGAGCAAAAAACTGTGTTAATGCTTATTAGGGTTGCTATTCCATAAAATGCAAACTGCAAAAAGGTTGAAAATAAACTATTAGGTTGCAAATGCTATGCCCACAAAGTTCATAAATGTCCTATTTGGGTTCTTATGTTGGATTCCTACTCACCTTACCATGTTTCCTACCCTCATGACCCAAGGACAGTCTACAGGTAGAAGGCCATAGATCAGTGTTATGGTACCTCATAAAGGATCAACATATATAACTTGGTATATAGCAACCCAACTCACCATACCCTCCCCATCCACTACGCTTGTGAGCAGGGTGAAACAAATCAGTTATCCAGGTAGCCTGCAGCTAGAATAGCAGATGGTTTTGCTACCACATTTTGATACTTACTACTCAGTTGTGTACCTGCCCATGTAATGTTTTTGTTGAGCCCTAGAAAAATGACTACTGAAAATATTGATTTGGCTAACACATTTTCAAACCTACTAGCTGAATTGACCTCCAGATTGCAAACTGATTTCTTCTACCATGGTGGTGACACAAGGTCAAGCTTCAGATCTACCACCATCATACTATGCTGTGCTGTGGGTTTGTTTATTAAGGTACAATAAAACCTTGCATAAAATAGTATACATGTTCCCAAGTGTGTAACTTACTTTGACTGTTTTTTAAGTTCAGTATGTCTCTTAACTCATTACCTTCTCGGTGTTGGATACAGTTGGTTTTTAAATATTAAACTGGCCCAGGGGACTGGGCACTCTGGTATCTGGTTGTATTTTTAACTCCATTTAGCGAGAGTCAGCAAATAGCCACCAGACAGAAATTTTGATGAGGCATCCATGCAGCTTGGGGGGGGGGCTATGCACTGACAAGTAGCCCCACTCCCACTGTACTAATGCCGTTTCATGTGAAATGGATGCTGTTTTTTATAGAGGTGATGCCTATAGCCCAGCCCCCACAAACAAGCACAGATTTTTGCCAAATGATCACATTTATAAATGCAGTCATAAAAAGTCTGTTACATATGAATCATATAGTTATTTCCGAACAAAAACAGACTGATTTTTAGATAATTTTTCAAAAACTGGGCAAGTTAGGGATATAACAAGCACAAAAGCATACAACATAGGGCAAACTGTATCACACCTGCAAGTTTAAGATTTGAAATCCACTTGATTTTGTAGTTACTGGTGAGCAAAAAAAGTCTTAATTTTACATTTTGTTGTTGATCCATAACTTTGCCCCCAGTAAACTCATGAAATGTTCTGCAGCTAGTGATCCTGGCACCATCTCTATGTCTACCAAATGTCCACTCCATTTGCTGAACAGGAACAGTATAATTAAGGTGCAAGCTTTGGGATTTAACATAGACTTGCTTAACCCTATTATACAGGTGCTACCTCACCTGTAAAAATATATATCTTCATTGCAAAAAAAGTGTTAATGTCTTCTCAATCCCGATTTACAGGTGCTACCGTACCTGTATAATATATGTCCTTATTTCAAAAAATGTGTTAATGCATACGTTAAGGTTACAGTGCTGTGTGTGGTATTGAGTTTTTTGTAGAGTATTTTTTTGGGTTTTGGGATTACATAGTCAGGAGGGATGTGTCCCGGAAGGTATGAGGACCTGGGGCGGGCCAGGATAGTGTATGGGGCATTCCGGCTGCTTGATCTTTGGCCTTTTTTCAGCCTCCCAGTGTCTGTTACTACAGCAAGGTGTTGTAGGGAGGTTGGAATAGGGAGGAATCACAGGATTCAGTCAGGGTGGTGTGCCCCATGCACTGCGGTTGGTGGTAGGATTGAGGTAGTGGGGTGCAGAAGGCACCCTGGGATTAGACAGGCCATAGGACGAGACCAGATGTGTTTAGTTCCCGTCACCAGGGTTCCCACCAGACCGAGTGGGCAGGCAGCCAGAGGGGCTGCACTGTCCACCAATTCCCTGAGGGTGGTGCTTTGCAATGCCAGATCAGTCAGAAACAAGACTGCAATTGTAGTGGACTTGGTTTCCTTGGCCGATCTGGCTTGCATCATGGAGACCTGGATCGGTGATGATGCAGGCCTGGTTCTAGAGGCCGCCGTCCTGCCTGGGTATACTGTAGTGCACTGTTCCACAGTGGAATGCAGGGGTGGGGGAGGGTAGCCATCTGTTTTAGATCCGAGCTGGGCTTCACCTTGCACCCAGTGAGAGCACCACATTCATTTGAATGTGTGGCCATCCATGGGGGTCCGGGTGCAGGTTGCTTGATTCTCCTGATTTACCGCCCTTCTAGGGCAGTGAGAGATTTCTTGCAGGAGGTGGCCGATTTCATTATCGGGGAAACATTGGAGGCCCCCAGATGTTTAGTGCTGGGGGACTTCAATGTTTGGGCCGAGGATGACTTTTCTCGGCTTGGTTACAATATCCTCCAGATGATGTCATCTATGGGGTTTGCGCAAGGAGTTTCCTCCATGACCCATCAGGGTAGCCATATGTTGGATCTGGTGTTCTCACTGGGGCTTGAGGTAGTCTCAGCATTGATTCGGTCATTTGGTCCGATCATTGCACGGTGAAGTTCCAGTTCAGGGCCCCCCTTGATAGCCCTTCCCCTGCAGAGATGGTCAGCTATCACCCTTTAAGGGGGTTGACCCCTGAGGGTTTTCTGGCAGTGGCTGACCTATCAAGTGTGGACAATGCATACATTGGGGGGGTGTGCACAGCAGTGGATGCCTATAACAAGGCATTGTCTGGTGCGCTCAACTCCCTCACACCAGCCCGTCTAAAACCCAGGTCTTCTCACTTGAGGTCCCCTTGGTATGATGGGGAGCTCAAGGCAATGAAGACTTTGGGTCAGAGATTAGAGCACTGCTGGTGTAAGTCCAGCCTGGAGGTAGACAAACTGGCCCTATGTGTGCATTACGATGCATACCAGGGGGCAATCAATCGTAAGAAGGCAGAATTCCTGTCCAGAGACATTGCTGCCGGGAGGAATGGACCAACTGTGCTCTTTCAGACTGTGGATAGGCTTCTTCATCCTTCCTGCCTACAGCCAAAGGTAGCCTTTTCGAACGCATTGTGCAAGGAGTTTGCTCAGTTCTTCTCAGACAGGGTGTCTGCCATCAGACAGGGGGTTCCACCAGTGGACTAGAGTTTGGTCGACAGTGGTTGACATGGGTGACTGGAGAGCACTCCACCTGGTTGTTGTGAGTTTAGACTGGTGGAGGTGGCTGAGGTCAGTGAGATTGCTTCCAAGCTTTGGCACACCTTTTGTGAACTGGACCCAGTGCCAACTCATTTATTAATGAGATGTGTTGACTCCATTGGTCCAGTGTTTGCCTTGATTGTCCGGTGCTCCTTGTCAGAGGTGGTCTTCCCTGATGTCTTGAAAGAGGCATTGGTGAGACTCCTTCTGAAAAAAACATCATTGGACCCTGACATCAAGGCAAATTACCATCCCATCTCCTATCTCCTATTTTTGGGTAAGATTGTGGAAAAGATGGTGGCACTTCAACCTGAGAAGCATCTCATGGCCCATGATCTGTATGAGCCACTCCAGTCTGGGTTTTGTGTGAGGCATAGCACAGGAACTGCTCTAGTGTGGATGCATAATGACCTCCTTAGGGCTAGAGATCGACGGGAGGGGACAGTTCTTGTTCTCCTCAATCTCTCTTCAGCATTTGACATGGTGGACCATCGAATGTTACTTGACCACCTAAGGGAATTCTGTGGATTTGCCTGCACTGTCGTCTTCTGGTTTGAGTCTTTTCTATCCAACAGGAGCAGAGGGTAGTGATGGGGAATTTCTCCTCCTCTCCTGGCCACCTGTCATGTGGAGTTCCCCAGGGTTCAGTCTTGTCGCCGATGTTGTTTGCCATGTATGTACTGCCCCTGGGAGAGCTCATTGGGAAGTACAGTCTGGGTTTTCACTGCTATGCTGATGATATCCAGCTGTATCTTTCCTTTGCCCCTGGAACATCTTGTGCAGTGGAAGTGCTCAACAGCTGCCTTGCTGAGATTAATGACTGGATGGCCTCCAGCTGTTTGCAACTGAACCCCAGTAATACAGAGGTACTGGTGGTATAGTCGAACAGAGGGCGTTATAGGTTGGCCTCAGATGCAGAGACAAGGCTTTGTCTTGGCTCTGTACCATTAAAGGCCTCCTCTAGGGTGCATCATCTCAGCATTATTCTTGACAGTGGATTGACACTTGAGTTTCAGGTGGCGTCCGTTGTCCTTACCAGTTTTTATCATCTGAGGAATATCGCCAGGATAAAGCTCCTAGATCCACCACTGGACCTCCCCACTTTGGGGCATGCCTTCATAACATCCAGGCTTGACTACTCTAATGCACTCTATCTTGGGGTCACTGGGGGTACCCTGCAATGACTGCAGCTGGTGCAGAACATGGCAGTGAGGCTGTTGATGGGACAGCCTAAGTATTGTCACATCATTCTGGTGCTGCGTCAACTGCACTGGCTGCCGGTTAGGTGGAGGGTCTTCTAAAAAGTGGGTTTGCTCACCTTTAAGGCACTACATGGCCTGGGTCCTGGCTACCTGAAGGACCTTCTTGCACCTGCTGTCTCGGTCCGATCCCTCTGCTCCTCCTCTAGGGGCCTCCTCACTATTCCCAGGAAGATGTTAAAAACTGCTTGTGACAGAGCATTTAGTGTCGCCACCCCCATCCTGTGGAATTTGCTTCCTTTAGCTGTTGGGGAGGCCCCTTCTGTGGTGGTATTTAAGGCCCACCTCAAGGTCTTCTTGTATAATAATGCCTTCCAGACTGTGTTTTATAGTCCCTACCTGTCTTTTACGAATCGATGTTTGATTTAGTTTTTAACTATTCTGAATTTAGTTGCTGTTGAGAGTAGTAAACTCCGTTTTAATTGTTTGGAATATTGTATATAAATGTTTATTATTATGTTGTTTTGTATTTATTTTGATTGTGTACGGCGTCCAGAGCCTCCGGGATGGGCATCTTTTAAAAAAAAACTTGACTTGCCTTGCCTAAAACCAGGGAAGTATATCTATATACTCTGTATTTTCTGCAAATGAGCTAACACAGTCCTAGTCAGACTGTTGCACTTCATACTGTACCTGCTGCCCTTACAGAGCAGATTATTAACTGGAAAGCTGAAACATGTTTCTGATTGGAAGCCTGGATTCCAGCTCAACTCTACTCTTGGGTTGCCCACAACCCTCTGCACTCATAAGTATATGTTGTCTTTGAACGAGGTTCATGGAGCTGCATGTGAGTGCAGAGAGTTTAGGGCCTGCTATGTACTTGTGCCTATGCCTGCTTGATTTTTGACTCAGACCCTAATAAGAAAACTGATTAATTAAACTGTCCTGAAAGTCAGAAGCACTAACATACACAAAAAGGGTGGACTCCCCAGTGCTGCAGTTAGACAGAAATAATATTGGAGAATACTGCCACAGACTTTTAAGAGGGTTGTCATTACTGACTGGACAAAGTCCCAGCATTTTAGCATGAGAGTGGAAGAACTGTCTTGCAGATGATATACTGGTATTAATAAAGTTTATGATAGCGATGAGAGGTGAAGTGTTTAAAGTGCAAAGCAAGATGCAAAGGGACCACATATTGTACTCTAATCTGGCATTACATTTGTCACCACATTGAGATGTGCTCCACTGACCAAAAACACTTCTTGGATGCCCAGAAAGTAATTTACAAGTGCCTTGAAAATAGGAAAGGACTGCAGTGCTAATCAAATTAATAAAGCACTGCATCCTTTGTAACCTGGGCTGCAAGCTGTAGCATGTTTACTGAGTTACTACTTTCTAAAAGTAGCCAGTAACTTATGGAGCCACTTGCAACCATGTGAGCCAGGGGGAAGGGTAGCATAAAGACTGGAAAGGAGACAGACCTCTGGATACCATGGGTGTGGGGGTGGGGTGCTGGTGGTCAATCTGCACCACTAATAGCTGATAATGGTTTGGCTGTGGTACTCAGCAAGGGTCAGGGAAGCAGTGGTCTTCTACAAATTTGAAGAAAAGCAGGAAGAAGTGGGAGAAAAAACAGGGAGGATATCTGCTGAAAAACAGGGAGACAAAGAGGGCAGTTAGGGAGGCAAAAGCAGACACAGAGTTGCATATTGTGGAGGGGGTCAACAGCAGAGAAAAACAGTTCTTCAAGTATATTAGTGAAAAAGGGAAGGAAGGAGGGAAAATTGTGAAGATAACAAATCGGGACAGGGTGACTGAGGCAGACGGGCAATAGGCTACCACCCTTAACAATTACTTTTGCTCAGTTTTCACTAGGGAGAGTGGTAGGCCCTTCTCAGAGAATGGCATAAAAGTGGCCATTAAAGGGGTCATGGAGACGAGAAAGCCAACATGTATTAGAGAGAGGGTCCTGAAAGGGCTAGCAGCCCTAAATGAAAGGCCTTAATCTGCCGTCAACATCTATGTAAGCAATAATACCCGAGAGGGTGGGCGGTATTGGGCAATACCGGACCGCCCAGGGGCGTAATGAGGCCCGACGCCGCAGGCGGAGGGCCTTATAGCCCCTGGAAGGTCCGGTATTGCCCATACCGCCCACCCTGGAGGGTATTATTGCGCTTAGAAAATGGGCTACATGTTAAGCTTTTTTGTAATAATTAAGAAATAAAAATGTTTTTATACAAATGAACTTAAAGTTATTTTGTTAGTAAAGTAGTCCTCTACTGGTATACTGCTTACAAATAGTTACCAGTAGAGGGCAGTGCACTGTTTCATATTAGTTTTGACAGCATCATATGTGCTACATCCCCATCTTGACTCTTGAAATACCCCCAGCTCAATTTCTTTTTTATTGTTTTTATTTTGATTTCTTAGAACACTGGCTAACTGTCACTTTTGGTTAGTCAGTAGAACTACTGACAGAAGTGCTGGCTGGAAGTACTGTAGCAGCCGTAGTAGCGATCGGGAACAAAGCCTACGTTTTTCTTTGTTCTGTGGATTGTCCAGTAGTCTGGACATGTTGCTCAGTCCCTTTTTTTTTTACTTCCCAGTCGCATTCACGGAGGACCGCGATCGCCAAGCAGGAGCCGGACATTTCTTTAACTCACCTGTGAGCCACACAATTGACTGATCTGTGCAATTCCCTCTCCTCTTCCCATTCGTAACCTGTGTCGGTTGCCGATGAAAACTACAGGGGAAAAGAAAGTATAGTTCACTGAGTGCCAATGGTACAGGAAAGGTCAGTAAGTTAACTAACGTGATTATTTAAAAAAACAGAAGGGAACAGATGTTTAATGTGAGTCAAGGGGAGGCAGTGTGATTCAGGGAGAAGTGTTGACTATGAGTAGCGCTGAGCAGGCGACATGCTAACACTACTAATTTAAAATGTTTTATTACTGTGTGTTACTTGTGAGAAGTGGATTCACAATTTTAAAAAAATGAGCAGTTTGTAGTATTGCTTGCTTGTAGAATGGAGAGACTGTGGTGGGGTAGAGTGTCAGATTGAGTAAACGATGGCAGGAACACTGTAAGCAACAGAAAGAAATGGCGCTAATTTCAAATTGAATAAAGATGTTTTGACCAATGAGCAAGCAGAATGGGCAAAAGAATACTTTATTTAGGTGGTGATGGGGTCAGGTGACTGGCACTTTTTATTTGCTGGGCATCTATTGAAAGTTAATGTACCCCCCTGGCAGGGGTATTAGCCAATCAGAGTCCAGCAAATAAAAAGCCCATTTTCTAAGTATCTATGTATCTATGTAAAGCTCCAGGATCAGATGAGCTGCATCCGAGGATACTCAAGGAATTGGTAGCGGAACTGTCCAGTCCCCTGGTAGGACTACTCAATAGCTCTCTAAGAACAGGGTGGTTCTGAAGGATTGGAGGGTGGCAGACATAGTTCCGCTCTATAAGGGGGGGTCAAGAAACAAGCAGGGAACTACAGACCTGTCAGTCTTACCTCGAGTGTAGGAACACTGACGAAGTCATTGATGAAAGAGGCTCTCGTAGACCACTTATTTGTTTATATTTAAAATTTTGGTAACCAGTTAAATAACACTGGGTCACTTGGCCCTTTTATAGGCTAGACCTGGGATCACACATAGTACAAAATTCATACAAATTTATTAGAATAAAACTATGCATAAAGTATGCACATTTACACAATTAAACACACAATATAAACTCTGTGCTTGACAAAATGTACCATGCCTTTTGAGCTAAAAATAAGTACATAGGGCCCCAGCTTGAAGTTCCTTTTTAACTAAGTTTTAAAGTGCTGTATATTTGTTGCTTTCTTATTTCCAAATCAGTGTTGTTCCAGATTTGTGCAGCAGAGTATCTAAAAGCTTTTTGAGTTTTGTAGTTCTACACAAAGGTACTGGTAAGGTCGGGAAATTATCTGATCTTAATGAGTTGGTGCTTTCTTTGGGGGCAAACATGCCTGCTAAGATCAGTGGTCTCCAGGATAGTAAGCAACATGAATTCATGGCAGGGAGGTCTGACTAACCTGGTAGTTTTTTTGACTGGGTGACAAGGGAATTGGTTAAGGGCCATGCTCTGGATCTGCTCTAGTTTTAATTCAACAAGGCTTTCACTTTGGTACTCCACAGGTGCTTTCTGAAGAAGATGGAGGATCTGCGTGCAGCTAAGGTCATAATAAACTGGGTAGGTAACTGGCTAAGGGAGGGAGCAGAGGGTAGTGGTCAATGGAGTAAATCAGAAGAGAGGAAGGTCAAAAGCAAGGTTCCACAGGAATCAGCCCTAGTTATGGTCTTCTTCAACATGTTCATCAATGACATTGGTGAAGGGATCCAGGGCAGGCTGTATCTCCTCATTAGACTGAGCTCTGTGTGAAGGCATAAAGGAAATGCAGAGGCGTGCAAAAGCTAAAGGGGGTGGTCAAGGGTTTGGCAGTTGACATTCGGTGCCAGAATGTGCAAGGTTATGCACCCAGGGAACAATAACCCCAGGAAAGAGTACTGGGAGGAAGGGGTGAATCCTAGTGCCATGGCTGAGGAACAAGACTTTGGCGTTATCTTCAGTGACTCCATAAAGAAAATGAGTGAGTGCAACAAGGCTTATACCAAGGCAAATAGGATACCTGGATGTATCGGTTGTGGCATTGGTAGCAAAAAAAAAAGGAGGTAATACTTCACCTGTACAGATGCTTGGTGAGGCCACACCTTTAGTACTGGGCTCAGTTCTGGGGTCCTCACCTCAGGAAGGATAGGGATAGGTGTGAGACAGTGCAGCAAAGGGTAACAAAAATGATTTAGGGCCAGCAGGGCATGTCTTATGAGGATCACCTCAAGGTCGTGAATATGTACTCGATGGAGACCAGAAGGGAGAGGTGAGATTTGATAGAGACCTTCAAATTCCTAAAAGGAATTAACAGGATAAACTGTGGGGAACTATTTAACTTGAATACCAGCTTACAGTCATATGGTCATGAGTGGAAACTAACAGGAAGGAAGTTCAGGTGGGATCAGGGATACAGCGAAATTAAATCACCAATTTCACCACAAAAAATGTTTTGTGTAACTGCGGCGAAATTTGGCAATTTCTCCCGCAATTTCGGCAGTCCACCAGTCCAGCATAGATGGTGAAATTTTGCCCATGGAAGTGAAATTTTGCCATAGATGGCATAATTCCACCAGCAGTGCAAAATTTTGCCTGCAGTGGTGAAATTTCATCGACTCAGGGTGAAATTTCACTCACAACCACAGGCTTAAATTTCATTACTAAGCTTAAATATTCCGTGATAATGCATTCATTACGCAAAATATTTCACTCGGTGAAATATTCCAATTTCACACAACACTAGGTGGGATGTGAGGGAATACTATTTTACAGAAAGGGTGATGGAGCCGTGGAACAGGGTACCAGCCGAGGTGGTGGGTACAAAAACTGTTAGTGGTTTTAAGTATTTTAGGGACAGAATGAAGGATATAGTGGCCACTCCAAGCATCACAATTAGGGAGGAGAAATGGGAGGGAGGCTAGGATCCTACAGGAACAGTAGGTTCCAGGGCTAAGTAAGGAACTCAGGCAGACTGGATGGACCTTTGTTTTTTCTTTGTGCTGACATTAGCTATGTTTGTACGTTTCTATAAACTGCATCACATACTGTGGGACTGCATCACTAACCAGAGGGTGCAGCATTGCTTCTGGGAGATCTGCATTGCTTATAAAGATTAGGGTATTGGGAGATGGTTGGCATCAATCATCAGTAGACTAGAGGGATGGGAAGGTATGACTGGGGGCTAGGATCAGGTGATGAGAGCCTACGAGACAACAGGATCTGTTTGTAACAAGGCAGGAGGTAGGAGTGGGTTATCACTAGACACCAGCAACTGCTTGGAACACAGTAGAAGGTGGGGTGTGGTGGGAGCAAAATGACATATGAAGCCACACTGTAGTACGGCGATGTATCAAGTGCATGATACATAGCAACATAGTAATTTATGGTCTAGGCCAATTATGTCTGCCCCCTGCTTTATAAGCAGGGATGAATAAGTATGTTATACAAATGTGTACTAATTTTTAGGGATTCCGTATCCAGTCTACTACCTTGAGTAACCTGTGATTCTCTTGGTAAGCAGAAATATATCCAGACTTACTCTGAAGGAACGATCTTCATATGCTGTTTTACTGAGGAAAAAAAATACAGTAAATACCATCCGTACGAAATATACAAAAGCCAAAATAAGGAACATGTTTGGCACTGATGATATGCATGCTATTTTGTCTTCCATAAAACAGCATATACATGTAAAATTTAAACAGATTATTAAATCTGGGGAATTTGAGAAGGCACTAAATTACCCCCCCCCCCCTTCTTTTTTGTGCATGGTCACTGGCTTTTTGCTATATAAAGTGAAAAAGGCAACTAAAAGATCTATGGGTGCATTTCTCTCTCCTTTTCATCTGTACTGTCTTCACATCCACTGTTTCTACTGGCTAGCTGGCCACAGGTTCACCAAACTAAAGTAGAATTGGTGTCCCCTGTTTCCCCTGAATTCACCACCTCTGAGCTTCTGTGTGTGTCCCCACATCATGCTGCAGGACACTAGATTATACATTTGTTGCTTTGATCTTGTTGCTGCCCATAAGAATGTGGAAAACTAAGATTATGTCCCCTTACCATCCAGTTCTCAAAAATGAACATGTTAAGGTCCATTAGCTTTTCCTCATAGCTTTTATCCCCATGTCTCTGTTCATTTTTGTTGTCCTACATTGTACCTTCCCAACTGCCTCAATGTCCTTTTTGTATTGAGTAGTTCAGAGCTGAATGCAATACTCCAGGTGGGGCCTGCTCAGGGCCCTGTAAAATAACAGGATTGCTTCCTCTGCTTTGTTGTTAATGCCCCTTTTGTTGCACCCCAACATTCTGACAGCCCACATGACAGTTGATGTCTATTACTTATTCCTCAGCCACTTGTCTATCATGAGTCCCAGATCCTATTCCTTCTCAAGCAAGCCCCACAGAGTGTATAGGTCCTACCTCTCTTTTCTTCACCAGGTGTAGTACCTTGCATTTACTACACTGAATCTGAGACTCCAGGGGTTTAATTTTCAAAGGGCCCTTAAATCAACACAAGCTGCAGCAAATGGTAGCTTGTGCTGAAGCCCCCGGTGCACCAGGGACCCTGCACCTGATTCTGGTACAGGAGGGATCCTAGTGCCAAGGTCCCCACAATCATTGCAACCTCCCCTGTGTGACAAATGAATGGCACATGGGAGGGGTATATCCGATGCTGCTAGCCTCTTGCTTGACACTTGCTAACTGGGAATAGCATGCAACCCCCTGTATTGAGGTGCTATAGCGTACCACAGGGACTGCAACATACAGGCACCAGCAAAGCAGTATCTGCAAATGAGTACATAGTAAACATACAGCATGGGGAGTTTGAATGGGACAGGCACAGAAAATGTCACACTCACTGACTTGACCAAGTGCCCCACAATGACATTTGCACAGTTATCACAACTGGTCTGTCAGTGTCAGATCGCAGATGATAGGACTATGTAGATGTGCAGTTTCAGATGTTGTGATAGTCCCAACAAGGTATATGCTACATGTCAGCAAACAGCTGCAGTGTAGACAATTGTATTTTGCCCAACAACAAATGGACGTTGCAAACCTGAGTGGTTACACACATGCAGGTTATATCATGAGGGGGGGGAGAAATCTGTCATGGCACAGCATAGAGGAGATTTAGTAAACACAGGATTGCACACCTTAGTAATTCTGGTACTGGAGATGCTGTTGACTGGCAGGAGGGGTGGTGCATGAAATTGATGCTGCTAGGAGGAACCCACTGTGGCTGTGCCATTGGGGAGCAACAGAATGTCCAACTGTACCTACCACAGTCCAACCAGTATCATCTATGACATGTGTATGTTTTGCCTAATACTCTCACTTGTGTCCATCATTATGACATGTTATCACTCAGATTGGTGATTCATCACAAAGATAGATATGGCCATTATGTGGGCTTTGTGTGCCGTGCAGGAGTTCATAGACCAGCTTTGGCTGGTCTAAGCACAGTCAGGCCATGCAGCTTTCCATGATCCCAAAAAAAGGGTATGCTGCATCTCCCATGTGGTGCAAGGCTCCTTCCACCTGGTCAAGCTGGTACATCGGTGCAAGTGCAACACATGCTGCCCTGGCACAGGCAGCCCCACTCTGGCAACAAGCAATGTACCAAAATCAGGAATTGTGCATGGTGTGGCACAAGGTTTCCCTTGTGCTATACCTTGTTGGCACAAGCACCATGCACCATGCACCATTCCTGATCTTTTGAAAATCAGGTCCCAGGAGTCTGTTCACCCAGCTTGATCAGGTTCTCCTTGTGTTTGTCCTCATCCTCAAGGGAGCTGACAACCCTGGCCTGCTTAGTGTCATCTGTGAACTTAAACAACCTGATATTGCTCCTGGCTTCCAGATTACTGATAAAGGTATTGAACAGCTGCAGCCCTAACACCAATCATTGAAGAAAGCTGCTGTGTATGCTTCTTCACTTGGAGTCATGACCATCCAACTCAACCTTATGCTTCCTGCCCACAAACCAGTTAGCCATCCATATACTTGGACTAGCCAGCGTGGGCTTGAGCCCAGCTTGAGCCAAAGACTTGGCTCAGCTTGGCAGCTCTGCAAAATCTAGAGTCAACTGTGAGCTGAGCCGCAGTATGCAAAAAAAATTGTTTCCAGTGTTTTCAATCTGTGGCATGAACCAGACATGCCAATCGTTTCTGCAATCTGACACACTATTGGTCAGTTTTTGCCATAGCAACAAAATGTAGCACCCAACTGGTTATTGAGGAGTGAAGTGGGTGAGACACATGGCAAGACAGTGAACAGTTAATGTCTTCATCTTCTGTCAGAGAGATAACTTTGGGTGGAATACGGCAGAGATCAGAGCGTAGCTGGAGAGTGAAGTCTCAGTATAGCCTAATTTAAATATAGGCATCACTTCAAACCTATCTATTATTTAAAGGTAAATTAATAGTTAGTAATTGAAAGCTCAAGCTTTGTGCAGTTGCTGAAAAAACACCCCCTCCGATGAAAATCTGACAACTTGGAGGAGGTCAGACAGCCAGTGAATGATTGTGAGGTAAATTTTTAAATAATGAACCAACCGTATTGTGTCCATTTGAATGTGGTTTGTAGGTACAAACATTTTTCTGTAATGGGAAATTGTGCTAAGTTGAGGCAACCAACTGCAGTTAGTAATGGAACACTCTTGAGTTAAAAAAGGAAAACAAGCTTTATTTCAGTTGTTCTAAATGACTGTTTCTGATTAATTTTAACAAATACCCACAAGAAATATCCCGGTTCTAACTTATGTGTTCTATCCAGAAACCATGTTCAACAACACAATTTTTTTTTTAATTTTCAGTCCCCCTTCAGAGACAGTTTACCCACTGAAGTCCTTTTGTTGTTTTATAATAAAGTGATAAACTCAACTGTTTTCTTTTAAAAATGTCATGCTGGCCCCATGTATGCATTCTGTTCCCTTTCAGCTGCAGACCAGAAAACTGGACCCCCACTGATTCCAAAGTAGTAGCCTTGCTCTTTAATATTTCTGGACCAGCTAAGAACTTCAACTGCTTTAATTAAATAACTACAGTTGGATGAATAATCCCAGCCCTGGCCTCTGCCATGCACTACAATGCATCCTTTAAAGAATGAGGGCAGCACCAGCAGGGTAAGGGCTCCCTTGTCTCAATGGTCTGTCTGCAGCCTGGCATCCTGCTGCCTACTGCTGTGGGGAATTACATTCCACTGGCCCCAAGCAAGTCCACCTGTCCATCTCAGCAGTGGTGTCGGGCCAGCAGGGAGGTAGCAGTAACAACAGGGAGTGGCCACTGGCAGTCTGGAAGGATGGACTCTCATTCTCTCAGCTTGGTTGGTGAGTGGAACTGCCGTTCTGTGGCGCAATTCTTTACAGGCCTGCTCACTTCCTGGTCTGCTCTCACCACCACGGCCGCTTCATGACGCATGCGCGAACACATTCTGAGTTGTTGTGCTGCAGTAGTGATGTAGCTAGGGCAGCACAACAACAATTTTATATCACTACTGCAGCACAACAAGGTGATTCCAGTAATCGATGTTTATACAGAATCATGTTCTACCATACACTGTAAGTGGGTTGTACTGGGATTCAGACCTTGGTCTGCAGGCTGACAGGCAGCTCTGTGCTCTAACAACTAGGTCGCATTCTCTCAGAGTGGGGACCAGGGCAGGGAGCTCTGAATGGGCTAAACTGGTGCTGAAAATGCTGATGTTCCTGCTGGAAATGTAATATCCCAATTAATTGAGAGTGTAATGCATACTTTCAGACACTGCTTGTAGACATTTGGTGTGGATTTTTTTAATATGCTTGTTAAACTGGTTTCTGTCCTAATAAATAGTAAAAACCATTGTGTGCTTCTCCGTTGCTGGCATTTCCTTGATTTACTGTAGGTATTTCAGCAGAGCGGGGGGAAATGTCTGTGTGTGTGTGTGTGTGTGTGTATGTGTGTGTGTGCGTGTGCATGTATGTGTGTGTGTGTTTGTGTGAGATGCATCATAGTTATCATACAATCCATGCCATTCTAGATCATTTTGACAGGCAAATATTTGTATTTGCCTTATCCTTTGGCTTGGCTCATGATTTGGCTCTAAGAGCTAAGCCAGACCCTTTGCTCTGCTCTGGCTTCATCACAAAATCAAGGCTTGCCCAGCTCTAATCACCTTGTATATGCTTTTTATATACTGTACTGATGTAATTTGGTCAGAAGCTTATCATATGTCAGGATGAAAGGCCTTGCAGTAGTCCAGGTAGACAATATCTAAGACCCTGCCCCTGTTTACCTCTCAGGTCAGCTCCTTGAAGGTGATAAGGCTGCTTTGGCATGATCTGTCCCTCATAAATCCATGCTGAGAAAGGGCAAGAAACTTTAGTCTCTTCCAAGTGCTCTGTTATTCTGTCCTTGATAAAGGCTTCCAGTGCCTTACCCAGTACTAATGTCCAGTTAATTGGCCTCCAGTTTTGCAAGTTCAGCCTCCCCCTTCTTAAATACAGGGACCACACTGGCCACTTACCAGTTATCTGGCACCACACCTGTCCAGACAAACTTACGAAAAATTATTACAAGTAGTCCTAGCAACTGCTCCAAAGTGACACTATGATACTTGGGCATATCCTGCCTGCCCCTTGGAAAATACCTGACCTGACCATCACCAGGTGTTTATTTGCCAAGGTGAGTGTGATATTGCCATGCTGCATCATGGTAACTCCTGATTCCTTGGCCCCTCCCAGTGAGTACCCTCCCCATGCAGCATCTCAGCCATCACCCCTGGCTCTTTTCCAGGTTCCTTCCCCCATTCCTCTGTTTGTAGGTTCCTAATGCCCTCCATCACTATTCTTTCATTTATATAGTGGAAAACAGCTTTGGTGTTGTCCATACTTTCTACTGCAGTCTGACATCTAAACCCTTCTTAGTTTTCTCAGTTCTAGTCTTGCAGTTCCTTTAATGTTGTTCTGTGCTCTTCTCTGTTCATTTCCAGCTGCAACAGCATGGTTTATATTCAGGATCATTTGCTTTTGGTCCAGGTGGGACCACTTCTTGGTTCTTTTCCTCTTATTTCTGGTGGGGATGCTTTGAGCACCATTTTCAACTAACCCCATATACAGTATGCTCTGCATTACCAGCCTCATGTAGCTGCTCTAAATTCTTGGATACTAGGTCATTCTTCTCAGTGAAGTCAACCTTTATGAAGTTCCATGTCCTGATGACGTGGGTCTAGCTAGTTTTCCCTGTTACTGAGGAGAAGGTTACCAATGGGTGGTCACTGCTGAGAACAAGGTCAAAGATGGCCTGAAACCTTGCCCCCATTGGTCATGCTGCTCTAGAAAACAGTCCTTAAAGATGGGCAGGTAGTGCTGCAGCTATGAACTGTCACTTGGAGGTTAGCAGGCATGATTCCTGATATTGCCTACTGATGTTTGAATTAGTGATTTGCATTAAACAGCACTTGCAGAGTGACACCCCCTGACCTGTGATTCATCACTGAACACTGCAGTTTCTTCTTGTGGCAGAATGGCATGGCACAAAGTGCCCAGTATATTCCTTCCCAAAAATGCAACCAGTAATCAGGCCCTGGTTTTATGGTAAAGAAATTCTTCTAAAATTAACAGTTCTTTCCTACTCTGAATTTAGCATTGGCTCCATGAGTGATGCTGTAGAACAGATGGCAGTGGACTAACAGTAGTTTCAAAAATGAATATGTTCACTTTTTATTAGTAGTCAAAGACTAGAACTTTGGATATAAATACCTGCCAAGCAAGTTGATGTACCCCCATTTGCGGGTGCTCACCTTAGGGGCCCTCTGTATGGGAGTGCACTTCTGTGCTCTTCCCACCCACAACAGTCACCACAAACTCTTTTCACTACTGCCCCTTAGGACTGAAGAGGAGGACTGGGCTGCAATATAAGGGCTCTTCTTCACACATACAGCACACACTGGCAGGGGACCAAGAGTGGCTCAGCAGCTTCCAGCAAGGAACTGAACTTTGGGAAAAAATGGACTTTGTTTTCTGCCACAGAGCCAGAATGGAGCACCTTGCAGAGCACTCATGGCCACTCATAACATGTGCCTGAACTATGACCAAGGAGAGGAGTTGCACCATTGTATACTGGCCAGACAGTTTAACAGTGCCCCCTGGCATGAAGATGACATTCAGAAGATAAGCAGAGGGAAGGAGTAATTTACAAATAATAAAACAAGCCTATATAGGCATAGGTTCCACTATCATTGTTTTCTCTGGCTCATGGAACTCTGCAAAGGACCCAGATGTCACAGAATGAGCGTATGCTGCGGGGTGCAAGTTAGGATGCCATCAAGGCCTCAGGGCACACCTTTTTATGGCCCAGCCAGTCAGGAAAAAGTACCCTTCAAGAGAGGGACTGATATTATAGTGCATTGTGGGAAGGGTGACAAAACTGGACCAGTCCGTGAGCTACTTTTTTCTCTATGACTGCATCAACCAATCAGCACTGGAGCTTGAAAAGTGGGATGCCTGCAGAGTGTTTAGTAACTTCACCTGCCATTTCATATTTGATTGTTCCAGAGGAGATACAGACAAGCTATCTATAACACTGCCTTTTGGATGTGTTCTAGCCAGAAATCTCTCCCTGGGATTTTTATTCCAAGAGATTTTAAGCTTAAACTAAGGTGCTTGTACATAACTGTAGTAATTGGAATGGGGATGTCTTGTTTTAGTTATATTTCTGTTAGGGAGATCAGCCACCATTATTTTTCCTGGTAGAGGGCCATGATACCAAGGCACCATGTGATCATCTACTCTCAAAGTACTGTAGGTGAAGAAAAGGCCCCACCCCCAAAGGGTGAAGAGAATTGTCAAGGGAATTTCATCACAAGCATTCCTGTATGTCTCACACACTTCACCTCTGGCGATGCATTGGGTCTGTCAGTCCAGTTTCAGCTTTACAGCTATGGTCACCAAGAAGGATGCCCCAATGTGACTGCACCAACTACAGTATATGAGGTCAGTCCTGAGTACAAATCAAGGCTCCCAGTCCAGCAACTGTGTTAGTTAGGCAGGGCCATAGATAGCTGGATAGTTTATCTGGACAAGGACTGCATAAACCTAGTATACGATCAGCTGGACAACCACTGAGTTCAAATGCACCAGTGACTAAGAACTGCTATTTGTGTTTAAATATTTTTCTGTGATTCTTACCTACATCTCCACATTGATACTGCACCACTTCACTCAAGCCTACAACCTGCTACAGTTGTATAGACTGTGGGAGGTCTGCTCCCATTAGGGACTGTGAAACTACTTGGTGCACCAGGGGGAGATATTGAGGGATATTGATTTTTGGAGGGTAGTGGGAATTTGTGCTAGGAATTACCATTTTAATGTTGTTCATCATGGTATTGCTTCACCTTACCCTTTCCTCCTCCTCTAGAACCTTGTTCGTGTTCCCTTAGTAAAGCCTTTTCATATTGCTTTTAACATATTTACTGTCTCAGTTGCCATTCTTTCTTTGGGTTCAGTAACTGGATTGCCTGCAATAGTGTACATTGCATTTAGGTTAAGTGGGGAATTGTGTGTATATTATTTAAGTCCCTGTCACCATGAGTGGGCACAGATTAGTTTCCTGTGGCAAAGCACCCTGGTAGCTTCTGTTGAAAGGATCCCCACAGATGGAGGCACCGTGCCACATCCAAGTCTCAGTACCACCTCAGACCTATGCACCAGCCACCTGAAGGCATAGAGATAGCCACTACTGATAAACTACCAGGCTTTGCAAAATGCCTCACAGGTGGGGGAGGCTACATTGAATTTCAAGTTATATTTTTAAACTCTCCAGAATTTTAGGATTAGTGTTTCAAGGAAATTTTTTATTTTAAAAGCAAAATGTTTCTGAGCTGCATTTGTATTCTATTTAGATGAATAAGAGACTGCTTCAGTGCTAAATGAATGTGTAGAACTAGAACCATTGTTATAACATGAGGGGCAATGATGAAAAGGTTTCACTATAGTCATCCATAGCAACACATTGCTGGAAAAAGGATTGTATGTTCCCATAATTACCATAGAAGACAGCAACCACGAAATTCAGCTTTTAAACTTTCCTTTTTTTTAACTAGACTGGTGTTGTGCTTGTTTTACTAACCAATAATACAATTTGGTCTTTTAACCAAATGCACAGAACAGAAACTGCTTGTGTTGATTCATAAGCTGTGGTCTAGAAAATCAGTCCTGTAGCTTTAAAGCAATGGTTGCTCACCTAGCAAAAATGTCTTACTGTACTGTTGAAATGCATGTCACATGTTTTCTATCATTTCCTAAATATATTTAGGAGGTGTGGAAATGTGGTATCCATTAGTTAGCATTGCATTTTTAATATGCAGTTTGCATTTTGATTGATATCTATTAATATTAAAGATGGTTAGCAAAAATTAAACCTTTGCTGCCAGATAGTCTTAAAAGTAATGCCCCAAGTTAAATAAGTAGAGGTGTGTGAAATACTGAAATACAGTGGGAAAACTTTCAGTGTACAGTTATGTTGCAAATATTAAACAGCATCATGGTTAAAAGCACTGTAGTGGAAAATCTTTCCACAGAATAAGGACTTTGAGAGCAGTATTACATTGGTTGGAAGACAAATATATCAAAGCACAGTTCAAAATTCTGTTAATGCTGAAAAACTGTACAAAGACCTACTGTTTGAATACTGACCAGGGAACAGAGGATACAGATATCCATCATTACAAAAATGTTATGAGGCATTCTTGAAAAAGCATAACATGGTATACAACAGTTATTACTAGAAGTTGATATTACTGTAGCCACATCACAGCTATGTGTAGAAATTGTAAAATCAAGCCTCTGATTACCCTGATACAAAAGGAACTTTCAGAAGAATCAATGAGATTAGGGAGTCAAGGGTTAGATGCCCAAGTGGCATAAAACGTAATTTACTTCTAGAAATTATGCCTTTTTTAAACATTTACCTACTGTACTTAAATGATGCTGATGGTACAAGCTACCAAAAAGTTGAAGTTTAGCACTGGATGCATCTGGCAACCTTGCTGTACAACAGACTATCATCCTTTTGAGACTTAAGAGTTCTCCCTTCAGAATTCAAGAAGGTGTCCGAATCCTCAGAATGGTCTATTGCAGTCATACAGTATTTATGCAATGTAGCTAATTTTAAATATTGATATTAAGCATTCATTTTATTCTTATTTAATAGCACAATATCAAATATTTGATATTCTAGGACAGTATTATCCTGTTGGAATAATTAAATGCATATTATAAAACAAACAGCTATGTTTTAGTATTTACAGGAAAAACAGATTAAGTAGAGCCAACATGATTTTTACAACAGTGGCTGGTGCCATTTGCCATATTAGGGATTCACTGCACTGGATTAACTCAGCGTCTTCAGGCAGGGGGTCTCCAAGGGCCACAGTACCCCAGCCCCATGTCCAAATGGCTGTGTCATGTTGCTGTAGTATTATCACAGTTGTGTGTAATTTGCAATAGTTATGGACTACTTGTAAAAAAAGAAAGGTAATATTGGGCAGAAACAATGGTTGCATTTTTAGCATTTATCACATTATAGTAACTTTTTTCCATATTTCTTTTGCTCCTCCTTGCCTGCCTAAATTCCTGATTAACCACTTCATTCACATTTTTTGTAACATAATTCTTATTAAAGTTTATCTTGTACACACACTCAATGAAATGTTCACTTGGTTTACACCTGAAGGTACAGCAAGTAAAAAGAAACACCCACAAAAGGTACAGAGTATCTGTTCTCCTACAGTACCCAATCATGCTTCTCCACATTATGGAGCTCAACTCCATGAACATGGTATTATCACTACTACAACCCAGCATGCACTTCTCTGACACATTGTTGCCCAAGCCCAGAATCCCGAACCACAAAATCACAACAGTGGGATTTTGCCCCCCCCCTCCGAGTTTGTTACATCAGTTCCAGGGGGTGTGGTGGGTGAAACCCACCAAAACACGGGTAACAAACAAAATCCCACTGTTGGGACTTTGTGTTCGGGATTCCAGGCTCAGGCAACAGTGTGTCAGGGAAGCCCGTGTTGGGTTCTAGTAGTAAATCCATGAACATGGCTGCACCGCAAACACTATGAATTAATAATATCATGGAACTGAACTGTTGGTTCTTTTCATCAGCTCTAGAGCATAATCAACCTCTCCCATACAAATACATTAAATCAAAACAAAACTTAATAACCCGAAAATATATTATGCTACAATGTCTCTTCTGGGGGGCCCATACTGATTAGACATCTCCTTATCTGCTTTGTGCTATATATTGCACTTTCTCCAATTGCAGGCTACAGAGTACATTTACCCCCGATTGTACTATCATAGGAGACATGGAAATCATCCAATTTTGGGCCACCACTTTCTTGCCTAGAGCAAGAGGTAAGTGCCACAATGCCTTCTTCCCAAGAGAATAAGATCCTTCCATCTGAGTTACCCATCAATAACAAAGACAGTCACTGGAAATGTAACTTTAAACATTGTAAAACTGAGTGGCATTCCAACCAAAATGAAATGATATTACTACATAACATAAAGAATAAAGTATGTGGTGGTTATGTGGTGGTATTTGTAACAAGACATTTACACCCTCCCTGAGGTGTTAGATGCTACATAAACCCCGAGAGTGAAGCTCTCAGGGGTTTATTAAAGCATTCACTGAGGGTGTGTGTAAACTTTATTTATGCACACTAATTATATTTTATTTTATATATTGCTGGGTTTTCCGCTTTCACCACAGCAATTATATAAAATAAATAGAAGTACCTGTGCCACCGCAATCTGGTTGATTGGAGTGCGCGGTCCGCGGTCGCGTTTGTGTGATTATTTGTGGAAATGTTTTTTTTAATTGAGTTGTTTCCTTGCCAGTTGTCATTTTTTTTTATTTCTTAGTAGTAGAATTGTGTTTTCACTTACCGTCAAGTCTGAGTGGCTGTTGAGTCAGTCTCCGAGGAATGAGAAGCGGCCAGCGGGTGGAAGAGAGGAGAGGCGTGGGTGGCGCATGTGCAGACCAAGGGAAACTGTGCATGTGTTTGCCATAATAAACACCCCTATATTACACCAAATTATGCCACAGTTTCCCTATAGGGAAAAGGGGAAAGCCAGTAATTATAGTACTAAATAAGAACACTACCATCTTCAACTTTACACTTAAGGAGGTTTTTTTTAAAAGTGCTCAGAAATGATACACTTCCATCTAAACATGCAAATTTGCATCACACAGATGTAACAAATAATTGTGCTGTATTTTCATAGTTTCATCAAACTGAGATATCATGGCATAAGATAAACTTGAGTCATAGTGAGGCTCACGGAAATGCAAGCTGTGTCATACTTGTGTAATTTTTGTGGCACTAAGTGGAACGAAAGTGCAGACACCTCAGATTGTGGCACAACCATCTTCTGATAGTAGCACAACCTTCTGATACAGATGCATCTGCAATTTGTGACACAGAAGTGACACAACTTGCTGTTTTGTCTATCATAACTCTTTGAAAATACAGGCCCTAGAATCCACAGAAGGGTTCATAGTCTGAGAAGTGTATAATAGGTTCTGTCGGGAAAGTTAGACAAAATTTGTCTTATTCTATTACCACGTGAGGACTACTTAGCATAGACCATCAGTCGTTGCCACACCAGAGGGTAAATAGTTCTGCAAAATCTGTTTTCCAGATTTGACACATATTCTGTGTTATGCCTGAAGTAACATTATTTAGTAGTCTCTAATAAAAAGAAAGGGGTTGTAAAAGGTCTGTTGCACTGGTAATATATCTGGAGCACTCAGGAGGCTCCCATGTTCACTAAAATAAAATGACAAAATGCTAAGTGTACTAAGGGTTCTGACTTTGACGTTAAAGTTCTTCTGTGGTTTAAGCACTTGCCCTTAGAATTAGGCTTGGTCCATATCCCTGGGCCTTGTGCCTTGACTTTAAAACAAGATATATACAGTATAACTTCCTTCCCCCTAAATATTTTTATATGGGTACAATACCTCTACAACAGTCATTAGAGCCTTTGAAGAAAAAAAATTTCAAGTCTCAGTTTTTAATTTTACTGGGGTGGGCATTTTATATCAGTTTAAGCAATAGAGGGTTTAGGCATCATACTGAACTATTGTAATTAATATGTGAAAACCCTCATATGTTTGACTACATTCTTAAGGCCATTCATGTCTTTGTTAAAATGTTCACCACATTAGCCATACCTGTTTAACCTAAAAAATAGAACTGTTAGAATCTAAAGCTGAATTAAACCAAAACAATTCCAAGCTTGACATAGTCCAGACTCTGTAGCTTCAATATAACCATGTCAACATGTTTCCTTAGGATTACCAGTGATAACTGAAATCCCTAGCCCCCAAATAGAACTAAACTCTTGGAAGAAGAAATAATTCATAACCTCTCCACCCCAATTAGGTATTCCTGACCATCCCCTGATAGCATACCAACAGCAATGAACAGAAAACAAACCCTGCCCATCCTCCCTATGGATCACATATTTCAGTTTGCATTGCTACATCTTAAAAGTGTAGTGACTCATGTTTTAGATGGATTAACAGAGCTCAATATGTATACCCTAGAGCAAAGGAGAGAGAGAGAGAGGTGATATGATCGAAACATTCAAACACCTTAAGGGCATTAACAAGGTGAAAGAGTCTAATTTGTTTCAATATAAGAAAAATAGCAGGACAAGAGGACACAGCATAAGATGAGAGGGAGGCCGATTAAGGGGTAATGTGAGGAAGTTCTTTTTTCACAGAAAGGGTGGTGGATGCATGGAATGGCCTACCTCAGGAAGTGGTGGATATGAATACAGTGCAGGGCTTCAAACAGGCATGGGATAGGCATAAGGGAGCAATACAGATGAGTATGAATAGATAGGCCATTGACAGAGCAAAGGCTGAAGGCACATTTATAAGGTAGAAAAAGAAATGGGCAGACTGGATGGGCCTTGTGGTCCTTATCTGCCGTCAACTTCTATGTTTCTATGTTATGTTATATAGAACCAAATGTGAAATTCCTGAGCATTTGTCTTTGCAGCATTTTGGAATTGTGTGCAAACATTATCTGTGTTTCTCTGGATTTTGTGAAGGTTTTCCTGGAAAGCAACAATTTCTGGAGCTTGATTTATCTGTATAAAGTGTAGCTCTTTGCAGAGAAATCAGACGCTGCATGTTTCAGGTGGAAACTTATGCAGGTGTAGGGAAAAAGTTATGCAATGGAGGCTGACCTTTTCCAGTCCCCCCCCCAAAAAAAAATCCCATAGAAAATATAGGGGTTCATATGAAAGAGGAGGTCAAAAAATGATATTGAGGGGTCAAGGTTAAATTTGGAGGGGGGGCTCATCAGTCAGGCTGTTGAGGATTTCCTTACACAACCACAAGTTTTTTCACATGTGCTCAGTTTTCAAAAAAGGTTGCCTTTTTGCAGCCTTTTGTACAATTTACAGCAGCTTGTGCATTTTTTTTGCACAGCCGCAGAAAAGCTATCTGCAAAGTATTACCAGGTGTAGCATTTGTTTCTGCAGCTGCAGTAAAAAACAAAAATATGGCCCTTGTGCATAAAATGCTGAAAACAGTGTGTAGTCAGGTGCAGGGATTTTTTTTCCTACACCAAAGAGTAGGGCAAAGAGACTTTCAGTAGTCACTGGACCATGTCAGGCCCTTTGAATTGTGAGCACATATAAAACAGTTTGCTATGTGTGCTCACTCCTCTGGCTATATGTGCTGAATTGGGTAGCTGTACACTGCTAACACATCTCAGACTTATCATGGTTCAATGTTCCACACAGGACAGAGACCAAGAAAAATTGTAGCTTACTGCATTTATTGAAAAACTGCTACACAGGTGTCTCACAGCTGAAGACCTGTTTGGCAGAGCTCCCCAGCACTTTGGATCACCAAGATCCTTCATCAGAGGGTGGAGATCTTGGTAAGCATAATGGCCTAATAGTCTACGTATTTAAAGGTACATCTTCACACAATAATACTTCTTATATATTTTAAGCTTTAACAGCATTTGTAACACTCTTAACACTGTGTCTCACTTTTAAATGTTCTATAATCTGTTCCCTTATTACCCCTTCCCTTGAGCTGATGACTGCAGATTAAAAATGAATTGATTTCTCCTATCTGTAATATAACTCCTCTATTCTTAGCACTTTTTAAGTACGGCCTTTAACAAACCTGTACATTTCATAATTTAATTTTACCTAGTTGTTTCGCTATCAATGAGCAAAAAAAAAAAAGCAAACAGTCGTGGATAGTTATGTAAATTCAGAAACTAATAACATTTAAACCAGTGAACCAATATTCATTGAATCTGCCTAAAAATTAGCTCCTGGGACTAGAAATGCAGCAACATTTTATTTTGCTGGTGAAATCACGAATTTCACCACACAAAATATTTTGTGAAATTCCACCACACTAAATATTTTGTGAAATTCTGCGCATTCCACAAAATATTTCACAGGTGCAAAATGCAGAATTTCACCAGCAAAATGTGGAATTTCACCTGCGAGTGGTGAAATTCCAGTTAGCCAGCAGAATTTTGCATGTCACACCCATGAAATAATTTTGCGAAATGCATGAATTTCGTGAAATATTTAGCAGAATGAAATTCTGCAATTTTTCACAGCTCTACCTGGGACTGAGACTGTGCACACCAAATCTTGCTGTCTTAGCATCTAAGAAGGATGAGATATTAGTTGTCAAATCCCCTTTTGGTGACACAGCCAATACCACAATATATTATAGTGGTGTGGTGGTGCCACTGTATTTAGGGTTTCTGTGTTCAACCCCATATTTTCCACTTTAATAACTTCACAACAGTTGAATACATTTGCATGAATTGTGCATGATCAGTGTTGTGGTATAGCTCTCTTAATGTGCCAAGGTTCGTTCTAGTTGGATTTGCAGATTCGAAGCTGCTGATAGCTTAAAAAATGCAAAAAATCACTGTCTTTGCTGGTTTTTTTTTTTTATCATGGGCGTAGATGATTTAGAATTTTGGTCTGAAATTTTCTGGGTTGAAAGGGCTTACCTTAGAAGGATTTCCTTTGGTGGTTTGGTGAAAAGTATTAATTAGTTCAAAAGTTATTACATTTTAAAAGTTTGGGTTTTGAGCATGCTCAGTCAGCCTAAAAAAAATAGCTGTATGAAGTTTTTGTATCAGGAATTCTTTTTGTGAGGTTTTTCGTATGCCACCATCTTGTTTTCCTTCCCTCCCAAAGAAACATAACATTGAAAAGCCACAAAAATGGCATAGTACATGGAGACAAACACATGTATGTTTGTCATTAGGACTTCATTAGCTGGAGTTGGCACTTAACTGTTGGATAAATGCCCTTGAAATTTTCATTTTAAGATTGTAAAACTCACCCTAGAATGCAAACTCCAGCCCAACTTCTCCGCTGTTGAAAAATGGTTTAAAGACTAGAAACTTGTAAATTATACAAAAACAAAAACAATGATGTTCTTCATTACCCAAAATCAGTACAGAACACATCCTCTTCTCATCACTAATAAGTATACCTCTTAACTGCTATGAGTTCCGCACAGCGCTATGATTTTCACACTCAAATTACCCGTGCTCCTCATAGGTTCACTGATGTTTCTCATAATGTTATAGCTATTTCTGGACACACAAATTATTAAATCATTGAACCAAGTTGATAGAAACATTCCTTATCACCAACTATATGGGTCCCACTATCTGTAGACATAATATTGTTTAAAATAAGAAAGTGCTACACATTCTGACCCTTTGCTATGATTTCCAAAAGCCAGTGCTATGATTTTTAATGCTGAGAGGTTGAGAGGTATGCTAAAGAGGTGGGCTCCCCACTGGGGCTTGCACAACATTTCATACATCTGGGGATCATGCTGGATAGCACCTTGTCTTTTGACTGCCATATAGACAAAGTCACCTAGGCAGTAAATACATGCATTGGACTGCTGCACAGGCACAAGCACAGTCTAACCCCTGATGCTCTCAAGCTAGCTATGCAAAGCTCCCTGGTTACCCTCGTTGACTATGGGCTGGTTATATATATGACTTGGCTACAGATACTGCCCTCCACCTTATAAAAGTAGCATTAAATAAAGCCTGTCATCTTCTTACAGGTGCCCCACACATGACGCACCTGTGTGACCTCTACACTTAGACTAACTGGCTTCAGTTCTCTGGGAGACTTCTCTACCAGTCCTGCTTACTGGTGAAAAAAGTTAGTTTGGGCCTGATGCCCACCGGGGTTCAGAACCTGCTCTCGCCTAATGATAACCTTTGCTATACCCATCGCTCGGATAGCCGTATATTTAAAATTCCTCACTGAAGCACCTCCTTGAGACAGAGGTCTTTCACCTTCCATACCCCCAGTTGGCTGAACTCCCTACATGTTGATATCTCCTCGCTAACTTCAACCGGTCCCTTTAAAAGAAAACTGAGGCAACAGCTAATAGTGAATGCCAGCTGTGACTGCTTTCAATAACTTTCTAATGAGTTCCTCAGGCCTGGTTCCTGTCCTAACACCAGTCCTCCCCAAATCACCCACACTTATCACCTGTTGCCCCCTGTCGGGTGCCACACTGCCTGGTATTTCCCCACTACTGCTCTTATTTCCCCTCAGCTGTCTGTCCACACCTGCCATCCTCCTCCCCTACCTTAATCCACTCCCTCCCTCCATACTTAACTTTCTGTTCATCCTTCCCTTCCACTCGCAGGCCCTGTCACTAGTACCCTCCCTCTACCATCACCCCTGACTCTGTTCTGCTCCCTCTGCCACATTTAGCTTTTGGGCTATTTCCTGTTGTCTCTCCTACACCTCTAATTCATTTTTCTCTTCTCTCTGCTGTCCTAGATCCTGGTAATAGCACCTAAGTTACTGAACCTGACTCTGGCTATTTGACATAGCCTTTGCATAATTGTCAAAGCTAATTTTACTGACTCTGGCTATTCGATCATAGCCAATGATCTGTACTGACTGTGACATTTCTTCTTATATCCATTCCTGTACAATTGTGTTGTTATTTGCTTTTGCTTAATGTTTTATTCTTTGTTTGCCATGATGTGGAACCTATGTAATGAGCTTGTCCTCAAAGGTGTTAATCCAAGATTTCAATAAATAAATAAAAAAAATAAAAACATTTTTTGTGACCCAGGATACAAAAAAATATTTTTTTATCACCTGATACAAAAAAAGATTCTTTTTTATATCACAAGTCACAAAAATACTTTTAGAATCTTCAAAGAAAGAACAATTCACAGGCTTTTCTTCAACACGTCAGTGCTGAGTCTAATTAACAGGGACCTGAAGACCAACATATCTGGGTTGTTCTCCCTCTAGTATGCCACCTTTGTGGCTTCTTGTAATCTTTCCCTGGTGTCCAGTGACATCCCCCACCCTCCAGTTGTCCTCCCTGTATTTTTAAGGATTACCCTGTTATCTAGTGGGTAGCATGAGATATGAGTGCTAGGGATTGGGTGCCTGCAATAATGGTGACCCAATCCCCAGTGCATGTCTCCAAACTACCGTAGAGTAGGGCAGCCGGGAGGGGCAGCAAATATAGCAATGGGATGTCTCTAGATGTAGATGCATGGGAAGGAGAGAGCATGCAAAGTGAGGGGTGGGAGGAAATGTGAGGGGTGGTGCCATGGTGCATGCCGAGCCAACCCTGTGGCATGATGGGTGGGTTGGTGGTATTGGTCGGCAGGGTACTGGGTTTGGGTCCAGGCACTGCTGCATTTTTGTTGTGCCCAGCCCAAACCTTTTTATTAAAATGTTTTCACCCCCCCCGACATGCACCCCCCTGGAGCTGAGAATCCTTAAGTAGGGGGTGGGGGTGCGGGGGCACAGCCCCCCACATAAAACATTAAAATCTAAGTCCCCAGTGCTGTTTTGCTGTGCGCCAGGGTGTCAGAGTACCAAACTAAATTTTCGGCACTCTGACTTTGCGATAATGGTGATAGCCTTTAGGCTTTTGCTGTTATCACATAAACCCATCTAGTGGCACCCCCACACCTTCAATCACCATCCTCGTATATTGTAATCTTTCCCCAGTGTATAGTGGAACCCCTGACCCCACCGATTGCTGTCCACATATACTGTGATCTTTCTTTGGCATCTTGTGGCACCCTCACTCTCCCAGCCCAACCTTCCACTGAGTACCCACCACCCCACACCCCCACACCCTCACTCAATTGAACAGTACCCAGGATCAAGATCCACTCTCCAATCCATGACACGTCTTGCTGCTGGAACCAACTTCAGTATGAGAAACTGAGGATATTTTCAACATACCCTTATTAAGACCCCTCATCATAGACAATGTGACAATGTTGATGGCATTTTACAAATCCTGATGGAAAGGCGATTTAGCTGTCTGTTGGCAAAATCTCCTTTCGGGACAGATTTCAAAATTTTCACCATACTTGTTCTTGAGGTGGGGTCATAAGAAGGGTATGTTGATAATTTGGGGTCAAAACATCTATTGACATTTTGATACACTCTCTTGTAACTTTTGTAATTTTCAATATTTTCACCCCAAATTTTCAACATAGCCATTTCTTTACACCACCTCATGAATGTGACAGCTGTCATTTTTAAAATATTGGCCAAAACGTCTTTTCACACTTGTGGCACAGAATGACACTGCGGTGGTGTGGAGTGACATTTCGGTAGGGATTTGACAATGTTTAGTACTGGATTCATGAGATGATGTAATAAGGCTATGTTTACACTTTCATTGGTGTTGTGTTATAAATGGAAGGCCCTGCACTTACACATAAACATACATATACTCATCTATGGAGGGATGGGAGCACAGGGCCCAAAGGGCCCTGCACTCCATCAAACAAATAAGGATACCATTACACTATATGAAAAAATATGCGTGCATTGGAGTGCAGGGCCCTTGGGCCCTGCGCTCCCACAGGCAAACAAGGATATGATTATATATATCTCAAAAAGGAAGGACATTATTTGCAAAAAACTGCATTAATGCAATGTTTAGGGTTCAGGCTATAGCAACAAAAGTAGGGAAATCTGGCTTTAGAGTTTCCAACCCTAAAACTCCAACCTCACCCCAAAGCAAATCAGGGGTGGACTCTTCCTATGGGTTGCCAGCCCGAAAGCTCACCACATTCTATACACTCCAGAAGAATACACACCTAATGGGGTAAGCATTAGGTTTGACAACCCCTCTGAAGAGTCTGCCCCAGATTTGCTTTAGGGGTGGTGTTGGGGTTTTAGGATTGGAAACCCTAAAGCCACATTTCCCTACTTTTGTCACTGCAGCCTGAACCCTAAAAACCCTTAAAGCAGATTTTGCAAAGAATATATAACATAAATATTCTTTGCAAAAAAATTAGTTAATGCAGCAGTAAGAGGAATTTAACACCACAAAAGCAGGGAAATGTGGCATTATGGTTTCCAATCCTAACTCCCCACATCCAACACCCAAGCAGCAAAAGGAAAAATAATTAAGGTTCTGGGTCTGCAGAGTGTTGGCAAATCATTGGTGGAGTCTTCCTTAGGGTTTCAGCCATAATGGTCCTCCCTGCCCCCCAATCCGTAGCCCATAATCCAAACCACAAGAAATGACTCCAAGCCAGTGCCTCATAGTAATGCAGGGTCCTGAGTGAAGAAAGCATATCATGTGTGATGTTGTTTGCTCAGGGAATGGGGTGGGCATTAGGGTTGACAACCCCAAGGAAGACCCCACCACTGATTTGCCAAGACTCTGGAGATCGAAACCCCTAATGTTTTTTTCCTTTTGCAGCTTGAGGGGTGGGGAGGTGAGTTAGAAACCCTAATGCTACATTTCCCTACTTTTGTGGTGTTATGTTACCCTAATTAGTGCATTAACAAAGTTTTTTTGTGAACAATTTCCTTTCCTTTTGAGATAGCAGACTGTTATCCTCATTCACACAGGTCCATTAGAGACCTGGATGAACAGATGCAGATGCCCTGTGCCAATGGAAGACTCCATCCACCTACAGAAGTGCAGGGCCCCCAATGAACCTGTGTGAACAGTTGCAGATGCCCTGGGCCAAGGGAACACTCCATCCACTTGCAGTTCCGTGCAACAACAGTTGTGAAGAATTCATGGGACTGCTGGTGGGCTGTGGAAGTGCAGGGCCCTGTGGTCCCCACACTTCTATGTGCCCACAGCTCCAGATGCACAGTTCAAAGAGTGCATCTGTCAGCCAATGCACAGGGGCCTCTGCCACCCAAGGAAGGAGAGGTGCAGGGCCCCATGCCAAGAGGACAGTTGTCTTCACTATATGGTAGCCAGGCCCATGCAGACAACCCTGCACCTTTCATTCCCTGGCCAGAGGGGTGTCACATAACAGTGCCATTCCCCCACCCTTACCCCATCCAGCTGGATCACTGATCTCACCACAGAACTCAGCTCACTGGCACAGGTCACAAAGCGTACCTGTTGGGGTCAAGACTGGCACTACACACAAAGTTTGTTAACAATAATTGTTTTTAACATTTTGACCCAAAATTTTCCAGATACTCATTTTATGATTCACCTAATAAATATGATATGTACCATCTATAGTATATTGGAAAAAATGTCATTTTGCACCAGAAATCTGAAAAGGCATCTTGTCCAAGATTTAAAAAATGACATGCCATGTTTATTAGGTGGTGTGGAGAATTGGCTATGTTGAAAGTTTGGAGTCAAAATATTTAAAATTAGTGAAGTTATGAGTGAACATTGAAATACTGCAACATTCACTCATAACCTAGGCATTTTACCATATTTGTACACCAAATTTGCAGCATAGCCTTCTTATTACCCCACCTCATGAATCCGGTAGGTTAAAATTTTCAAATCCTAACCAAAACATCTTTCTGTGCCACTGAAACATCATTCTGCATCGCAGGTGTGAAAACACATTTTGGCCAGGATTTGAAAAATGACAGCAGTCAAATTCATGAGGTAGTATGAAAAAATGACTATGTTAAAAATTTGGCGTCAAAATATTTAAAATCACCAACGCTTCAAGCGAGCATATAAAAAATTTCAAGGTACACACATAACTTTGCAATTTTTACATATCATGACCCATATTTTCAACATAACCTTCTTATGACACCAACTCATGAACAAGGGTGGTGAAAATTTTCAAATCCCACTTGAAAGGTGATTTCACCAAGCAACCATGAAATTGCCTTTCAAGCCTGATTTCCATAATTCCACCACCATTGGTCATGAGATGGGATCCCAAAATGGCCATGTTGAAAATTTAAGGTCATAATGTGCAAATATGACAAAGTTATTCATCAGAATTAAAAACTCCATTGAAATACATTGAACTGCACTTACCTTATTTATTTATTTTTTATTTATTTATATGGTCTAGGATTAAAACCTTTGAGCACAGGCGCTCATTTACAAAGGTTCCACAGACATGGGAAGGGTAGCATACAAACACAGGAATATTAAAAAACTAAAACAACATTAACAACAGTATATCTAAGGTTATAACAATGATAAATTTATGAAGAATAAATACAAATTTGTTAAGAACAATAGCAGAATGACAATAACAACAGTAAATCGTAATAATAACAGTGATAAATTCACAAATAGATAAATGCAAATTCATTATGAGAAGGGTGAGAAAGACTAGAGAGGGGGAGATAGGATGAAGTAGGGTTCAGGGGAAAGAACAGGTTCACGGTGAGGAGCAGCCAAATGCCTTGTCAAGCTTTGTTCTTAAAAAGGGGGGAAGGGACGACAGGGGTTCTTAAAAGGGGAGTGGGGAGAGGGGATGATGGGGAGGGGAGAAGGGGAGGATGGGAAAATATCTGGGAGAAGGAGAAAAGGCAGTTGAAAACAGATGTCACTATAAGTACTAGGAGGTCCTTAGGGTGGTGCGAGGGGCATGCATTAAATGAAGCAGTCACAAAAGCTGTTTGCCACAAGATCCTGTTTTAGCTGGTCTTTGAAGGTGCCCAGTTTTTGCAGGGTTGAGTATTCATAGTCCAGAGAATTGAACCATTGAGGGGCTCTGTAGGCAAAGGATCACTGTCCTTTCGTTGTCCCGGCATCTAGGAACTGGGAGAGACTGGTGAACTGATAATCAGGTGAGCTTAGTGGGCCAAGAAGGGGTAAGTAATGTCGCAGTTCCAGGTGGCATTAAGCCAAGGAGCACCTTTTGACTAGTAAGCATGTTTGATATATAATCTGATTTTCCAGTTGTAGCCAACCCATCTGTTCATTTAGATCACAGGTATGTGTAAGGCGATCAGACCCTGTAATCAGCCTGCAGGCTTTATTTAGTGCAAGAGATATCCTTCAAAGTGAGGTGAGGGTAGCCGATCCGTAAATTATGAGGCCATAGTCGATGGTTGAAAGAATGGAGCTGTACACCACCAGTTTGAGTGCTTAAGTGGTAAATTATGCTTGATGGGATGTAGTAGACCAATTTTTATATTTACCACCTTAGCAACTGATTCAATATGATGTGAAAAGGAGAGGTGATTGTCCAGTGTAACCCCCAGGTATCTGAAATGCTCCACTACATCAAGGGGGGGCATCCCTTAGTTTCTCATATTGCAGTCGGCGGTTCCAGCAGCAAGATGCGTCTTCTATCGGAGATAAATCTTCGACCTGGGACATGTTCAGGTGAGTGAGTGAGTGTGTGTGTGGGGAAGTGGGTGGGTGTGGGGTGAAGTGGTATTTGCTCAGTGAGAGTTCAGGGTTGTGGGGTGGATTGGCAAGGGACCATTTTCTTTTTTACAAGTTTAACAAAAATAAAAGCACAACAAGGGACGGTTTTCTTTATTACAGGTAACATCAGTGCAGGGATGGAGATGGGTGAGTGTAGGTGCCACTAGACACAAGGGAAACAACATACCTAAGGGGATGGTGATCATAGGGGTTTGCCACTGGACACCCGGGAAACAACATACTTATGAGGACAGTGATCAGAGGGAAGGAGGTGCCACTAGACACCAGAGAAACAACATACATAAGGGGATGGTGATCAGAGGACAGGGGATGCCACTAGACACCAGGAAAAAATAAGATACATAAGAGGATGGTGATCAGAGAATGGGGGGGCACCACTAGACACCAGGGAAACATTATTTAAATACAGGACCGGTGATCAGAGGGTGGTGGGTGCCAATAGACATGAGGGAAACATTATATAACTGTGGGGATGGCAATTGGAGGGTATAAGGGGGTGCCACTGGAACAGGGAAACATTATTTAAATATAGGGCCAGTGATTGGAGGGTGGAGGGTGCCTCTAGACATCAGGGAAACATTATATAAATATGGAGCCAGCGACTGGAGGGTGGAGAGTGCCACTAGGCATCAGGGAAACATTATATAAATATGGGGATGGCAGTCAGAGGGTGGGGATGCCACTTGATACCAGGAAAGCATAACATACATAATGGGACAGTGATTGGAGTGTAGGGGGGGCACCACTAGACAGCAGGGAAACATTACATATATAAGGAGAGGGCAAGGAGGGGCACCACTAGACACCAAAGAAAGAGCGTCTTACTGCTCTCAAAGCAGCCCGCAGCATGAGTTCTAGCTTCAGCTGCAGAACTCAGAAAAGTCCCACTGTTCTGACGCAGAGAATGCAGATGGACGGCTCCTCTCACTAAGCCTGGCACCCAGGATTATGGGGTTGCCCAGAGAAGGTATTTCTGGCCATCAATTGAAGAAACAAAGATCAGAATCTAGCAAAAACCAGTTCTGTTTAGCTAGGTTCTGGATTTTTGTAATGATGCATTTTCTAGGTAATTTCCATGCTTTTCTGTTTGAGGAGAAAAGAAATAAGATGGCGGGTCACAGTACAAAAAAATCCTTTGTGCTGTGAGAAGCAAGTGGTGAGAAACCAAAAATGGTCTTGCGTCACAGAATTTTTGGAGTTGCATTAGAACATTATCCCAGAAACCCTACTGAGCATGCTCAGAACAGTAAAAGACACAACTTTAAAGCCTTATAACTCTGGAACCATTTAATATTTTTTCACAAAACCTTTCAAATGCACTGCCTTATGACATCATGCCTGTAACCTGAAAGTTTAGGGAAAAAATTTCATTCTGAATAAGCTGTAGATAAGAAAACATAAAAATTCCATGTCAAATACGGGAAAAAACTAGACATCTATAGAAAAATGGCATATGTGAATCTCAGAAACCACACACTCTGCCATCACAAAACTTTCCACAGATGTATATCCTTCCTCCTAGACAACACATGCAGTATTTCAGCTGATTTAATCAAATGCTGCCAAAACTATTATAGTTTCATAGTTAGGGGTTTAACATTAAACACCCTATTCAAACCTCGTGTACCATTGTTACAGCGATGCTGTTATAATGAATCCCCCATAGCAACACAATCCATTCAACACCTGCAGTGTCGAACGGGTTGTCAGAGTGATGAATGGATTGATCGACTCCCGGGTTTCGCGCTTTCCCCTGATATCTGCTCCTCTAGAGTTAAGGATCTATACTTCTGAGGTGCGGGTTGCAGAGCTCCCTGTGTGGATGGTGGAGGGGAAGCCCCCCCAAACAGTAACTTCCTTCTGGTGCTCTTGCAGTCCATCAACACTTTGCCGTGGCGATGTGATCATCATCAGCAAAGTGTTGTCACTGTAAAGTTGTTCAACAACTTTGTTGTCAATGTGACTTGGTGGAACCCTCAACCCTAATGCCCCTATAATACATGATTTTTACTATTATGTAATTTATGCAACTCTGTTCCCCCTATTTCTCCTCCCCCTTTGGCCCTGTTCCTTCCCCTAGGTTACATCTGTAAACAATACTTGTATGATTTTCTGTATTGCTTTCCTGGTAAAATAGTTTTAATAAAATAAATATTAAATCAATCAATCGATCAATCAATCAATAAATAAATAATTTATACAATGGACCATGAAAACTGGACGCAACTCTAATTGAACACATGCGACTCAGAGATCACCTGTGTCATAGGGCCAAAGCCACTGGGAATCTAGCTGACTCCCAAGAGTATAAGGCAGCAAGAAATATCTGCATAAAACTCATACGTCTGGCAAAAGCAGGTTACTACAATGACCTTCTAGGAAAGACCTGGGGTAGTGGGAGGGAGTTCTGGGACTCTGTAAAATCTCTCATGGGTAGAGCCTCAAGGGCCCCACCTGATCTTACAGTTACCATCTCTGGTACATTGCAAGACCCAAGAAATCGCTGACACTGTTAATGTTGCATTCATGGACCTCAGCAATGTCTTGCCACCTGAATACCTGAATCACACCCTTGCAGGCCAACAGCACAACCTCAACACTCCATCACCATGGGATAGTGTTAACCCACCATTCTACTTCAGGCAAATCTCCCCAGGTAAGACTGTCAAATATATCAAACGTATCCTTGGTAAGACCAGGATGGGAAGCGACATGATCGATATGAAGATGGTAGTACTCACATTAAATGAACTTGTGGCACTGCTCACCAAGGTATTCAATGCCTATCTGAGATCTGGCATCTTCCCTGACCGGTGGAAAGAGGCTCTAGTCACACCTGTTTTTAAATCAGGAGACAGAGCTAATCTAGCAAACTTCCGGGTCCATCTCCATTTTACCCCCCACCCCCAAAGCACTTGAAAGGGTGGTCTCAGAACAACTAACTGAATACCTAGAAAAACATAGCCTTTTCTGCTTGCAACAACATGCATTCTGACAAAACCACTCCACCATCATCACGCTAGTAGAGTACACCACTCAGCTTTCTGGGGTCCTGGATAAAGGGATGGTGGTGGGGTCTATCTTCATAGACCTTACCAAGGCCTTTGATACAGTCAGTCACCAACTGCTACTGAAATGTCTCCTCTCTACAGGATTGTCAATGGACTCTGTGGCCTGGTGCCATAGTTACCTCACCCATAGATCTCAATGGGTCAGGATCGGCAATACAATCTCTGAGCCCAGAGAAGTAAACCTAGAGGTCCCACAAGGTTCTATCCTTGGTCCTCTCTTATTCAGCCTCTTCTTAAATGACATGCCTTCCACCTGTCCTGCACACTTCATTCACTATGCAGATGATGCTGTTATCTCCGTCCCAGGGAAGACCTGGGATCAATTAGCTCTGAACTTCAACACAATTTTCTAGCACTGGAATCCTGGTTCACCCAAAATAAACTGCTACTCAACTACAAAAAGACAAAGAGCATGCTCTTCAGCACCCCACAGAGCACGATTCAAGGGTTCTCACGGCATATACTTAGTAGGGAAGGAGAAGTGCAAGACCAAGTCAACACATTCAAGTACTTAGGGATTCACCTTGATGACACCCTCACCTTCACTGCCCATGCTGAGCAACTGATAAAGTCCACCAACATGAAGCTTGGCATCCTGTATAGACACCGCACCTCTATGGCACCGGCTGCCTTGAAACTTGTTATGTGCAGTTCAGTTCTCTCATCTGTGAATTATGGTCTTGTCATATACAAGGCAGGCACAGACACAATGCTTAAAAGGGTCAAAACCATCCTCAACAAGGCCTGCTGCCTGGTTCTGGGACTACACAAAGTGACTCACTCTTATGACCTATACAAGGAAACTGGTTGACTCCCACTCCACCACAGACTCCAACACCAAGCCTGCCTCCTTGCAAAAAAGTCCCTGATGGGGTCCATGCCTACTGCTACTTCAGCCTTCTTTGAGCCTGCACAACCATCTAAATGCACAAGGAGTGCCTCCAGAGCTATTCTTACTGTTCCCTTCAAACAAACCACCCTTGGCCAAAGATCCCTCTCCTACTGTGGGCCTAAATGGTTCAGTGATCTGCCTGCAGACCTTGCCGACTCCCCCAGACTTGGCCACTTTAAAATTGGGCTTCGATCTCTTCTTGCCAGCAAATCTGACTGCCAGTGTTTATGTTAACCCATGGCCTCTGACAGCCGTTTTCACACCCGTCAAAAACTACCCTCTCTCACTCCCACACTCTTGTTCCACAACTGCCCACCTCCCCCCCACCTCCCACCACCTACTACCTCCCCTTGACAAAGCCTCACCTTGGCTGCTAAAACTGCATTACTGCAGAATGGGAGCACCCTGTCTGAACTGTAACATGATTGTTAAAAACTGTACTGCACCTAATTAGTGCCAGTGCACCCCTTTTTGTCGACACCCCGACGACGAAACAGGAAAAAAGACCATTATGGCGACATTTGCGGTAATGGTCCTTTTTCCGTGTTTCGCCTTCTCCCAGTGTTCCACCCCGTCTCCTGACCAACTCCAACCTGGAGTTGGAATCCTAAAGTGTGGGAGTGTGAACATCCGGCACAGTATCCTCGTCGGTATTGTGCTGTTGCTGTGGGGGAGGTCGGCATTGTCGCTGTTGACCAAACTTGGTGCTTCCATTAGTGCTGCATTAATATGTTTCTCTGCAATTGTGGTTCTGTTTCTTCTCATTTGTTGTACCCTGCTTAATGTTGTAACTGCACACATACTACTTGTTAGTTGATGTTCTTTCTGTTCTGCAGTGTTTCATCACCTGTAAATGTCTTGTATTCCTTGTTAATTTGGAGCCTTTGTAAACGAGCCCCCAGCTCAAAGGGATTAATCTGAATTTGAAATAAATAAATAAATAAATAAATAAATGAAAATTCTGTAACGTTATTGGCCTCATGGTCATTGATTATTCTCCAACAAATGCACACCTCACTTAAAAGGCATATATTTTTTACAAATAAAAGTAAGTTTTATATGTGGGATAACATATTCAAGGGTAAATAGAAAATTATGGCAGATAGGGGTTGCTAGGCTCACCCAGTCTGCCCAATTTTATTATCTTCATTTTTGCTGCAGATCCTACTTGATCTACAAAGCTATTTCTTCCCTCTCTTCCTTACCCCAACTATTCCCTTGTTCCTATTCCAGGCATTTTTGAATCCCACCATTGTTTTTACCCCACTACCTCTGCTGGAAGGCTGTTCCAGGAATCCACCACCCTTTCTGTGAAGAAGTACTTCCTCACATCTCTCTCTTGAATCTACCTCTCTCCAGATTCATAGTATGCCCCCTTGTTCTACAGCACCTTTTTTACCTGTACTTTTTAACCCCCATGAAGTATTTAAAAGTCTTGATCATATCCCTCCTCCTCCCTCCCTCCCTCCGCTTCTCCAGGGTGTACATTTTGAGCTCCTCTTGCCTCTCCTCATAGGGCTCTTGATGCAGACCCTGCATCATTTCGGTAGCCCTCTTCTGGACTGCCTCCACTCTGTCTGTCTTTCCTGAGATGTGAGGCTCTATTTTCAAAGAGTAGTGCAAGGCTTGCTCCAAGCCCTACACCACTACACTTAGGTTTCAGCAGTGTGCCAAACCCCATCGCTGCAAATTACACCTGATTTCAGTACATCAGGTGCATTTGGGACAACTTCCACACTTTACAGAAGCTTGCACCAAAGATGTGGTGTAAGTCCCATAAAAGTGTCTCCCAAATGGCGTAAAGTTAGACCAGGGGAAAGCTGGTCTACCATGTGACATTTGGTGCTAGTGTTTGAAACTCACGATCTGCACCCCAAGAATGCGGCATTCTCTGGCATTTGAAAATCGAGCCTGTGGTCTCCAGAACTGGACACAGTACTCAAAGTGGGTCTTATCAGCAATCTATATAGGGGCAACACCACGTCTCTTTTGTCACTGGTGATACCCCTACATATGCACCCTAGCATCCCACTAGCCCTCTCAATTGCCTTGTCACACTGTCTGACTACCTTTAAGTCATTTAATAATTACCCCAGGTCACTTTCCTGCTTGGTTGTTGTCGGTATCAGTCCCCCATTTTGTACTCTGCCCCCAGGTTTCTGTGGCCCAAGTACATTATTTGACACTTTTTTGCATGAAAACCCAGTTGCCATACTGTTGACCACTCTTCCATTTTTTAAAGATCCCTGCCCATCCTTTCCACTCCCCCCCCAGAGTGTCCACTCTGTTGCAGATCTTGATGTCATCTGTAGAGAGGTGGACCTTTCCTTCCAGCTCCTCTGCTATGTTACTTCATAGATTCATAGATTCATTGAAGTGCGATGGCAGAAAAGGACTGACTAGGCCCACTGAGTCTACCCATTTGTCCAGCTATCTGCTTGGACATGCACCCCCCCACCCTCAACACTCCCCTGTGGTTGTCCCATGCCCTTTTGAATCCCTCCACTGTTTCTTCTCCAACAACCACCTCCGGGAATCTGTTCCACTTATCCACCACCATCTCTGTGAAACAATACTTCCCAATGTTACCCCTGACCTGACCCCCCCTCCACCTGCAGGCCATGCCCCCTCGTCCTCTGATTACCCTTCATCTGGAAAATACTTTCCCCGGCACCCTGTTTATACCCTTAAGGTACTTGAAGGTCTCGTTCATGTCCCCCCTCTCCCTCCTCTGTTCCGGGGAGTACATGTTCAGATCTCGCAACCTTTCTTCATAGGATAGGTGGCTCAACCCTTTTACCATCTTTGTTGCTTTCCTCTGAACTCGCTCCAGCCTCCCCACATCCTTTTTGAGGTATGGCCTCCAGAACTGTACTCCGTATTCCAAATGCGGTCTAACCAGATGGGTGTACAAGGGTACTATGACCTCCCTATTTCTACTGGTGATACCCCTTCCGATGCATCCCAGCATTCCACTACCCCTAGCCACTACTCTCCCACACTGCCTTTCCACCTTCACGTCCCCCGATATAGTGATGACCAGGTCCCTTTCTTGTTCCATTACCTCCAGATCTCTGCCCCCCATGCAGTACCCTGCCCTCTGGTTCCAGTAGCCAAGATGCATGATGTTACACTATTCTGTGTTGAATGAAAGCTGCCACCTCTTTGACCATGCCTCAAGCCTCCCCAAATCTCTCTGCATTCTTTCTACCCCTTCCTGAGTGTCTACCCTATTGCAGATTTTAATGTCATCTGCAAACAGACTCACACCCCTTTCAAGGCCTACCACAATGTTCCCTACAAATATATTGAATAGTAGGGGCCCCAATGCTGATCCCTGAGGGACCCCACTTGTGACCTTGCCCTCTCCGAATGCCACACAATTTATTATGACCCTCTTCCTCCTGTCCCCCAGCCAGCTTCCCACCCATTTTACCACCCTCTGCCACAGCCCCAGGCCTGACATTTTATGCAGCAGTCTCCTGTGGGGCACGGAGTCAAAAGCCTTCTTGAAATCCAGATAAACCACATCTACCACCCTCCCCTGATCCAGTTCCTTGGTGACTATGTCAAAAAACTGTATCAAATTTGTTTGACAGGATCAGCCCCTTGTGAAACCATGTTGCCTTGGATCCATCAGGCCGCTTTCCTCAAGGTAGCTGGTGATCCTGCCTTTTATTAGTTTCTCCATAAGCTTGCCTGCCACCGATGTCAAGCTCACGGGCCTGTAATTTCCCACTTCCTCCCTCCCTTCCCGCTTATGCAGCGGGACCACATTTGCCTTCCTCCAGTCTTCCGGCACCACCTCTGTCTCCAGGGACTGATTGAAGAGTGCAGTCAATGGCACTGCCAATATCTCCTTTAGTTCCCTTAACACTCTTGGGTGCACCCCATCCAGCCCCATTGCCTTGTCCACCTTCATGCAGTCTAGTTCTCCCAACATTTCCTCCATGAGGAATGGCCTCATATCCACTTCCCCCTCCCCTGCCATTGCTTTTCCTGCTCTGCTGTCTTCATCTTCTTCCTCCCTAGTGAACACTGAGCAAAAATAGTTGTTGTTTTGCTGGTCCGCTTTCTCTCTGTCTCCTTGTAGCAATTCCCACTGGTTTGTTTTTAACCGCAGTATTCCCTGCCTAGTCTTCCTCTTTTCACTTACGTACCGAAAGAAAACCTAATCCCCTTTTTTGACCCCTCTAGCTATGCGCTCCTTTGTCTGTGCCTTTGCCCTCCTTACCTCTACCCCGGCTTCTCTCTGACTCACCTGGTATTTTTCCCAGTCCACTTCCGCTTGCATTTCCTTGAACTTCCTGAAGGCTTTCCTTTTTACCTTTACCTTTTTTCTTCACCTTACTAGTGTACCACAGAGGTTTCCTCCTCCTCTTATTTTTACATGCTGTCTTGGCAAAGATGTCAGTGGCCTCTACAATAGCTTCTTCTATCCTCCCCCACATTACCTCCACCTCTGTCAACTCCTCCATCCCTTCCAAAGCCATCTTCACTATTTCCCCCATTTTCCCAAAGTTTGCCCTCTTGAAATCTAGCACCCGCAACCTGGACCAGTGAACCTCTGCAGTGTTCCTTATTCTAAACCTGACCATGTTGTGGTCACTCATTCCAAGATGTTCCCCCACCAATACATCTCCTACCCTATCCCCATTTGTCAGGACTAGATCAAGAGTAGCTCCTGCCCTGGTTGACTCCCTGACCAGTTGATTTAGGAGGGCCATTTGCAGGAAATCCAGTATTTCCCAGCTGCTGGTTGAAGCAGCCAAAAGGTGTCCCAGTCTAACGTCCAGTAGGTTCAGGTACCCCATAAGCACCACTTACCCCCTTGTTGCCATTCTCACAAACTCATCAGCCATGCTTCTATCCACTGATTCCTGTTGTGCTGGGGGCCTGTAAACAACCCCCATATGCACTGCCTCCCCCTTCCCCACTGCCAACGAGACCCAGAGTCCTTCGGCCTCTCCCCACTTATCCTGTAATTCTGATGCCCTGCTAGTCTCCTTTATGTAGAGTGCAACCCCCCCATCTTTTCCGCCCTGTCTCTCCTGAACAGTTTGTACCCTAGTATCTCAATTTCCCATCCCTGCTCCTGATGGCACCATGTTTCTGTTACCCCCACAATGTCAAGGCCCTCCTCAACCATTTTTGCTGTTAGATCTGGGACCTTCCTACCCAGACTTCTGGTGTTTACACACATGACCGTCCACCCTCCTCTTTTCTCCCGCCCTATATATTTTTCCCCCTTGCCCTTTGGCTGTGTGGGTAGGGCTTTTTGCCCCCCCACGTCTTGCCTCATCAACAGGGCTTCCCCCTGCCCCCCCACCAGGTTTAGTTTAAATGGCAGCATTTATCAACATAATCATCCAGTTTGCATTTGAACACTGCTTTCCCCTCCCCATTTAGGTGCTGCCTATCTGGGGCATAGAGGATATAGTGTGGCTCCATGTTGAACCCCAATCTCCTATCACACCATATCCCCTCTGAGTACACCAACCTGCAAGCCAACTATTGATCGCCACTATACCTTGTCTTACCTCCGTGCTGGCCCTTGGTACTGGCAGCACCTCAGAGAAAGACAGGGATTTAAAGTCCAAGCTGCTGCAGAACCTAGCCAGTGCTATAAACCTTGCCTGCACCTCCATCACACTACTCCTTGCAAGGTTGTTTGTGCCTAGGTGGAAGATCAGATGAGTTTTCTCATCTATTTCCCTCCCCTTTGAGGGGATCCAGTGCATGACTTTGGCTGCCATCATACCTGGCAGGCACTCCACTCATATTTTATCCCCTCTCTCTCTCCCCTTCTCCCCATGTAATTCCTTTTGTAATAGAGTCCCCCACTATTAAGACCCTATCCCCTTCCTCCTCTTGGGCGCCTTTCACCGTTGCTGTTCTCCTCCTCTTTCCCACATTTTCCCCATCTTTACCCTTGCTATCTCCCCCTCAAACCTTCTTGAGACCTCCTCCCCCATCCTCCTCCTGCTCATTTCCCTGGGCCTCTTTCTGGTTCTCTGGTTCCTCAGTGCAGCTCTTTCCCCCCTCTGAATCTTTTTGAGCCTTCCTCTCCCCATTCTGCTCATCTCCCTGCCCCAAAACCTGGTTTTCTGGCTCTTCTATGGTGCTACTCGCCCTTGTGCCTTGCTCCATTAGATCACCCCCCAAAGATTTCCCCTCTGTTCCTTGTGCTCCAAACTTCATTTCTGGTCCATGCCCCATTTTCCTATCCCTTCCTGCCAAAGCCCCTGTCCCCTGCATCCCTGCTTCCTGCCTGGCTTGTTCCCGTGCAGTTTTCTCATTTCCCTGTCTTTGCTGTTTGTTCACAGTTGTCCCAGGTCCCACTCTTGCAGCCCCAATCTGTGCCTTCTTGCAGAGTCCTGATCTGGGTCCCCCACTCCCCCCGCTACAATTTGACCTCCTCAGTACTGTTCCTCCCTCTCGGGTCTCTCTTGACAACCCTATACCCCTGCCTGGTTTTATGGACACCCCCACATTCTGGGCTTCCCCTGCCAAGATGCCTCTGTTCCCCCAAAGTACTTCCATTTCCTCTTCTTTTGCCTGAGGTTTCAGTGCCTGGTGTAGTTTTGTAGGCAGCCCCATGCCTCCTACTTTTCCACTCCCCTAGCTGTCTCTGAATACCTTCCACCTCGTCCCTGAGCTCCGCCAGCTGGTGGCACACTGGGCACCCCCCAAATTTCCAAGCCCAGTCAAATACCATGGCCACCCCACACCCTGTGCACCCAACCACCGTCCCAAAGATGCCTGTTCTAGTGACATGAGGTCCCTTCCCCATCATATCATGTACCTTTGGTCAAGCCCCACACTTAACTTTCAATACCTCTCAGCTAGCAATTTCACACATACAATACATAACTTACAATTTCTCCTCTTTGCAGATGACACAAAGATCTGCAACAGAGTTGATGCACAAGGTGGGGTAGAAAGGATGAGAAGGGACTTGGCAAGGTTAGAGGAATGATCAAATGTATGGCAGCTTAGATTCAATGCTAAGAAGTGCAAGGTAATGCACCTGGGAAACAAAAACCCAAGGGAAGAGTACATAATGGGGGGTGAGATACTAACAACAACAAAAATGGAAAGGGACCTGGGGTAGTCATATCAGATGACCTAAAGGTGGGCAAGCAATGTGAGAGGGCAGCAAGGAGGCTGGGGGATACTGGGATGCATGGGAGAGGCATCACCAGTAGAAAACAGGAGGTTATTATCCCTCTGTACAGACAGTTGGTGAGACCCCATCTGGAGTACTGCGTGCAGTTCTGGAGACCCAATCTCCATAAAGACATAGACAGGATGGAGGCTGTCCAGAGGAGGCAACTAAAATGGTGCAGGGTCTCACACCAAGACATATGAAGAGACTTAGAGCTGAATATGTATAGCCTTGAGAAAGGAGGAGAGGGAGGGGGACATGATAAAACTTTCAAGTATCTCAAGGGAATCAACAAAGTCCAAGAGGGTAGCATCTTTCAAAAAAAGAGGTGTGCAAGAACAAGGGGGCACAATTTGAAGATAGAAGGGGCGGCTCAGAGGTAATTTAAGGAAGTATTTTTTCACAGAGAGGGTTGTGGATGCATGGAACGGCCTTCCGGAGGAAGTTGTGAAGTCAAAAACAGTGGTGGAATTCAAGCATGCATGGGACAGTCATAAAGCAATTCTAGGGGGTTGGGGTAGGAAGAAGTAGGCTGCTGGTTTACTAGGATCTGCAGCTTATCCATTAGGTAGGGAAATGGGCAGACTGGGTGGGCCAAGCAGTCCTTATCTGCCGTCAAAATCTATGTTTCTATCTATAAAGACATTAAAGAGGACCAGTCCAAGAACTTACCCCAAGGTACCCCACTAGTCATCCACCCTTCCTCAGAGTGAACTCCATTTACCACTCTGTCTCATATCCCTTAACCAGTTCCCAGGTTACCACCTTATTACCCACCCCCAAGCTACCCAACTTGCTTTCCAGTCTCCTATGTGGAACGGTGTCAAAAGCCTTGCTGAAATCCAGGTAGGCCATATTCACTGCTCCTCCCTGATCTAGCCCATTGGTCACCCAGTCAAAGAAATCTATCAGATTTGTTTGGCATGACCTTTCCCATGTGAATCCATGCTACCCCAGATCCTGTAACCTATTTGGTTCCAGATATTCCACAGTCCATTCCTATAGTATTGTTACCATTAACTGACCCACCCCCGAGGTCAGGTTGACAGGCCTATAATTGCCCACTTTTGTGAAATGGGACTACTTTTGCCCTTCTCCAGTCATCTGGGACCACTCTGGTCTCCTCTGATCTGTTAAATAGGGTTGTCAGAGGTGCAGCAAATATCTCCCTAAGCTACCTCAGCACCCTTGGATGCACATAGATACATAGATGCATAGACAGTGTCGGCAGATAAGGGCTTATGGCCCACCTAGTCTGCCCATTTGAGTTTGTAACTTCAATTTATGTTTTCCTAGAACCCTGTTGACCCTTACCCCTGACCTCCAGAATTCCTTTATGTCTATCCCATGCATTCTTAAATCCCCTGATTGAAATGGACAACAGTCCTTTTTCTATGAAGCCAGTCAAGAAAGCACTCACTATTGGCCCCATAGTTTGACCACCTTCAGGTTAGTGAGTGTTTTCTTGACTGGCTCCATAGAAAAAGGACTGCTGTCCATTTCTCTCACCTCAAAGCTTCTGGTGCCTTTTCATGGTCCCTCCCTGTCCCCTTCTACTGTGAACAATGAGCAGAAGTATTTGTTTAAGATGTCTACTTTTTCTTGATCCCTTTCAATACAGTCCCCCCTTAACCATACAGTCTTACCCTTTTTCATCCTTTTTTTGCTAACATATCTAAAAAATATCTTGTCCCCCTTGATACTGCCTAAACAATTCTTTCTTCTGTTTGTGCCTTTGTGCTCCTTACTGCTTTCCCTGCCTCTCTCTGTTTTTCCTGATATACTTCCCTATCCTCCCCTAGCTGGGTCTCCTTATGCCTTCTGAATTCCACTCCTTTAACATTTACCTTTTCTTCCACCTCTTTTGAGAACTATAGCATTCTCCTCTTCCTTTTGCTTTTGCTTGGCCAAGATCTAGGATTGGATATCCTTTAACTGGCTGAGGTTGAACCCTGAAAAGACGGAGGTACTAGTGATTGAGCCTGGTCACGGGTGTGATGGGAGTGCCTCCGGGGTGGTAACAGAGTTGGTCCTGGAATCCACCCCGTTGATGGCATCCCCTAGGATGAAAAAATCTGGGCATTGTCCTTGACAACAGACTAACACTTGATGCTCAGATGTCATCTGTTGTCAAAAGTGCCTTTTACCACTTAAGGAACATCGCCCAGATTAAAGCCGTTATTCTGCCCGAAGACTTGCCCTCACTGGTGCATTCCTTTGTTACATCCAGGCTGGACCACTGTAACGCTCTGTACTTTGAAGTCAGTGGAGGGAACCTGTGCTGGTTGCAGCTAGTGCAGAACATGGCAGCCAGGTTACTGACGGGTCTGCCCAGGTCTTGTCACATGACCTCAGTCCTGCAAGGTCTGCATTGGCTGTCAGTCAGCTGGAGGATCATTTTCAAGGTAGACTTGCTCACCTACAAGGCCCTATATGGCTCAGGCCCTGGCTACCTGTCGGAACTCCTTACACCTGCCCTCTGTATACTTTCCCTGCACTCCTCCACTGAGGGCCTCCTAACGGTTATGAGGCCAGACCAAAAACCTCAGTTGATAGTTCATTTGAGGTGGCTGACCCGTCTGGAACTTGCTTCCCAGGTCACTGAGGGAGGCTCCATCCGTGGAGGCATTTAAGACTTATTTATTTAAAAAAGTGTATCCTGAAAACTACTGCTAATTTTAATATAATCTTGATTTATTTATTTGTAATTTATTACTTAAATATTTGTGTTTGAATGCTGTCTGTTTACCCTGCTTATTATCTACTTGTAACGCACCCAGAGCCTCTGGGATTGGGTGCCATATAAATCTAATCTTACTTTCTTTGCTTACTATGCCTCCTTTTAGTTTGGCCTACTGCCCCCCCCATCCAGGTAATCCCCCCCTGCCAGGTCATTCCTAAGGCATTCACCCATCTTTATAAAATCAGCCCTTCTGATGGGTATGTGGTCATAAGCAAATAATGCATTTGTTGGATGGCTGTGGTACTCAGCTCTGCTTTGTGCCTATGGTGTGCATTTTTGACTTATAACCTTACACCCTGTCATGTGTCATCCCTTACTTACAATATACAGCTGCTTTTGAGAAACATTTTCATCAGAGGGCCAAAATGGCAGTTGTTAGCCTTTGATATAAAATTCAAATGTGCCACTACTGCATTCTAGAATTGCCTTATAGAATCAGGTCCCTGGCATGTGAAATGAACTCAAAGCCAACTAACCCAGAGGCAAAAGAGCTGCTAAGCAATAACAACATAGTGGTGAATATAGGCGAATGCAGTTATAATTGGGTCTGGGATGAAAGGATAAAAGCATGGCTATTAGATGCAAATATAATATAAGCAGGACTGTGGAAGCAGATCAGATACTGACTGGTGGTGAATGGGGAGGGATAATGCCATAGAGTGCTTACTTTCCATTGCACTACCAGTATACAAAACAATATTTAAGAATTTTAATGTGACACATTGCATTAGTTTTAAACTTGGCTCATTGAATTACGGTTAAAGTATGCCTAAATTGCTCTATTAGATAATGCCCTTCATTTAAACTCAAATGTAATAGAAGCATGTGCACTACTCCTCCCAGTATGATGCAATGTTCAGTAAATGCTAAGCATTTAGTTTATATCACGTGGGTAAAATAGTAACAGATTAATCCATTGCATTTAGAGTGTGATGTGATAAAACGCAAATGTTGGGTGTAATTATATATGCACATCAGTGTAATAATTTAAGGTCAGAAGGGACTCTAGGCACAGCACATTGTGTCCACTGCTCCCCCTCCCCCTGTTGATAAGCAAGGCTCAGTCAATACGCTTTGCAAACATAGGCTAATCTGTAAGGATTTCCCTATCCACTCTTCTACCCAGGGTATCCAGTGGTTCTCATGGTACGCAAAAATGTATTCAGGCTTGCCTTAAAGGCCTGTACTGCCTTTATGTCCATGTCTGTATTAATAGACTATTTTGTAGGTTCACCACCCTTTGGGGGAAGTGCCTCCAAATGTTATCCCTGTATTTATCTCCTTTTTGCTTCAGGGCATGTTTCTAATCCTGTTGGAAGACACCAGATCAAACATCTCTGGTTGTTTTGTGTTGTTGATACCTTTGTATTTGTGGAAGGATGGGATTACATCCCCAATCTACCTTCCTTTCTCTAAGGAGAACAGGTTAAGGGCCACCAGCCTCTCTTCATAGCTCTTATCCCTCAACCTCCTGATCCTTTCAGTGATGCTACACTGCACCTTCTTGACTGCCTTAATGTCCTTTTGTGTTGAGGATTCCAGAACATCACACAGTACTCCAGATGGGGCCTGAACAGGGCCTTGTGAAGTGTCAGGATTACTTCCCCTTCACTGCTGGTTACTCCCTTTTAATGCATAACAGCATTTAGTTAGATCATCTGAAAGTAGCCACACACTGTTTTTTAAACTTCAGTCCCTTATTAATTACAACTATCAGGTCCTATTCCTCCACAACTGCAATAAGGGGAACATCCACACAGTGTATGCCCTAATGTACTTCTTTCTCCCCCCAAATGTACCACCTTACTTTTGGCTTCATTACTTTCCCAGTTAAAGTGGCCCCTGGCATCCTATGGCATCCTCCCGATGAAGACTTGTCCTGAGTCGAAGTGCTGGGGCTCCATGCATTTACTCTTGAATTGCTTTGCCATGCAATAAATGTTTGCGGTTTATTTCCTGGGTGTCTGTTTTTACTGCTGTTTCTTGAGTGTGACTATTTTGTTTGTTACTGGAGCCAGTGGCATCATCCTCCTACCTTATCTTCAGTCAAGTGGCACCCCTTCTCTCACCCAGTCCCAATCCAAGAGCTCCCTGGCATCCATTGGCACATGCCTTCACCCTTCCCCAATGAAAGTGGCCCTTGACATCCAGTGGAACCCCTTACCCTGCCTCAGTCTAAGTGGTATACAGTGGCCCCCCTCTCCAAGATAGCAGTTGGCACAAACCCTCCTATCACACCCTTGGCTGGCCACTGTAATAGCCAATACACATACATTGTGTGTTTCCTAAATCTTCTCAAAAGAACTACTGTTGTTGGATAATTTGGGAAATACACACAATGGTGTATTTGCTACATCTCATTTACCTAGATTCATTTAAAATGGCAGTTGGCCAATGAGGTGAGAAGAGGGTTTGTGTCAGTCACTGCCTCATTGGGAGGGCAGGAGCACTGTGGTGGGGAAGGTTTGATGGCATTGGGAGGTGGGCTCCCATTGCCACCAAAAAGATGTTGAGGCAGTAAGGGGCAAGGGTAGGAACTTTTTGTTTGTTTTTTATACAGTTACTTTCAAACACTGGTGATGACACAACTGGGGAGGGGGGAGTATGCAGGTACAGTACAAGCAAGCCACAGAAGATGGGCTCCCAGTGGCCAAATTACTAATTCTGGGGAAACTGGGAGTTTGGAGTACTAGTAAGTCACTGGGAGTGGGCCCCAGTGGCCACATGACTTGTTGAACAGGTGATGTAACCCTGAGAATTGCAGACCAGCTAGTTTGATCTTGATTGTGAGGAAACTTGGAGACTATCACCAAAGAGCAGATAGTGAAATCTGTGGAAGCCAACATACCCTAAGACATTAGACAACATTGTTTTTTGAAGAGAAACTTGTGCCAAATGAACCTCATTAACTTTGGTGCCTTGGTGAAGTGACTAAAGGTCTGGTGGTTGAAATCCTGTAACTGGATATTAGCGATTCCTTTATTTCAGTATCACACAGAAGGCATGTGAAGAAGTCAGGAGTTCTGTAGTGGGGATAGAATAATCAGGTGGCTAGGCAACTTGCTAGAGGAATGTATCCAAAGGATGGTGATAAATGGCATGTACTCAAGTGGTAGGAAGTGGATGAGTGGGATTACCACAGGGGCCAGGTCTGGGACTGGTGCTTTTTAATATGTTTTTCTGCAACATTAGGGAAGGAATTTAGGGAAAATTTTCCCCTCTGTGGATGACACTAAAATCTGTGACTGAGTGGACAGTGAAGACAGGATTACAGACATGAAAAGCAACTCAGAAAGGTTGAAGAGGTGGTCAAGGATCTGGGAGCTCAAACTCAACTCCAAAAAGTGGAAAGGTATGCATTTAGGCAAAATGAATCCAAAAATAGATTACTGATTGGGTGGTGTAAAGGTGAACCTGACCTCAGAGGAAAAAGACATTGGAGTTATCTGAAGTGATAGCCTGCAGCCTACAGCACAAAGAAAAAAGCATATATGATGGCCAGCAAGATGATGGGTGCATAAGCAAGGGTTTTCATTCACAAGGAAAAGGTTATATCTGGAATAATGTGCACAGTTCTCAAGTCCTGGTCTGAAAAAGAATAGGGATTGCATAGAATCAGTCCAGAGGAGAAAGGTGAAAATGACACAGGGTCAACAGAGTAAATCATATGAGGAGTGGTTGGGCAGCCTGAACATGTACACTGAAGGCCATAAGGGAGGTGGGGGTGTGATAGAAAGATTTGAACTGGTACAGAATATCACAGGAGGTATTGCCAAGACACGTTCAGGTGTTGTGAGGGATCAACAAGTGGGCACAATTATAAGCTATGGGGTGTTGGTGTCATTGGCTCCACAGGCTGCACACTTGCCTCTGAGACCAGAATATCAGAAGGTTGTGGGTTCTAGTCCCCACCGGCAACTTGAGGTAAATTCCCATACTGACAATGTAGGGGTGCTGCACTCCTGAAGCGGTGTCTTTCAGATAAAACATTAAAACAAGGTCCTGTCTGCCTGTTGTGATGGTTGTTCATGTGGCCATTAAAGATCCCATGGCACTTGAAAAGTGTAGGAGTAGGTTGTCTTAGCACAATCCCCCCCATTCACTAAACAATACCACTAACAGCTTAATCTCATTCACTATGTCAAGTGCATATTCCCCCAGGTTGAAGCTAAGAATGGGCAGAATTGCCTAACCCAGTTGTGGAGAGGCTTCTGTATGTGTTGTGGCTTCTGACACAGAATGACACCAGATGTAACTAAACCAGATACCTCTCACACCAAATATATTGAAGGCTTAAGTTAGGAATCATACGTAGTCCAGGAGAAAATGTAAAAATCCACTAGTAATGATTTATTATACTAAATCACAAGACAAAAATAAACAAATTAGAGAACATTTCAGCATTTCTTTTCTTCAGGTCAGTGTCCATTCAGCAAATTAGAAGATAATTCAAGACATGAAATGTGCATGTCTTCCCTAGTCTCTCTTCATCAAATCAATCTCTACCCCAGGACAAAAGGCAGCCTGTCCTGGCTCTGTTGAAAAATCAATATCTCCTCTGACTGACTTGTCCTGTCTCTCTTCAGGGTAATCTCCACATTGACTTCAGGTGAGTCTTCACACAGACTGCCCAGTTCAGTTCAGGACATCAGAATATAAAGACAGCATGGTGTCACACTTTGTATGACATCACGACCAGCATTGCTACCGAAGCAGCTGCTTAGCAGCAGCATTGTCCACATGGTTGCTGGTTGCCCTAAGTAGTCAACCAGATATTTTAGCTATTATAAACCCTTACCTGTGATAGGTTACCTATTGACTCTATCTCATACCCCACCTGCTTAAGAGGAAAACCATAAGGGGAAATGTTGATTTTCCTTTCTCTAACCAACTCCTGACCTTAACCTTCTAAACAAACATTTGACATACTGTATACTCAGGGTCTCTCCCCTTACAATGTTGTACTTGCAACATGTAGTACATTTAGGGTTGTCTATTAGCCCTAGCCATCCTGACCAGACACGTTGGTACTAAGTATGGGCCCTTTCCTTAGGTTCCATCCACTACTTAAACTCACAATATCTTTTATCTCCTGTACAGTTTTCAGACACCTGAGGGTAAACAGTGGTGTCATCCCAATGCAATGTCTGATAGCATTCCCCAACTACTTATTCCTATGTAGGTTTTTCTGATAAGATCGAACAAACACTTAACATATTTTACCTTGGACTCTGCCATTTACCATATACCAGTTTCATAAACCATTGCCATTCCATTTTCATTTTAACCTTAGTTAGTTAAGAAGTGTTTTTACTTTTATGCACCATTCAGCCTAGGAGGAAGGTTACCCTTCATTTTCCAGGGCCTCCATTTTTTTCTCCCAGTTGGCTTTGTCCCTTGGGTATGCCACTTCCACCCTCTTAGTGAGTGTACAGGCACCTTTTCTACCCTAGAGCACTTTCTCCAGGGCCAACCTGGAAGTCACCAACACAGACTGGCAGACAGAATAGGCCTTGTAGTAGGCTGCAACCTGTCTGTACACACCTGGCCAGTAATAGTGGGGCAACAAATTAGCTAGTGTCCCTCATCTTCCTAAGTGCCTTCCACAGGTACTGGAGTGCACAGCCTCCATCACCTGCTTCCAGTAGGTCTGTGACACTACTACCTGGGCATCTACTCTCAGGGTACAGGGATTAGGCCTCATATGGTAAAGAACACCCCTTTGCACTTTATACCATAAGGACTGCCTCATACCATGCCACCATTAACAGGTACACCTTCTTTAACTTTTACATATTGCATTAATTTCCCAATAGTAACATCCCCAGCTTGAAGCCTATGCCAGTCAGTACTATCTTGCGTAACATTACTGTGACTAGATGCAAATGGCATACAGGCAAAAATCCTTTCAGCCTTTCTATAAGCCTCTTCTTTCTTGACGGTAGTTGTTACCCCAAATATAGTATCCCTAGCCATAGTCTCATCTGCTACCAGATGATATAATAATAAGTAGAAACAAAAATGATTTCAAATACAGATTGGATAAATATATTTTGAGTGGAACAACTATCAAATATTTTGATTGATTGCCCAGTGCAAACACGGGCTTTGCCTACTAGCACCATATCTACTTCAGTATGAATCTCAGTATGAACCTTAAACCCAATGAGGAGTTGGATATGATGGCCAAGTCATCTGCATTAATTAGAGCTGGTGTCGGAATTCCCTTTATTGTTGCAGAGTGAGAAGTGTCTTTCAGGAAAGAAAGTGGTAGGTTGTTAATAAACAAATTAAAGAGTAAAGAAACCAAAATACAGCCTTGTTTGACTCCTTGATTAGATTTGAAAACTTGTGTTAATCTCCCCTGTAGGGTATACCTCACCATTGTCCAATTATAAGAGTATAAGTTTCTGATCACTCTATGTATATTATGATTCATATTCATATTATATAATTTTTCCCATAAAATTGTTCTATTTACCCAATCTAAGTCACTCTTCAAGTCCACAAAAGCTATATAAGTGGGGATGTTCTTCTTTACATAATATTTTTCTGGAATGTGTTGTAATATGAAGATTTGATCTGCTGTATTGTGACCTTTCCTAAATCCTGCTTGGTAAATATTTAGTATGTTTTCCTTACTTGCCCAACCATTTAATCTCTGTAATATTATTCTTGTGAAAATTTTGCCCAAGCAATCAATAAGGCTAATTGGCCTGTAATTTTCATAATGGTGACTTTCAGGTCTCAAAATAACATTAAACTCCTGAAAAAAGAAAAGCTACCATGGTAAGGCATAAATATAATCGACCACACTTGCCCCGTATGGCAATTCTAGATACACATGCACATATACATTATTTCTATCTGGAAATTTGAAGGTAAAAAAGACCAACAAACTATTAAGTCTACCCTATGGCACAGGTAGGGATCAGGGTAGACTTGATAGTACTGTATGTTGGTCTTTCTTGCCTTCAAATTTCCAAATAGAGAATAACATACAGGTGCATGTGTGTCCAGAATTTTATACACCCCTAAGGTGTGTGATACTATATCAATGAAAAGAGC
>CM028130.1:1644795000-1644885000 GCA_016271365.2 Neoceratodus forsteri
GAATCTTTCACTTAACACAGCACTTCACTGTCGATGTGGACAACTAACTAATGCATTAAACAGAGTTTTACCTCTATTTCCTTCTTTTGAGAATGATAACGAGAAATAGTGAATGTAATGCGTGACAGCAGGAGGCTGGGCCATTTGGGGCCCCACGCTCCCGCCACATGATGTCTTGTCACTTAGTAACATTGTGCCCGCAAACGCAAATAGTAATGTGCATGGTGATGCAAAGTGAAACAGAAAGAGAAACAGTAGTGTAGACAGAAATGTTAAAAACAACGCAAAAGCAAGAGTAAATTAAAACGCAAAGGGTAATGCACATGGTGGCGTAGACGTTAACGGTAAGTGAAACGGGAATGGAACCACAAGTGAAAACAGGAACGGTAACAGTAATGTAAGCACACAGGCTGTTTTTCCCCAAAAGCTGCATAAAGAAAGACAGTGAGTACAAAGAATGTATGCATAATAATGGTTCTCGGAGTAGAAAATGAGGAGTTGGATACTAAATTGCTTATATCTCAGGAACCGTATGACACAGAAATTTTTTTTAAAGTCATGTGATTTATGACTTTCCTGGCTAGTTTTATGCATTTTTACAATGAAAAATCTGTATCTCGCACTGTTTCTGAGATACGGGCACCTGAAAGGTGCGGCGAATGCTGTAATGTTATCCTATGGGGAAAAAAGAGAAGTTTGGAGTGCCATAACTTTGGTTCCCTGTAATATTTTTTCACCAAACTACAAAAAGGCACATCTGTGGGATGTTGTCTGTGTTCCCTTCAAATTTCAGCCCAAAAGACCAAACCGTTATTTTGCAGCAGGACACCAAAGGATTCCTGTAATGCGTCGGATGCCGTAATGTTATCCTATGGGAAAAAGTGTCAAATTTGGAGTGCTGTAACTTTGCCGCCATGTAATATTTTTTCAACAATCCACTGAAAGGCACATCTGTGAGATGTCAGCTGCATTCCCTTCAAATTTCATGCCAAAACACCAAGCCGTTCTTTTGCAGCAGGGTGCCAAAGAATTGCTGTCATTTTGCCACAGCCTAGAAAAGTACTGTCGAAGTTTGCGAAAGCTTTCGCAAATTCATTTGACAGTGTCACAAGTGCGATAGTACTTTGCGAAAGTACTTTTTCCAGAAATGTGAAAAACATATTTCTGGGGTGTTTTACCCCAAAATAAAGATATGCTTAGCATCCTCAGGGTCCGACTAGGTGAATACAAAAAGAATTAGGTTGCTAGATGGTCCCAATTTTAAATGGTAAGCATTTTTCTGATCGCTAACTGAAAACAAAATGGCAGATTTGCAGCAGTAACAGGGCCATTTGCAGAAGTAAAAACTGCATTTGTGACACAGTCAAACTTTTTGTTAACTTTTCCCATTGACTTATAATGGGAACTTGTTTTTTGAATAACTTTTGAACCGTTTAATATTTTTTCACGAAATCTTCAAAAGGCAAATTGGGGACCCTGGCTGCATGTTCCCTGAAGATTTTGGATCAGTCACACAAACCTTGCGACCTGTAGATGCGACCGTAGAATTCTAAAAAAGCGTAAACGTGCACAGATCACGCTTAATAACTTCGCAGCCATATATCCGACCGATGCGAAACTTGGCAGATCCCAAGGTGTATGGGTCTTGATTGTCAAATGGTTGCAAAGTTATTAAGGTGCAAAATTTTGGGTTTAACATGTAAATGGATCATCAACCCTAACTATGGTAGCACGGTAAGTATATATATATATATATATATATATATATATAGGATATGACATGGCCTGACTGAAGATATCTTATTTATCTTCACTCGAGGCCAATGATATCATATCTCATCAGTAGTGAAGCCAAGAGTGAGATATCTTGATAAGTGAGATATCTTGATATCATTGGCCTCGAGTGAAGATTAATATGATATCTTCAGTCAGGCCATGTCATGTTCTGCTTATACTATATGTGTTTTGGGCCACATGTGATACAATCTCCTCAAACACAGTTCCCAATACCCCCATCCAACACAAAAGATGACATACATTATGTTTTTTGGAAAATAATTATTTGGTGGATTTTTGTAGTTTTAAATAAATTTATCTGGTTGATCCTGCCATTATTTTTACACACATAATCATTTAAAAAAGCATTTAAAATGTTTCTGGTTGATCCTGTCCCTCTGAGGCTTGATAGCCCACTAGTAGCCATATTGGTAGTTTCACTGTTTTCCTGAATTATTCTCCTCCAACAGAACTGATGACATGTTTCATTAAAAAAGAATAAGTTGATCCTGCCATATTTTTTTAGGTAAATACTGATTTAAAACACTTATCTGGTTGATTCTGCCACTCTGTGCTTTGGTAAGCATAATAATACTTTCACTTTCCCCCAGAAATGTAACGTGACCGAGTGGTAGTAAGAGACTTCCATAACTTGCTCCCAGATCTTCACAGTAAAGCAGTCTGCATGAGCTAAGTAAGAAAAAATCTGTAGTTCTGGTAATTTTAACTGAATTTCTCCACAAAAAGCTGCCAACTGTACCAAGAATAAAGACAGCAAGTCAGCAGCTTCAGAGCAGCCGAAGGAAGCATGAGCACGTGTTGCTATAGCAACAGACACTCACACTACCTTCTGCTGCTCTGAAGCTGCCAACTCGCTCTTTCTATTCTTGGTAGTCGGCAGCTTTTGTGGAGAAATTTAGTTAAAATTACCAGAAGTACAGATTTTTTTCTTACTTAGCTCATGAAGACTGCTTTAACTGCGAAGGTCTGGGAGCAAGTTTTGGAAGTCTCTTACTCCCGCTCAGTCATGCTACATTTCTGGGGGAAAGTGAAAGTATTATTATGCTTACCGAAGAGCAGAGTGGCAAGGTCAACCAGATAAGTGTTTTAAATCATTTTGTACCTAAAACAATACGGCAAGATCAACCAGATGACAGAGGCTTATGTGTGTGGGTGGGGTAGGGTGGGGTTGGGGGACACATATTATAAACAGAAACTCACAATGGAAAATGAAATACTTTCATTTTCCATTGTATGATGTACAGGAACATAGAGATATCACCATGACGTATAGGAACATGGAGATATCACTATGACATATAGGAACATGGAGATATCAATATTATCTTCACTGCCTGACTGGGATACTGCTTTGTATCATTACATTTATCCCAAAACAAATGTTGTATAAACATATATATATATATATGTATATATACCAGTGACTTGCAAAAGTATTCAACCCCCTTGAAAGTTGTCACATTTGTCTGGATTACAAATGAGAGACTTACATATATTATTCCAGTCAGTATTTTTATTGCAAACTCATATGCTCTAACAGTATATCCTCAAAGCCAAAATTAATTATCCGTCAGCACATCTTTTAAAGTAAATTAAAACTGGAAAATGCTGCTTGCAGAAGTATTCAACCCCTACACATTAGTATTTGGTAGAGCCACCTTTTGCTGCAATAACAGCTTTAAGTCTTTTGGGGTAAGTATCTACCAGCCTCACACACTGTTCGGGAGTGATTCTTGCCCATTCTTCTTGGCAGATTTGTTCCATGTTGTTCAGGTTGGTTGGGTGATGCTTGTGGACCGCAATTTTCAAACAGTGCCACAGATTCTTGATGGGATTGAGATCTGGACTTTGACTTGGCCACTGTAGGACATTCACCTTTTTGTTGTTTAACCACTCCTGTGTTGCTTTGGCCTTGTGCTTGGGATCATTGTCCTGCTGAAAGGTGAATTTCTCCCAAGCTTCAGTTTTTAGCAGACTGAAGCAGGTTCTCTTGCAGTATCTCCCTGTATTTTGCTCCATCCATTCTTCCTTCAGTTTTAACAAGATGCCCAGTACCTGCTGATGAAAAGCATCCCCACAGCATGATGCTGCCACCACCATACTTCACTGTAGGGATGGTGTTTCTCGAGGCATGGGCAGTGTTAGGTTTGCGCCACACGTAGCGCTTTGAATTTTTGCCAAAAATCTCTATCTTGGTCTCATCAGACCACAAAACCTTGTGCCACATCTTAACTGGGTCACTCTCATGCTTTCTGGCAAACTCCAGATGTACTTTGATATGGTTCTTTTTGAGTAATGGCTTCTTTCTAGCCACCCTCCCATACAGGCCAGTATTATGCAGAGCTCTTGATATGGTTGACTGGTGCACCCTCACTCCACTCTCAGCCACTGAACTCTGTAGCTCCTTCAAAGTGATTGTTGGCCTCTCTGTGACTTCCCTCACTAGTCTCCTTGTTCGGACGCTGAGTTTTGAGGGACAGCCTTGTCTAGGTAGTGCCTGGGTGGTGTGATGCAGCTTCCACTTCCTCACTATTGATCCAACAGTGCACACTGGGATATCCAAACACTTGGATATTATTTTGTACCCTTTTCCTAATTTATGCATGTCTATTACTTTATCTCTAACTTCCTTAGAATGCTCTTTAGTCTTCATTTTCACACCCTTCCTTCAGATTCACAGTCTGACCAATGGTCATTAAACTGAGGAGGAGGGGTTTTATCCAGAAAATGTGAGCTACTTTAATGTTTCAGAGGTGAGGCCAATTGTAAGCAAATTGTGTCCTCATTAGGGCAATATTTTTCATCTGTGTAAACTTGGAGCTTCCAGAGCACAGGGGTTGAATACTTATGCAAACAGCATATTTCAGTTATTTATTTTTCTTAAACATATTTTCTAACATAAAACCAATGTCACTTTAAAATAATTATTTTGAGGGTCAGTCTTTTAAATAAATATTACACAGAACAAAATCTCAATGTATCATTTGTAATCCAGACAAATCTGACAACTTTCAAGGGGGTTGAATACTTTTGCAAGTCACTGTATATATATATATATATATCTATATATATATATAAATATATCGAGACAGAGAGAAAATAAATGATGGCAAAGTGTGGTATATAAGGAAATAATACCATCAAGGAGTAGAATAAGGAACAAAGCCATGGATCGAAGCTGGAGATGCTATCATTTCATGGGTATACTGGACTTTGCCATCATTTATTTTATAGAGTTCATTAGGTCGGATGCTGTTTACTGTGTCCACTGTTTTTCATAGAGTAGGGATTTTCCATAGTGTAGTGATGATTTTGGTAGTGTTTTTCCATAGTTTAGTGGTTTTGCTTGGGTTCCTGACCCTTTAGTGTTTCTGTAGTGCAGGCGCCTCGTATAAAAGTAAGCATGGCTCTAGCAGTCTTCACTTTGCAAACTTCACGATGGAGAGTTGCATGGCATGCAGTTGGGAGTGGCATGGTGTGTGTTTGGGAGCATCATGGAGTGCAGTCGAGAGCTGTAAGTGGCAGTTTGGGGCACAGTGCAGTCATGAGTACTGGCGGTCAGAACAGCATGAAGAGAGGACTAGCAGCAGCATGGAAAGCCTCACTTTTAAAGACTTGCAGCATCAAGGGATATGGTGGTTTGGTGAGTATGGTTAGAGGGAATGTGTTAGGTGTGTTGATAGTGTAAGTTGCATAGTTTTCTGCAGGTAGAAATGAGGAGGTTTTAAGATGGGTGTTATATGTGTTATTAAGGCAGCTGTTTCAAGTGTTAATAAGTAACTATTACATGCATTATTTATTTATTCATTAATTTCAAATGTTTTACCAGAAAAGTCATCAGGAAAGTCATACTGAGCTGGTAGCTAATTTCCAGATGCATCCTTGGGGGAGGAGGAAGAGTAGAGGACAGAACAGAACAAATACAACTTACAATGTACAAGAATAATAGAATAATAATATGGGAATAAGCATAATAAATAAGCATAATAAAAACAAAACAAATTACAAGAAAACACTTCAAGAATAAAATTGTTATACAGTAAATTGTGGAACAAGAAAAGAATATTAAATGGTGAGCAGCTAAACAATAATATGAGAAGGACTCTCTTTGCTTTCCCTGCAGTAAGGACAGGGATAGGGTGAAAAGGGGTAAGGCCATCAAAAAATGGAGGGTAATGAGTACCAATGCCCTTAGTCTAGGCAACAAGCTCCCTGAACTAGTGGCCTTGATGGATGAGGGATGCCTGGATATCGTGGCAGTCACTGAAACATGATACACAGAGAACCATGACTGGGATGTCAACATACCAGGGTACATAATCTACAGGAGGGACAGGGAGGGTAGAAGGAGGAGGAGTAGCTCTCTATGCAAGGTAAGGGATCAAAGCAATGGAACTAATGGGTAAACAGGGAGGAGAAGAGGCACTGTGGGTCACTCTGGAGACCGGAATGCACCACAATCCCCATGGGGGTTGAATACAGACCCCGATCTCAGGGGGAGGAAATGGACAAGGAAATTATAGAAGGCATCCTTAGGATGGCAGAAAAAGGGGAGACATTGTTGATGTGGGACCTGAATATGCCAGATGTTAACTAGAGCACCTTTGCTGCAGCCACATCCAAGAGAAGGGTCTTTCTCGATGCCCTACAGGTGGCATGCCTCAAGCAGCTAGTGCTGGAACCCACTTGGGAGGGAGCAGTCTTAGATCTGATACTCTCAAATAGGGACAGAGAGAGGCTCTCAGATCTAGAAGTGGGTAGCCATCTGGGAACAAGTGACCACCAAACAGTGTGGTTCACGATAAACACAGCCGCAGAGTCAAGCCATACAAAAGTGAGGGTATTGGACTTTAGCAGGGCTGACTTTGTCAAAATGGGAGAGTGCCTCAGGAAAGCACTAGCAAACAGACAAGAAGGAGGGGTGGAGGAACAACGGGGAAACATCAAAACTGCCATCACAGAGCAACAAGCCTTTTGTTTGAAGCAAATAAACAAATCAAAATGAAAAAAAAAACTATGGTTCTCAAAAGAGGTGGCTTGGAAGGTTAGGGAGAAAAAGACAGCATTCAGGAAGTATAAGGAAACACAGAAGGGGCAGGACAGAGAACTGTACCAATAAAAGCAGAAGGAGGTGAGGAAGGCAGTCAGAATAGCAAAGGCCCAAAATGAGGAAAAGATAGCCAACTCAGTTAAGAGGGGGGATAAAACCTTTTATAGGTACATTAGGGAGTGAAGAAAGACCAAGGGAGGGATAGTGAGGCTTAATAAAGGGGAGGATGGGTGAGCAGAGAGGGACAGTGAAAAAGCAGGGATACTGAACAAATACTTCTGCTCAGTATACACAAACGAGGAGGAGGGGGAGGTATTTAATATAATCAATAGAAGCACTCTGGATGGGGGGTCGATACCAGTCCTTTCACAGAAGAAAGGGTTCTGAAAGAACTCCTAAAACTGAAGGTGGACAAAGCAGTGGGGCCTGATGGGATTCACCCCAGAATTCTAAAAGAACCAAGGGGAGAACTACTGACACCACTGACTACCCTTTTTAACAAATCATGGGAGGATGGTGTGGTACCTAAGGACTGGAGGAGGGCAGATGTGATTCCCCTTCACAAAAGTGGGAGCACAGCAGAGGCAGGAGACTACAGACCTGGTAGCTTGACCTCATTTGTAGGGAAAATGATGGAATCACTTCTGAAAGAAAGAACTGTTGAGTACCTAGAGACCAGCGGGGCACAGGACCCAATGCAGCATGGATTCACAGTGGGAAGGTCATGTCAGATGAATTTAATAGATTTCTTTGACTGGGTGACCAAAGTAGAAGACCAGGGAGTGGCTATGGACATGGTCTACCTAGAGTTTAGCAAGGCATTTGACACAGTCCCACACAAAAGATTAATAAACAAATTAGTCAGCCTGGAAGTGGGTCCCAGGGTGGTAGCCTGGGTAAACAATTGACTGGACAACAGGACACAGAGGGTAATAGCAAGCTGAGTCCACTCTGAAGAAAGGGGGGGTTACAAGTGGGGTACCACAGGGTTCGGTACTGGGTCCGGCCCTTTTTAATGTCTTTATAAGTGACATTGCAGAGGAACTAGAAGGAAAAGTATGCCTCTTTGCAGATGACACAAAGATCTGCAACAGGGTTGATACACGGGGGGGTGGAAAGGATGAGAAGGGACCTGGCAAGGTTGGAGGAATGGTCAATGGTATGGCAGCTTAGATTCAAAGAAGTGCAAATTAATGCACCTGGGAAATAAATAACCAAGGGGAAGAGTACACAATGGGGGGGTGGTATTAACAACAACAAAAATGGAAAGTGACCTGGGGGTACTCATAACAGATGACCTAAAGGTACGTAATCAATGTGAGAAGGCAGTAAGGATGGCTAGGGGGATACTGGGATGTATAGGAAGAGAGAGTAGAAAACAGGAAGTTGTTATCCCTCTCTACAGACAGTTGGTGAGACCCCATCTGGAGTACAGCATGTAGTTCTGGAGACCCCATCTCCCCAATGACATAGACAGGATGGAAGCAGTCCAGAGAAGGGCAACTGAAATGGTGCAGGGTCTGCAACAGAAGCCATATGAAGAAAGACTAAAGGAGCTTAATATGTATACCCTTGAGGAAAGGAGGGAGAGGGGGGACATGATAGCAACTTTCAAGTACCTCAAGGGAATCAACAAAGTCCAAGAGGGTAGCATCTTTCAGAAAAAGAGATGTGCAAGAACAAGGGGACACAATCTGAATATAGAGTGGGGGATGGCTCAGGGGCAATGTGTAGAAGAATTATTTTCACAGAGAGGGTGGTGGACACATGGAACAACCTTCCTGTGGAGGTTGTGGGGTCAAAAACAGTGGGAGAATTCAAGAATGCATGGAAAAGACATAAGGCAATTCTGGTGGGGGTAGGAAGAAGTAGGCTGTAGGTTAACTAGGATCTGCAGCTTATCCACTAGGTAGGGAAATGGACAGACTACGTGGGCCAAGCGATCCGTATATGTCATCAAAGTCTATGTTTCTATGTTTCTAGAAGCAGGGAATAGTGACTGATGACTGAGGAGAGGGGCTATGGTAGTTTCAATGAAGGGTGGAAGGCAGCTAATAGAAGTGCATCCCAATGTCAGAAGCTACTGCAGGAGTGAATAGAGAAATCATGGAGGAGAGATTTCAGAGTGAGAAAGAAAGGAGCAGGATGAATGAAAGGGGGAGAAAGCCCCATTGTTTAGGGAAGTGGAACACAAAGACAGCTTGGCTAACAGTGGATTTCATTGATGGGAGAGCAAGAGAGCAAAAGCAAACATTAAGAAGGGAGTAAAAGTTAAAGGGGTGAAGAAAGGAGTGAAGCTAGATACAAGGGGAAGGAGCCAAATGAAAATGTGGACATAAAGGCGGCACATTTGGTTAGGCATATAACACCAAGAGAGGGAAGGGAGAGGGAGGTATATAAAGAACAGTGGTGAGTATGTAGGGGTTTGTCAAGGGTAAATTGACAGAAGGTGTGATAGAGAGGGTCCAATCTAGCTAAAGTGGACTTTGGAGGAGCACTATAAACAATGTCACCATAGTTGAAAATGGGGTGATTTATCATAGTGAGGATTTCTCTGCATACAGGAAGCAGAATGTTTCTCTTATTCCTATAAAGTGCTCCAGATTTGGAGTGGAACTTCTTGTGGATTACATTCACATGAACTTAAAAATGCAGGTGGCAATCCAGCCAGACCCTGAGGAGACATCTTCAATCGATGCATCATCAGGGTATGAAAGGAAGGAAGGGAAGGAGACTATTGCAAGCCTCTGCCTGGTGCTAAAAGTATAGAGACCACTTTCTTTGCCTTGAGGAATTACTGATTGCCTCAGAACCAGTGCTGGATGTTGTTAAAGTCCAATTACAGCAGGTTTGTGAGGTCAGGAACAAAGGTGCCAGAGGCAAAGAGTACTTTATAATCTGCATACATATGAAAGGACACAGAGGAGCAGGCAGTTTGGTGGTTGTTTAGAAAAATAGAAAAAATAATTGGGCTAAGGAAAGACCCTTTGGGGATGCTTGAGTTGATTGGGAGTGCTGGGAGACAGGAAGTGTCCAATACAGACAGCTTGTGACCTGCCCTAAAGGTAGGAGCAGAACCACTCAACTGAGGAGGCAGAGAGTCCAGCTTCTTTAAGCTTGTCTAACATAATGGGGTGGTCAGCAGCATCAAAAGCTTTGGCTATATTGACAAAGATCATGGAGGTGACAAGCCTCTGATCCATGCCAGAGAAGGCAGGTGGAATGGAGTGAAGAAGGAGGTTAAGTCTAGAAAACCAAACAGAATAAGGTGTTCCAGGAGTTCAGCCAGTTTGGGAGAAGAGAGAGATATAATGGAAGTTACCAGAGGAACAGAGGTCACCCCCTTTAGGAAGAGGAATGCCAGTAGCCAATTTCCAAGAGTTAGGGAGACAGGATAAGTAGAAAGGGAGGCTGAGGGGAGGTTGTGATAAGGAGGGCAATGGCATGAGCAGAGAGATACAGGAGTCTGGGGTCAAGGCCATCTGGGCTTCTTCCCTTGTGGGGGTTAGAGCCAAGAGAGCCTTAAGAGCAACAGCAGGGGGAGTGTGTGAGAATGAAAAAAGGAGGAGGGGCAGTAGGACATGTAGAGGAAGAGAGTAAGAGGGTAGAGAAGAAAAGATAGATGGGAGGAAGAGAAGAAAGAGAGGAGGAAGTGGGCACAGGAGGTGAAAAAGAAACAGCAGCAGGTACAGAGATAGTACTATTGCTCATCTTGAGGACAGGAGAGGGCACTGGGTTGGAGTGGAGAAAAGGGCATGAATTACCTTCCAGAGCTTAGAAGGGTGATTAAAGTTGTTCTGGAGTGTTGATGCAAAGTGTTCTGACTTCACAAGCCTGGTAGCTCTAGTACAGGCATTATGAAGGGTCTAGTAATTTGTAAGGTCAGAAGTAGAGCCAGAGAACTTGTAGGTTCTCCAGGCAAGGTCACGCACACATCACAAGCCAGTAACTCTGTTGAGATCCATGGAAAGTGAGATCCTCAGGCACTGGTTCTTCTGGGAGGGGGGCATGATGATTCCAGACAGACATGAATTAGGAGTGAAGAATTTGATGGCATTGTCAGCAACTGAAAGAGGGGACAATTCGGTGGCTACCAAGTTTACATGAAGGCAGGAGAAGTCCAGTGATTGGAAAGATCTGAGATTTATTAAGGTGCTTGTTACATGCATTATTGCTGGTATAGTAGGGTGGTGTGTAGTGTGTTAGGTATTAACATCTTATTACAGTGTTAATAACACATTAATACAGTGTAACCAGCTGGCTGGTATCATACACATTAACTTTTTTCATATACACCAATTATCTTTCATCGTATAGGCGGAAATATATGATGGCATTTTCAATGGGGACAAGGGCCCAACTATGTATTATGTATATCTAAGGGCTATGCCATGATTCACTAGAAATATCAATGTTATACTTCTACTATGTCATGTGTCAGTGCACCATTATATGATGTGTTTAGCTATGGCCTTGTGGTGAGGGTTTTGTACTGGCGGCAATGGTTTGGAGTGTGCGGAAGACTGAGAACTAGAGATTAGGTGACAGCTGCTCAGGGTAGCGTGTATCAGAATGGGTCAGAAACCAGCCGAGGATGGAATGTGAACAGTAATAAAAGCAGCTTGAGAAAAAGAATGTCTAGGGACTGTTTTCAAAATGTGAGTTTTGGGTGGTGGACACAATGGAAATAAAACATGGGTTTTCCTAATGTGCTTGGTAGCATTCTGTGAAAGGGTGTGAAAATGAAAGGTGTCACTATGTGAATGTGATTGGGTGGAGATGGCAGCTCAGGCTGCCTACTTCAGCCACTCAGGACCCAATGTGTGGATAGATTTGGCCATGAGGAACTAGAATGAGGATAAATGGAATATTCTCACTTTAGCTCCCTAGTAAACAGAAATCATCACTGATATTTGCCAAAATGTATCCTACCAAGTGTGTGTATGTATATATGTGTCTGTGTATAATATAGGGGCGTGGCAACGTCCCTATAGTTAGGGTTGAGTAAGCTGTTTAATGTTAAACCCCAAATTTTGCACCTTAATAACTTTGGCATTGTTTAACGAAATAGCCCAACATTTGGCACGCATGGTCAGGCTGTCAGAGTCTCAAAACATGGAAAGTTTCATGATGACTTCTTGTATGCTTTTCGAGATTCTGAGTACCAAGAATGCATTTGGTTTCCCTGTACTTAACATTGGGTGTTTTTTTGCTCTCACCTACTGCCTAGACCGTGTGGAACTGTTTCATGAAATTTTCAGGTTTGAAGGGGGCCCATGCCAGTGGTGTGCCTTTGGAAGGTTTGGCAAAAAAATTACCATTTTAAAGTTATAATGATCTTTGAGATAACGGTCCAGTGCGACTGGTAAAAAAAACTATTGCAAAAGGTAAAAATACATATTGTGAGTGGTTATTTGCATGATTTACTTGTCATGGGGGAAAAAAACAGTCAAGATGGCCACCATTTTCTTTTTACTATTTAAACTTACAGACATTAAAAGTATATAAAAATAATGTCTTTAAAAAAAAAAAAATATCGAAACCTAACTAAATGAGATCCATTTAGCAAGAGTCTGGTATTTGTTTTTTAAAAAGTTGCAAGGAATACCTTTTCTTGGCACCCAAAATCCAGGGTGCCCAGCTTAGCAAGAGGAGCCATTCACCTATGTTCTCTATATGAGAACAGTGGGTCTTTCTTGAGTTCTGCAGCAGCAGCAGCTGGAACTTGTGTTGCGGGCTACTCTGAGAGCAATAAGCAGCTCTTTCCTTGGTGTCTAGTGGAGCCCCCCACCCTCCAATCGCTGTCCTATAATGTATATTAGGTTTCCCAGGTGTCTAGTGGCACTCCACACCCTCTGATTGCTGTCTCCATATTTAAATAATGTTTTCCTCATGTCTAGTGGCCCGCCCACCCTTTGATTGGTATCCCTGTATTTACATAATGTTTCCCTGGTGTCTAGTGGCTCCCCCCACCCTTCAATTGCCATCCCCTTATGTATGGCATGTTTCCCTGGTGTCTAGAGGCATCCCCACCATCAATCATTGTTCCCTTATGTATGATTTTTTCCCTTGGTGTCTAGTGGCACCTTCTTCCAACTGAGGTCCCCTTATGTATATTTTTCCCTCATGTCTAGAGGCATCCCCCACCTTTTTATCATTGTCCTTGTATTCAAGTAACCTGTAATAAAGGAAACCATTCCTCAATGTTTTTTTTACACCTATAAAAAAGAAACCGGTCTCTTGCCAATCCATCTCCCCCACCTTGACATCCCACTGAGCACCCTACCCCACCCCATCCCTCACACACCCTCGCTCATCTGAACAGGACCCAGGGCAAAGATCCACTCTCAAATTAAAGACATATCTTGCTGCTGCAACTGATGTCTGCAATATGAGAAACTAAGGTAAGTCTGGTTCAATGTATTTCAATGGGGTTTTTTAACAGTGATGCATAGCTTTGTCATTTTTTCATATTTTGACCTTAAATTTTCAACAAGGCCTTTTTGGGAGCCCACCTCATGACCAATGGTGATGGAATTATGCAAATCAAGCCCAAAAGGTGATTTTGCGGTCAGTTGGTGAAATCATCTTTTGGGCAGGATTTGACATTTTTCACTACTCTTGTTCATGAGGTGGGGTCATAAAAAGGTTATGTTGAAAATGTTGGTTAAAATATGTAAAAATTGCAAAGTTATGTGCATACATTGAAATTTTACTATGCTCGCTCATAATTTCAGCAATTTTAAATATTTTGACCTAAAATTTTCGACATAGCCATTCTTTACACCACCTCATGAATGACAGCAGTTCTTTTTCAAATCCTGGCCAAAATGTGTTATTGCACTTATGGTGCAGAATGATGTTTCAGCGGTGTGGAAACATGTTTCAGTGGAAATTTGAACATCCCATGCTGGTGAGTTGAGTACGATGATGAGATCAGTGGCCCAGCTGGATGGAGTGAGGGTGGCGGGGTGGCACTGTTATGTGACACCCCTACAGTGAGAGAATGAAAGGTGTAGGGTTGTCCACATAGGCCCAACTACTATATAGTGAAGACAGCTGTCATTTTGATATAGGGCCCTGAACCTCTCCTCTTTTGGGTGGCAGAGGGTCCTGTGCATTGGCTGACAAATGCACTCTTTGTCTTGTGTATCTGTAGCTGTGGCCACATAAAGTGCAGGGACCACAGGGCCCTGCACTTCCACAGCCCACCAGACAGTCCCGTGAATTCTTCACATCTGTCTTTGCACCGAACTGCAGGGCCCACAATTTTCCTGCCCTGCACTTCTGTAGGTGGACAGAGTCTTCTTGTTGCACAGGGCATCTGCATCTGTTCCTGTGTGAATGAGAATACAGTTCCACTGTCTCAAAAAGAAAGGAAATATTTTGCAAAAAACGTTGTTAATGCACCTGTTAGGATAACTTAATGCCACGAAAGTATGGAAATGTAGCACTCAGGTTTCCAACCCTAACTCCCCTCCCTTACACCCCTAAGCAGCAAAAGGAAAAAAACATTAGGGTTTTGGGTCTCCTGAGTCTTGATGAATCTATGATGGGGTCTTCCTTGGGGTTGTCAAAGCTAATGCCCATCCCATTCCCTGAGCAAACAGCATCACACATGATCTCCTTTCCAGGTCCCTGTGTGAAGAAAGCTACAACAAATTGTGTTGGCAATATGTGGCAAGACATAATTCTCTACCTTTGAAGAGTGTATAACTATGAAGCATTGGCTTGGAACTGTTCTATGTGCTTTAGACTACAGGCTATGGACTTGCGGGGAGGGGGACCATTAGGGTTGACAACCCCATTTAAGACTCCACCACTGATTCACCAAGACTCCAGAGACCCAAACCCCTAAGGTTTTTTTCCTTTTGTTGCTTAGGGTGGGGGGGCATTAGTGTTGGAAACCCTAATGCTACATTTCCCTACTTTAGTGGCTGATCTCTTGATGTGGCAAATTACATTCTAATCGGATATGTGGTTTCCAAGTTCCAGATATGTGAAAAGTATTTTTGACTCATTGACTTTGCTGGGATTTTTCTTTGAACTTTCCTACAGCCCTGAAAGTTTGGAATTTTGCTCTGAAATTTTCAGGGCTAAAAGGGACTAGTCCACAGGTGGGCCTTTTGCTAGTCTGGTAAAGAAATAATAAGCTGTTTATAAGTTATTGCATTTTTAAAATCTGAAAAATCATTTCTAAGCATGCTCAGTAAGCACTCAAAGATAGCTGTATGAAACAAAAATGGAATCCTGTTTCATACTGGAATTTTACTTTTTCGTTTGCCACCATCTTGTGTCGATTTAAAAAAAAATTCAAAAGTTATACAACTGGCATCATTTAGAGACACCAACACATCTGTCTAGGTGATTGGGACCCCTTTAGTTGTAATCTGCACTTTATAGTTGCAGACATGCCCTAGAAATGTTTTTTTTTTACTATTATGAATCCTTATTTGTGACTGCATGATATGAAAAAAATAGTTATTTTTCATATCACGAGTCACGGGAAAGGATCCTTTTTCATGACTCGAGAATCCTTGCCTGCGTTGCCGATTGCCATCTCCTGTACTGCAATGTTGTTCTCTGGTGTCTAGTGGAACCCCTCACCCTCCAATACCTATGCTATTTCATTCCCTGGTGTCTAATGGCACCCCCACCCTCTGAATTCTCTTTTCCCTGAATTGGTTTCTTTACCTGGTGTCTAGTGTCACCCTCTTACACCAATCATTGTCCTCATTATAGAACAGTATTTTCCCTGGTGTCTAGTGACACCCCCCACCCTCTGATCCCTGTAACTGTTAATTTTTCCAGTGTCTAGTGGGACTTCCCACCCTCTGATCTGTAGTCCCATATTTGTTTATTTCCTTGGTATCTAGTGGCACCCCCATCCACTGATCATGATCCCTGTTAAAGAAAATATATTGCCCTGGTGTCTAATGGTACTCCCCACCCACCCACATATACTGCAAAAGTCACCTGAAATACAGAAAACCATCCTCAATTTTTTAACACATAAAATGGTCCTCGCTGATCAGCCCCCCCCACCTCCCACTCAGCACCCACCACACCATATTCTCCAGTACACCTTTGAGCACCCTCACTCACCTGAACAGGTCCAAGATTTAAGATCCACTCTGACTGAAGACACGACTTGCTGCTGGAACCAACGACTGCACTATAAGATACTAAGGTAAATGCTTTTAAGTGTATTTCAATGGAGGGTTTTGACTTTTACTTATTTATTTATTTAGCTTTTGTTGACCAGGTAGGTACACTAGACAAACTGTATGCCTATTTTCAGGTACGACCCAGGAGAGTACAGTGAAAATACAGGTTCAAACAAGGTACGTAACAACAAGAGGGGCGGTGTACAGAGTATCAAGAGAGCAAGATGAACATAGTCCACAGTGAGCAGTAATAGGTAAAATATACATATACATACAGAATAAATAGAATAAGACATTCAATGGTAATTACATTGTATGAGTGACCCTATTTACCAGGGCCACATAATTCATGAGCAGATAGCAATTATGCATAACTTAGCTATTTTTTGACATTTTGACCCCAGATTTTCAACATGTCCTTTTGAGGACTCCACCTCATGAACACTATGACTGTCATTATGGAACTCCCAGCCAAAAGGTGACTTCACGGTCACTTGGTGAATTTACCTTTTGTGTGGGAATTACATAATGACAGTCATATTGTTCATGAGGTGGGGTCATAAGAAGGCTATGTCAAAATATGTAAAAATGGCAAAGTTATAATCATTCTTTACAATTTTGCTATGCACACTCGTAACTTTGGAAAAGTATTTTTTGACTCATTGACTTTGCTGAGATTTTTCTTTGAACTTGCCTATAGCCGAGAAAGTTTGGAATATTGCTCTGAAATTTTCAGGGATGAAAGGGACTAATCCACAGGTGTGCCTTTTGATAGTCTGGTGAAGAAATAATAAGCCATTTGTAAGTTATTGCATTTTTAAAAATGGAAAAATAATTTCTAAGCATGCTCAGTAAGCACCTAAAGATAGCTGTATGAAACAAAAATGGAATCCTGTTTCATACTGGAATTTTCCTTTTTTGTTTGCCACCATCTTGTGTCCATTTTTTGTTTAGAAAAAATTAAAAAGCTATAAAACTGGTATCATTTAGAGACACCAACACATCTATCTGGGTGATTGGGACCCCCTTAGTTGTAATCTGCACTTTATAGTGCAGATTATTATATTTTTATAGATAATTTTAAATAGTTTGACCCCAAATTTTCAACATGTACTTATAATTGTCACACTTAGACAGCTGGTTCTGATCCATGTATCATTTTTTGTAAATATAAAAAAAGTGTGATGGACTGTCTGTCAGGAAAATGCTGTCTTGCTGGAACTAACACATCAAAACCCCCAAGGATATGTTCAAAGGACAGGACATAGCTTAAAACTGCAGCTATCTGAAATGCAATTACTTTGTTAAATTTGCTTTGAAGGCCGGAACCAAGATATCCATTTTATAATGCCCCCAGGGAGAGTCTTTGATTTGCACTAGGTGTCATGAGAAAAGGGACACATGCCAGTGTTATGGGTGTCCTCCCAGGAAGCAAGTTCGTTTCATCAAAGTGACCTTTGATGTCTGGATATACCAGGTCTCAGACTAAATTAAGGAGTCCAATCAACATTTGCTTGGAATATACAGTGACTTACATAAAAGAGGCTTTTGATGTCTAGGGGAAGCAGATCACTGACCGGTTTTGACAAGTTACATAAAGAGAGGTGATTTATTATGTCATCTATTATTTGTTTGAAATATCTTAGTAGACCATCCTGTGTTATAAAATGTAAATTTTAATACACCAAGGTGGAGTTAGGTGACCTCAGAGAGAAGGCCGGCTCAAGACTGCTGTTAAAAACTACTGAGCAGACCTTATACAGACACATTCATTTTCCATTTTCTGACTGAGAAAAGAGAGACCATGAAGCACTGAAAGATTAAGAAGTAAGGACCTTAGACAAGACTAGTCTGAGTGTATGTATTATAGGAATTTGCACTTTTAAACCTGCTTTGTTTTTAAGGCTGTATGTGTTGGGATATCTTGTTCTGTATTTTTACTGTTTTCCTATTTTACCTATTTTAAAGTAAAGGTATATATTTTAAAAACAGAAACTGCCTGGTGTGCCTTGAAACTTCTTTTTATATAAGTGAAGTTTAGATGGTCACAGTTGATGCTCTGCATGTGCTTATTGTGATACCAAACTGGGAAACAGATAAAGAGTTCTCTAGGTATTGTATAGAGTTCTAAGGGTTCATTTTGTAATACCTGATTAGGTGCCCATAGGCAAAGATATCTGGCCCCCTGAAGACAGAATTATCTGAGCCTGACAATTGGGTACGCTAACAAGAGGTTATCAGTTTGAACCCCTCCAGAACTTGGGACTAAGGTGACTCGAACCCACAAAACAGACAAGAGGGTTACCTTGTTCTGTTAAACTGTTCACAATTCTATGCTCAGAGGTTGGCACTTTGGGAGTAGAGGGCTGATCTGCAGAGTGGGTTTGTGACAATTATTACCCCACCTCATGTACGTCACAGCTGTCATTTTTCAAATGCAAGTCAAAATGTGTTTTCGAATTTGTGATGCAAAATGGCATTCCGGTTGCGTGGAATTATGTTTTGACAGAGATTCAAAAATTGTATTCACCAGGAACATGAGGTGGGGTAATAAGATGGCTATGCTAGCAATCTGTTTGCTGTTGTCCTATAAATGGAAGCACAGGGCCCCTCCACAGAGACATACAAATATGCAACTATGGAGGGATGGAAGTCTTTGGGCCCTGAGCTCCCACAGGCAAATAAGGATATGATTACTCTATCTCAAAAACTATAGATGGGTGGGTGGGGGGCCCTGCACTCCCACAGGCAATTAAGGCTCTGATTACACTATTTATTTATTTAGCTTTGTTTAGTGGGTTGGGTACACTAGGCATATATATGTCTATTTTCAGGTACGACTATCTCAAAAAGTAAGGAAATTCTTTGCAAAAAAACATGTTATTGCATCAGTTAGGGTTGATATCAAACCATAAAAAGGGTGGAAATATGACTTTAGGGTTTCCAACGTTAACACCCCACCCTCACCCTGCACACACCAACAGGCATTGGGTGTGTGCCTTGGGGTCATCAGCCATAACACTCACCCCATTCTCCTGTACTATACCCATCTCAGTTTATTTACATATGGAATGGTGTGAGCATTATGGCTAATGACCACAAAATCACCCGACACCTGTTAGTGTGTGCCAGAAAATGGTGAAATGTTAAGTTAAAACCTAACTCAGGCCCAGCTCCCTTTTAGGATTTGATATCAACTCTAATGCATCAATGTAGTTTTTTTTTGCAAAGAATATAGATTCATATACACACACACACATGTATATGAAAAACAATATTAATGCTTCTGTCAGGGTTGAAGCACAAAACATAAAATGTAGGGAAAAAAAAGTTAGGTGAAAAAGTCCCTCGAGCCTTGGCAAAGCTGGTGTATTGTTCATCAGGTTTTGAATTATTATATGATGCAGCACTGACATTATGCTAACTTTGGAACCCTCTGTCCAAGCACTACAGTGTCAGTATTGTACTTTGACAAAACAGTGTCGAAGTCAGACAATGTCAGTGCTGTTGCATGTATTTTCAATCTCTGAGGAACAGCACACCACAGATTCACCAAGGCTTGAGGGATTTGTTACCATTACGTATTGCCATACTTTATATGTTTTGGGCTATAACCCCAACAGGTGCACTGTTGTTTTCAATGTATTTCTTTACTTTTAGAAAAAAGTAAATATAACAACAGTTACATTTAGCTTCCATCAGGCATGGTGCTGAACCTGTAGCTTGCTTTGTGCAGGAATTTACAGGCCCACACAAAGTAGCAGACCCGCTGGGCATGGCAGTAGACTGGTAGCTTGGTTTGTGGAAGCAACAGACCCATTGAAAAGGGGTATGTGCCTTTAACTTGCTTTGGGCAGGGCCCTATAGGCTCTAGGAGAAGCAAATGACCCATTGAGCAAGGGGCTGGACTTGCAGCTTGATTCATACAGGGCCCTATGGGTCTTACTCAAGCAGCAGGCCTATCAGACTGGGTCTAGTCCTGTAACATGTTTCATACAGGGCCTTGTAGGCCTTACACAAAGCAAAAGAACTATCAGGCATGGCTACAGACATGTAGCTTGTTTTATGCAGGATCCTACAGTCCCTGTGAAGAACAAAAGACCCATCAGGCAGGTTTGAAATTTGCCACTTTGGTGGTTATGACAAGGAGGTGGTAAGTAGGCCATCTCCCAAATTTGGACTTAAAGTATTAGAAAATGATACAGTTACAGGTGATAAAAAAACAGTAAAAAAAAAAGTCCTAACGCATGTGAAGTTCATGCTTTTTGGGACTTTGTTCTTTTTTGGGGATGGTTTCATTCACTCATGCCATTTTTAAGTTTTTTTTCCAAATTTGAGGGTCAGGGTGTTAAACTCATCTCCTCATGACCACACAATTTGGGGGTTTGAATTTGACCACAAAATATGTTTTTGGGGATACAAAAGTCAACCTTTTTGCCACAAAATCCCAAGTCCCTACACAGAAACAGTAGGGTTATTCTGGACCTCATTTTTTTGGCATTTTTAGGTTTAAGTTCATAAGCAGAGGGGTCAGTCTGAAGCAGAAGAAAGTGACTAGCTTAGCTAGAGGGAGGTTTGTGCTGGTCATCCACCATGGGGTGACAAATAATTTATGTACCAAGGTGGCAGTTGGTGGGGAGAGTAGCATGGATGCTAGAGGGAAGGTAAAGGTGAGTTATTTAGATTTTAGGTGCTGGGTGGGGAAAGATGGTGGAGGGAGACTTCCCAGAAAGTGGGTTAAGAAAGATGCTTGTAATGGGGTGGTAGTTTGAGGTTACCTGCAGCATGATTGGGCACATGTCTGCTGGGCAGGATAGTGATTGAGGGGGTTAGGGGAAACAGTGGCAGGTTTGGACACCAGTAACTATCAGGTTATTGATCAGCAGTTTGGGGGTACTGGCTGTAGGGTTGAGTACCTGTGCCCTGGTTACTTTAGTTATTGGGGGTTGGGTATGTCAGTGGCAGGGTTGGGCACCCTGGCCGGTGGTGTGAGTAGTGTTAGGGGTTTGACAGCTGGCAGGATAATGTGTCTTTTTTTATTCATGATTTGACATGAAAGCTAGTCTTAAATATGAAAAATGGCCAAATACATTTTTTTCATTCATGATTCACTTGAAAGAAGTCTATCGTGAATAAAAAGCTTGTTTTTTTTCCTTTTTTATGGCTGTTTGGGTGGTGGGGGGGTCAAATGCACATGCTCTGTGGTTTGAAAATACTTAGGACTTTTTAATTTGGCATTTTTTCATCACAAAACAAATGTAAGGTCCTATTCTGTGTCAATATCTAATGAATCAAAACATTTCAGGTTTTAAATTGTGTACTTTTTCATCTGTGCAAAAAAGTCTTTGAGTGAATGCTGCTATATTCGGCACCTCACAGTGGCAAAACTAGCAAACCTATTGTTTTGTACATAGGCAGACACTTAGGGCAGGATTCACAAACAAAGCTAAAAATCCCGCAGCTGCTGGAAAAAGGCCTGCAGCACTGCGGAAACACAGTTGTGTGATATTCTTAAAGAAATTTTGTGCAGGTGTGGAATTCCATAAAATCCCCGCAGCTGCAGAAATTCAGCAGCTGCGGAAATTGAGCAAGTGCTGAAAATCTGCAACTGTGGATCCGCAGTAGTGGAAATGGCTTAGGATGCACAGCAACAGTGAACCTAATTAGCTGAAGCCGCAGACTTTAACATTGCTGCCATAATATGAAGCTAACAGCACACACAAAGAGACCTGCAGCCAGTCTCTCAACTGGCACCACTGCAGCACCACTGGTCATCCCTCCCTGAGGTGTTCCTGTGGCCTGCAGGAGTAGCACCCGCTGCATGCTGGTCAGGCTCTAATGCCTGTGGGGCTCCGTCATGGACTGCACTGGGTCTGGTGGTTGTTGCCTGTTGCCATATTATGGCAATGTGTGCATTTGTTGCTGTACCAACAGCCACTACAATGCTATCTGGGATGCTATTACCTGTGCCTCACCTCCACCTTAATTGATTCCAATTGTTGGGGCACTATTGCAGCTTGCTGAGAGAAAGTTACGCCTCATTCCACTGTGTGTAACATTTTTTCCACAACTGCGGAAAAAACCTGGCTGAGAATAGCCTTTCAGGGTCTGTGCCTTACTTATCTCACACCTTTTTTTCCTCAGGGACTTCTACAGCTGCACTTTTTTCCACAGTGCATAGTGGTTTTCTCTGCAGCTGCGGAGGTTTTTGTGACTAGCACTCCATGCCAATTCCCTGTTGTTTCCATAACTACGGCAGTTTTGGGGACTTAGGGAAGATTTTTCACCTTCAGAAAGCTTTGTGAATCCTGCCATTAGTCTATAGGTTTGAGAGGGTGCATGACAATTTTCGAATTCCGAATTTCAAAGACAATCAAGTTATAAGGTATAAAAAATACAGGTTTTTGATACAAAACTATATATTCATATACTGTATACATATATTTTATAGATGTGCTGAACCTGTGTGTGTGTGTGTGTGTGTATGTGTGAGGGGGAACAGACATCCTGAAAACATACAGCTCAGTTTCCATGAGACCTGAGCCAAACCCTGCTGGCTCTGCTTGGATCGGATAAGCTCTCTGAATGTCTTTTTTGTTTGTTTTTTAGCTCATGCCTGTCATGTGACAGGTGAATCTAGGGAGTCAGCAGTCAAGATACTGCACAAACTGGAGTATAGACTAGGGAAATGCGGCTCTGTCCTTCCTGGGCGTCATTGCAATTGAGTCACTGAGAAGAGAGGAGCTCTGTTTCTGAAAAGCAAGTGGCTGGGTAGAAAGGAAAAGGGACAGCGGGTCTCTGTGGGCCAATTCACTTCCTCCATCCACACCACCAATCAAAAGAAAAGAAAAGAAAAAACAAGAAAAAAATGAAAACAAAAACTGCGAGGGTCGGGACTTGGAAGGGATATGGGCCATGGATTGACTGTGTATGTGTGTGTGTGTTGGGGGGGGCAGGGGCACCTTGTGTCCAATGGCAAATGCTGACTGCCAAAAACAAATCTTAATTTACTTATGGGCAAGGCACTATTTGGAGGGAGACTGTGTGTGTGTGTGTGTGTGTGTGTGTCTGTGGAGGGGGGGACTGGGAGACTGCATTGCTTTCTTTTAGCCGCAAAGCACAGCGGTGGCACAGTGCACCACCAGAAACAGAAGTGTGCAAGAAGTTCATATTGAGTTCCACTGGCACCTGCCTTGGCACTTGAAGCTGGCTACCTGGCAGTATAGCTTAGAAGTTGGAGTAATGAGCTGTGAATGAGCTTGATACATCCAGCAGATGGACCTGGGTTTGATTCACACAACTTCCACTTGCATACTGTGTGACTCTGTGCAAGTCACTTAACTTAACCTCCCCAGTGCTCCTGGTAACCCCTGAAAACAGGCAGCTATGCCCAGTGGGCCTTACCTCATTACCAATGAATAAAATAAAAATAACAAGCCGAATGTAGAGCGGCAACTGAGCTTATTAAACAGTCCTGTGATGGGATACATATTTGGCATTCTGTGAAACGCTGAGGAAGTCACTTGTGTAACCACCCCAAAGCTCTGTCAGAGCAGTGCCACAAGCCATTTCCCACACAAGCTGGAGTCAGGCAGGACTATATATATTTTTTTGTGTAGTCCTGTAAAAGAAAGGCCTGTGTCACGTGTGAAGCATTTTGGAGGGAGGGGCAGCCCAGCAGTTGAGTAGCCACTGTCTGCAGTGTCAGTAACCATTTCCCACACAAGCAGGAGTCAGGACAGGGACAGGATCATATTTCATTTTGTGTAGTCCTGTCAAAAAAAGGCTTGTGTTACATGTGAAACATTTTGGAGAAGAGGCAGCCTGGCAGTTGAGTAGCCTCTGTTTGTAGTGTCACCAGCCATTTCCATCACAAGCAGGAGTCAGGACAGGGACAAGACCATATTTGTTTTAGTGTAATCTTGTCAAATAAAGGGACTGTGTGATTGTCACATGTGAAATGTTTTGGAGGGAGGGGGAAGTCCAGCAGTTGAGCAGCCTCTGTCTGCAGTGTCACCAGCCATTTCTCACACACACACAGGAGTCGAGACAGGGACAGGACCATATTGTTTTTTTTGTAGTCCTGTCAAATAAAGGCTTGCATTACATGCAAAAAGTTTTGGAGGAAGGGGCAACCCAGCAGTTGAGTAGCCTCTGTCTGCAGTGTCACTAGTCATTTCTCACACAAGCAGGAGTTGGGACAGGGACAGGAGGACTACTTTTTTGTATAGTCCTGTCAAATAAAAGAGCTGTGTGATTGTCATGTGTGAAATGTTTTGGAGGGAGGGGCAGTCCAGCAGTTGAGTTTTGCATTGTCTGCAGTGTCACCAGCCATTTCCCACACAAGCAGGAGTCAGGACAGGGACAGGGACAAGACCCAATTTTTTTTTTTGTGTAGTTCTGTCAAATAAAGGAGTTGTGCGATTGTCACATGTAAAGAGTTTTAAGGGAGGAGGCAGCCTAGCAGTTGAGTAGCATCTGTCTACAGTGTCACCAGCCATTTCCCATACAAGCAAGAGCTGGTTCAGGGACAGGAGGACCATATTTTTTTGTGTGTAGTCCTGTCAAGTGAAGGGGTTGTGTGATTTTCACGTGTGAAACATTTTGGAGGGAGGGGCAGTATGGCAGTTGAGTAGCCACTGTCTGCAGTGTCACCAGCCATTTGCCATGCAAGTAGGAGTCAGGACAGGACCATATTGTTTTTTGTGTAGTTATGTCAAATAAAGGGGTTGTGTGATTGTCACATAAGAAACATTTTGGAGGGAGAAGGCAGCCCAGCAGTTGAGTAGCATCTGTCTGCAGTGTCACCAGCCATTTTCTACATAAGCAATAGCTGGGACAGGGATAGGAGAACCATATTTTTTTGTGTAGTCCTGTCAAATAAAAGAGTTGTGCGATTGTCAAATGTGAAATGTTTTGGAGGGAAGGGGCAGCCCAGCACTTCAATAGCCTCTGTCTGCAGTGTCACAAGCCATTTCCCACAAAAGCAGGAGTCAGGACAGGAACAGGACCATATTTTGTTTCATGTAGTCCACTCAAATAAAGGATTGCATCATGTGTGAAACATTTTGGAGGGAGGGGCAGTCTGGCAGGTGATTAGCCTCTGTCTGCAGTGTCACCAGTCATTTCCCACACAAGCAGGAGTCAGAACAGGGACAGGAGGACCATATTTTGTTTGTGTAGTCCTGTGAAATAAAGGCTTGTGTCATGTGTGAAATGTTTTGGAGGGAAGGGGCAGCATGGCAGTTGAGTAGCCTCTGTCTGCAATGTCACTAGTCATTTCTCACACTAATAGTAATCAGGACAGGACTATTTTTCATTTTGTGTAGCCCTGTAAAATAAAGGCTTGCATCATGTTTGAAACATTTTGGAGGGAGAAACAGCTCAGCAGTTGAGTTGCCTCTGTTTGCAGTGTCACCAGCCATTTCCTACACAAGCAGGAGTCAGGACAGGACCATATTTTTTTGTGTAGTCCTGTCAAACCAAGGGGTTGTGTGATTATCATGTCTGCAATTTTTTGAAGGGAGGAGGCAGGTTGTGGCAGTTGCATTGTGCCCCTAACTTGTAGTCTTGCTAGTTAACCAGTTCATACTCATACCTTGCCTGGAGACATGTGTACTTTCCATCATCCTTGACAACTATTTCCGCATGGTGACTGAGAAAGGTAGTACGGTTAGGTACTGGGTTTTTTCTTAGAGGGGATCTGGCTTCATTCATGATCAGCAACTGTTGTTAAAATAATGATGGAAGGGAGTAAGCCTGTGAAACAAGTTTCCAAGTCAAAGACAGCAATTCAGAAGGAAAAAAAAACAGTCACAAAAAATGCTTCTTCTTCTGCAGTAGGTGCATCCTCTTCCTTTACTGATTGAAGCTTCCTAATTCTCCAAATCCTTGTCTTCTGACACCCAGTCATGTTTGTCTGCTGCTGCAGGTGATACCTAGTTAACAAATACAGGCTAAGTAAAAGGCAACAAGAAAAACTCTGGCGCTGAACCAGCAGCTAATAAAAGTAGATTTGTCAGAGGTACCGTTATTAAAAAATAAAGGCAGTTGCAGGCACTACACATAGTGGAAAGGAAATAATAAGCACACATGCATACCTTTGCCACTTTCTCAAGAGTCTACCATTTCTTATTCCTCAGAGTCAGCCCATGTGGATAGCAATGGCAGTGAATACATCCCTGAAAGAGAGGCAATGCATGATGGGGACTCTGATGATGAGGGCTCAGAGCCAGAGGAACCAGTGACATGCCAGACCAAAAAACGTAAGAAGAGGTTTTCAGAGTTCAAGTTCAAGTTTATTGCAGGATAGACTCCGTTGAGCAAGCTCATTCACAAGGAGGTCCTGAGGCACAAACACATACAGTTCGCAATTACATAGACAGGAGATATAAAATGTAGAACAACAAAGTGAGTAAGAGTAAAGATCATTAGGGGCCAGTGAAAATGGAATTATTCCTGGTTTGCTTGTCTCCTCTGCTGAGGGCAGGCCTCACACCCAATAATCCCATGTGGACACTAAGGAAATATTCAAAGTACAGAAATTAGCATAGACATGCCAGATGATGACTCAGAAGTTGCAATGCCAAGGACAAAAATGAAAAAGGCATCCTCTTCTGTTTGGAGTGTTTTTTCACCATGCCCAAAGAACAGTATGCATACAGTGTACTCTTTATGTAAGGCCTCTTTCAACAGAGGAAAACAGGCAAATAACCTTGGCGAGACACAGTGAATACATCCACTTTAGTGGGCCATGAATAAGTCACAAGGTGGCATGGCAGAGGATGTTGCGCAGGTTAACAATGATATTCACACTGGTGGTGTAGCTAAATTTTTCCGTATATAAGGTAAATCCTTTCAGACACTGAGCAGGACTTTGACTGCATCACCTCCTTTATCTGCTAGGTCTTTATCAGAATCAGAAAGCTCCCCGAATTGAACTCTGAATGAGTTCTTCTCTGTCTCCTCCAGCCTTTTTTAGTGTGCCAGTTGCATCTCAGAAACAGTTAACAATACAGTAGGCTTTTGAATAGAAAACCAAATATGACCAAAGCCATTCAGCTGCTCAGCAGTTAAATAAAGCAACGTCTGCAATGACTGCACTGGACATGCACCCATTTTCTATTACTGACTCTGCTGGGTTTCGGAAGGTGATGAAACTTTCTGCCTCTCAATATCAGCTGCCATCACAGACATATTTCTCCAGAAAAGCTGTTCCAGCTCTTTATAGGGAACTGTACCAGAAGGTAAGCAGTGCCTTGCAGTCACCAGCTGTTAAAGAAGTACATATAACAACAGATATGTGGACAAGAGGTCATACAGTAGACTACGTGACTGTCACTGCCCACTGGGTATCTTTTTTCTCTTTAACAGCCTCTGGCACCACCAGGGACAAAGAAAATCCTCACAGAAAGGCTGCCCTCTGTATGGCAAGCATTGACAAAGAAAATCACACTGGTCTGAACATCTTATGGGAGCTAAAGAAATGGTTCTCAGAATGACTTTCCCTTAATGGCCTTTTTCTCAGGATTTGTGGTGGCAGACAATGGAGCTAACATTGTGAAAGCATTTAAGAATGGCGGATTTCTGCATTTACCATGTTTTGCACATACATTCAATCTAATGGTACAGGACTTCCTCACTGAAGACAGAAGTATGCAGAATATGCTGAGTACTGCATGTAAGATATGTGGTCACTTAAGGCACTCTGCAAAAACTTGTAAAATTTTGCAGGGACTGCAAAAACAGAACAACTTGCCATTTCACCAGCTAAAGCAAGAAGTTGCGACTAAGTGGAACTCCACCTTTTACATGTTACAGAGGCTCCACAAACAATGCAAAACAGTGTACCAGTACACCATGGACCATGCAGTAGGGAAAGGGGAAGTCACACTCACCTCTGAGCAGTGGAATCTTATACAGTACCATATTTGTTAGTTACTACAGCATTTTGAGGAAACCACACATGAAACAAGTGCTGATAGTGCAACCATAGGTCAAGTCATTCCATTGATACATCTTCTCACATAGAGACTAGAAAGAGTCCAAGAAACATCTGAAGAGCAAGGTGCGAGCAAAGGTGTCACTCTTGCTGAAAAGCTGCCTTTGTGTTTGAAAATGGACCACAGGATTGCCATGAATTTGGAATGTGAACATTATATGATAGCAGCAATGTTGGATCCACCTTTCAAAACCAGTTGGCCATGTCTTCTCCAATCTGGTAATGTAGAACTCAGCCATTACAAAGAACTGCTCATTAAAGAAGTTCCTCTAAAAATGACAATTGAAACTACAACTAGAAGTGCTGAAGCTGCTGATCATGAAAATAGTTATGCTCTTGTCCAAGAAACAGATCCAAGAGAAAGTAGAAGAATAAGAAAAGCCTTGCATTACGAGTCAGAAAAGATGGTCAATTTGGATGGTTCCTTCATGGATAACATTTGAGCAGGACTGGATGACATAGTGAAAGACTATTAGTTCTCCCATCACAAGCTACTCAGCAAGCAGTTTGTTGGATGACTTCTTAAAGGATCCCAGAAAGATAAATGTTCAAGATCACCTACTTCAGCATTGGCATGAAAAGGGTACAGTCTGGCCAGCATTAAAAAAAGTGGCCCTTTACTATTTAAGTTGCCCAGCAACAAGTATTTATTCAGAAAGAATATTTAGCACTGCTGACTGTGTTGCTAGTATTAGGATTAGAAAATCCTTCAAGTAAATACTGAATTTCTAACTTTTATTCAACTAAACAATGATGTATTTGCAGGATACTCAGAAGCACTTCCAAACCACTGCTCGGGCAGTAGTGATGATGAGCCTATTGGCAGAGATATTGAAGAAGAATAGTAGTACTGCTGGCCCAGTACCTGGGAAAAGGAATGCTGCATCAGCCTGCCTCTCATGCCATTCATGTCGTGTTTCATGCCAGTCACCATTTTGTTTCTTCCACTGAACTGCTGTCTAGCAAGACTACAAAAGCTAGGGGCTGCTCTCTGACTCTATGGAAAATATGAAAGAATTTCACAGTCACACATTTTTTCTTTAATCTTTTATTTGTAAGGTTAACTTAAATTTGTAAATTACTCTATTGATTTCTGATAGATGTCTTCCAGTTATGTACCATTTGCACCATGTCTCTATCTTAGACCAGGTGTAGATGGAGGTGGGGTGTCATTTGAGAGCTAAATAAATGCAGATGGTTGTTTAATGTAGTAGATACACCCAAAATTCATGATCTGTCTGTTGATCACATGAACGCTGGGGCAAGACGGTAGTTTGCATCAATTTTGTATTGACACCATGACAAATTTTGCCATTTTCAGCTCCAAGAACTTAATGCAGATTCTTGGGCCATTACTTTGCGAGTAAGTGAAATATACATTCAAGTGTGGCCTGAATTACTAGGCAGGAGTTAGAGCTTTAAAATACATACCTATATGTTACTACAAAAGATTAATGTTAAAAGTTATAGGGTTAAATACCAACCACCACTCCTTAATTTCTTGTGAAATTTTTAAATATTTTTATATTTCTTCTTGTCAGACAGGATTTATTGCACTTTATAATATAATTGCATGTTGTCTAAAAGGATAAGGATTCTGCTTTGAAATGCATATGCAGTTTTGAAGTCTTAAGGTAATATTAGAGGATAAATTGATAAAAGTGAAGACACCATTAATGGACAAAATTTTAGCAAGTTTTTACCTTGTCAAATTTTGAGATTTTCAGCTACCCATACTTAATGCAGATTCATGGGCCATTACTTCAAGACTAATTTAAATATGCATTCAAGTGTGTTCTCAATGAATAGGCAGGGGTTAGAGCTTTAACATGCATATCAAGAAGTTGCCTCAAAGGTTAATTTTAAAAGCTTTTTTAAAGAAGAAAATGTATCTAAAAGAAAAAAAACACGTTTGTTTCCACAAAATATTTTTAGTTCAAAAAATTTAAAATTTAAAATATGAAACTTAGTCTTGTCTATCTAGGAAAAATCTTGGTCATGGTCAGATATGCCAATATCATCTTGGTAATCACATACATCTCGGTTCTCATCTGAGTCGTCATCATTTGTATTATAGAGCAGAGACATAACATTATCTGGAAATGGTGTGTCCATCCACTTTACATTGAGATCATCAGTCTAACCATGCAAAGCTGCATTTGGGGCTTTGACAACTGCAACAGACGAAAGCCTCCACAATCGACAGACATAGCTGGCTTGTAGAATATGTAACTTCAGAATTTCCTGGCAGGGTGGTAGCAGAGACAGATCAGTTATCCTGTTGTCTTTGTTATATTTCTCCCAGAAGATCTGCTGCCTCACTATATTTATACTAGTAACTTGCTTCCTTCGATACAGTTTACAGGCATACTCCTCCAACAGAGTTACAACATCCTTATCCACTTACCAGTCACTCCCAAGTTTCTAAAAGGCATCCAGGAATTTTGGGGTACTTTTGAAGGATGTTCCAGCAAACCTTCTTTCCCTTTTTGATGAATGCAGAAACATAGTTATTGCCTGTGAATACATGGAAACCAACGAAGATGTTTTTTATTGCAGTAGTCATTTCACACTTGCTAATGTTGAAGATGTTCCTACTGTTGCCATGGCCATTGTTCAGGTATATACTTGGCTTGCATTCTGAAAATAGTGGCAGTAAAATTACTGATATGTCGATATCCCCAGATGGTGAACGAATAATGATAGGGCCTGGACATATTGTAATGGCATATTTACTTAGTCTGGAAAGTGACAATCTCATCTTCCTGAAGCAGTTTATGGAAGTATATGGGTTGAGGCGATGATCTGATCCGGTCAAGCAGTACTGCAATGGCGGCATTCAATTCTGTTGAATATTCTAGAAATCTGACCTGAAGCAATAGCTCTAAGGCATCTCAAAATGCTCATGTACAGTCCATGCCTGATTGTAAGGCTTCCCACACAAAACTCCCCTTATGCTGTCAGATTCACACAGACCAGCCTGAAATACTATGTCCTCAAAGCCGCTGCCACCAACTAACTGTTCTATAATGCCAAAGTTTCCAGAAATACATGGAAATCTCACAAATGAATTATGAAATTGTGGAAATGATCAAAGAAATTCCACACAACATGATATGCCTTTGCTGCTGCTCCAGCATCAAGTGTCAGGTAAACATAGGGCATATTTATTTGCTGAGCTATTTCCTGTGCTTGTGTGACGTATTCAACTACAGTGGCATAATCAGTGATGGGTTTGTGGAAGGGTGGAAGATATGTGATAATCGTCTTCTTTGGTGAACTTGAATGGTTGTTACAAACTAGCATCAGGCAACCAGTAAACTTTGGGACAAGCTGATCCTCCTTGTGTGGTTCCCAACTAAGTTTCCATAGCATTGACTTTGCCTTGCCAATATTTACCACTGATGCTGGCACAGTAGACTTGGGCATATTGCCAAAAGTGGTAGGCTCCTTCTTTGAATTCACCTGTTGATGTTCTAATTCCTTTTAGAGTGAGGAATTTCAATAGAATCTTCTCAAAGAATGAAGCCTTCAGATTCTTCTTGGAAAGCAACACCATGTGTATTCTGTATTGTTCCATGTCCAGTTACTGTTTCAATGTTCTGATCAAAATTGTCCATCTAGGAAACTGTTAAAACAACAGAAGACTCTGACTTTTGCTGAAGTGGTAGTAACAGACTTTGCTCTTGAAAATGTTGAGAAAGTTCTGCTAAACCAATTTCAATTTCACACACTTGGTCATAACTGCAACTATTCCCAAAATAAAACAGGATGTTCACAGGCATTTTCTGTCCAGTCATATTGTGCAGCACAACTCCAATAAGTGCATGTTTTGTAGTGTGACGCCATGAATTAGGTCTTTATGAGTAGGACTTTGACAATTGGGAGACTTACTCACTCTCCATATGTTTGGGGGATTTTAGTACATGTGAGAAAAATGATTGAACTGTCTCCGGGGGCTGTCGTTCTTTACTCAGGAGAGCATCCACTGTTGGTGGCCATGGTAGTGAAGGTGCTATCTCTACAAATTTTAAGATACGTTAACGCAACAAGGAAGCAGCATGCCTCATGACTTGATTGTCATCCATTCTCAAAAGCTCTGTGACTGATGCACCGCCAGATAATGATTCAGCACTGATTACAACTAGTGGTTTTTGAGGATCAACTGTTGAAAATAAAAGTGAATCCCCATATTTCATTTTCAGTTGGTTTCTAATTTTATAATGGTATCATCAATCTCCCACTCCAAAGTCTGATATTTCAAAGCCTTCATTGAAATGGCTTGGTGTCTTTGAAGCACATTGTCTTCAATTACATGACTAATGGCCTCAAACCCAGTTCTATCTGACTGCTCATTGTCATCCTCATCATCACTTCTATTTTGATCAACTGAGGTCCTGTCCCTTGTAATTACTGTATAAATTAGGTAGCACTTGTCATGTTTACGAAACTCCTTTGCAATGAGGTCCTCTGTCTTAATTTTTGTGACCATATCTTGGTCATCACATAGCTCTGCTGCCCTTTTCACTGTGGCTTTAGCTGTTTTTTTAATAATAACAGTTGGATATTGCTTTTTTCCCTTCCCTTTGATTTCATATTTGTTACAGATTCCACATGTATCAGGAAATAACACTCTAGATGATGAGGCACAAGGAACACCATCCTTGAGATGATGTGAGATACGTTCACCAGCATCTGCATGTTCTCCAGATTTTCTGATACTCTTGGCTTTTGTGAACTTTTGATAGCATTGTCTATGGTAGCCATGCTTGGCAGGGCCATAGTTAGGCATTGCAATTGATGCACACTGCTCATCATGATGATTTTCACCACCTAACTGGGTTTGAATATCTTTGCTCTCTATAAGTGTGCAGTAACTTTTGTCACTCAGAAGTTACTTCAGAGTCTCTTGTTGTCAGGGCAGGGTAATGTACTATACTCTGCAGGGTCCTAGGATTTTCCGCTCCACATTTCCGCTTGACAGAAAAGTTTAGAGGCATCCTTGAAGAGTTTCAAATAATAAATGTTGTGTTAGTGTATATAGATAAATATATATAATATATACACATACATAATCATACATACTTATGCCACACATACATAAACACAGAAGATATGGCGTGAAGAACTCAAAAAGTATAAATGTGCTAAACTTTTGTCTATTAATGGTGTCTTCACTTTTATCACTTTAGCCACTTATATTACCTTAAAACTTCAGAACCACATATGCATTTCAAAGCAGAATTCTTACCCTTTTAGACAACATAAAATTATATTAGAAAGTGTAATAAACCCTGTCTGACAAGATTAAATATAAGAATATTTTGAAATTTTACAAGAAGTTAAGGAGTGGTGGTTGGTATTTAACCCTATAGCTTTTAACATTAAAGATTTGAGGTAATGTGTGGGTATGCATTTTAAATCTCTAGTTCTCACCTATTCATTGAGACCACACTTGAATGTATATTTCACTTACTGTTGAAGTAATGGCCCAAGAATCGGCATTAGGTACATTGACCTGAAAATCACAAAATTTGCCACAGTGTCAGTAAAAAAAATTGATGCAAATTAAAATTTTGCCCCAGCGTTCATGTGATCAACAGACAGAACATGAATGTTGGGTATATCTACTATGTTAAACAACCATCAGCATGTATTTAGCTCTAAGGTAACACCCCACCTCCATCTACACCTGGTTTATCTTGGATAGCATCTAACCCCATTTTGAGTTTTTACTGATCTGCTTTTGAATAGGTCGACATCTATGAAAGAAAAAAAAAATAAAACACTGTATAAAAGTGGGTATTCTTTATTACAAATCACAATGCTACCTCAGTCTTACTACATAATTACCTTTAGTTTTCATGATGTGGTACTGCAAAAAAACAAAAAACAAACAACAAAAAAAATAAATAAATGAAATGTACTGTGTACGTGCATCCTGAGTAAAAGAATTGTTGAAACTGTGGGGACCCATCACTGGCAACACAGACCATAAAACAAATCACTTTCAAAAGGGCAGGTGGGATGGTTCATCCATCATGCTCTCTGTGTATACATGTCCTTTCACAATGCTACCTCAGGCTGTCTACAGAATTACCAGTTAGTTTTCTTTTCATGGCATTCTATAAGCAGTGCACACCTTGCTTAACAAATTAAACAAAGTGGCTAGGGGTTCGTTTTGTGTGTATGTGTGTGTTATTCTTTGATAACCAGGTGAGGTCCACTAGGCACAAGTGCTTGTTTTCAGGTGTGACCTGAGAGCACTAAAGTGGTTAAGTAGTGACTTGCTCAGTCACATAGTATTTATTTATTTATTAAGTTTTTGTTGACCGGGTAAGTGCACTAGGCATATTCTGCCTATTTTCAGGCACAACCCGGGGGAGGGGGATACAGATGAATGCCAACTGACCTTGAACCAGATTATGCTGTTGGTGGTATTTTTAGTGAATGAGAGAAATTTGGCCAGGACACCGGGGAAAATTCCCCTACTCTTTTCGAGAAGTGCCATGGGATCTTTAACATCCACCTGATCTACCACCAGAACAGGCAGAAGGGACCTCGGTTTAACGTCTCATCCAAAAGATGGCACCTCAGCAGTGCAGCACCCCCCCTCATGCTACACTACAGTGTCAGTATTGGGCTATTAACCCAAGAGCCTGGTGTGGAGATAGAACCCAGAGCCTTCTGATCTCCTGGCCTCAGAGGCACGTGTGCTACCTGCTGAACCACTGACAATGACACTTCTGATCTCCCAGCCTCAGTATGCAAGGAGAGGTTGTGGGAAATCAAACCCAGGTCTGCTGGAGCAAGCTCAGAAGTCACAGCTCATTACTCTAACCTCTAGGCTATAATGCCAGGCTATACTGCTATACTCAACTGTTACAGTACATCGCCTCAGCCTATGGCCCTGTATTCAACACATCTTGCCTCCTGTCATTTACTGCTAGGAATTTAGACTGCAAGCAAATGAAACTCTTTTTGCTTATTCAACTTTAGCACTGGCTCAAAATACCTTACAAGAGACAATTTCCTGTGAACTTACTAACAGCTGGGCCTTGCTAGCTGCCATGCTATTAAATGTTTTTCCTACAGAATGTAACCTGTTTTCCTTTTTATTATACTTTAAAATGAAGGTACATGCCATGTTTTATGTTGAATGAATATTGGTCGTGAATCCAAAACCAAAATGAGAACCAAAAGCAGAAGTGATTTAGCAAAACCAAAACTTCCCTAGCTTTGCACACCTCTAATATAGTCATAGTGTATCTGACCTCAGTCTTTCACATAGTTAAGCATATCTACAATAGTGAAAGCATATCTACAGTCAGAGATGTTTGGTCTGGTGTCCTGCAGCAGGGCAAAGGGATGTCCTGATGCCCAGGGCTAGTAAGTTAAGGGGCATCATTATGCATCACTTTTTTCTTCCAGAGGGTGGTGAACCTATGGAACAGTTTAACAGTAGAGACAGTGGACATGAAGACAGAAGAGATCTTTAAGGTATAGTAGAACAAACTTTGGCCTACAGAACCTAGGGAATTACTGGGTACCCTGGATAGTAGAATGGGTACTACATTCGTTGACACTGGAATGTTCTTTGCTTAGCCGACTGATTTCTTCCCTACTTATACAGTGTGTGTGGGGGGTGTGGACATGTTGAACCTAGAGTCCCTTGTGACCTTAAAGAGTGGGTCCAGACAAAAGCACATCATTTAAGATTTGGAGCAGCAGATTGCCAGCAACTTTTGTACCAAATATAAGATATCTGTGGTGATTTGCCTAAAACTCACAAACCTTTTTGTAGTGATAATTGCACTGCCTGTTCAAAAACTCCAGTTTCAGCAAAGAGCTACTGATTATGCTAGATCCTGAACACAAAGTGTAGTACTCACCACCAGCTACAGAATAATGTAGACTTATTTCCTCCCAGTGAAAAAGGGGCGTTTAAGTAAACATTGGCATGAGAGGAATGACACCGGGTTTGGATGCGCTGCACGCATTTCCAGAATGAGCAGATACATGGCACATCTGCCTGTGGCAGGGAAGGTTGTTTTGAAATGTTGCAATGGACATTACTTTTAAATACCAAGGTTGTGCACAACTTAGGAAAACTGCAAGACTACATTTTTAAATGTGGCATGGTTATAATTTTGCAAGACAGCAAGGACACACTTTCAGAATGCAAATGGGACACAGAGTTTTGAGATATGTCTTAGGCACTATAATTATGAATGTGGTGGGGTCTCAAAATACTTTTCACAGAAATGGTGGTGGACAAGTTGAACACCCTGCCTAAGGTGGGGTGGGGTGGGGCTGAAACAATTACAGGATTTAAGAATGCATGGGAGATACATAAGGGAATCCTGGAGGTCAGGGGTCAGGGGCAACAGACTTCCAGAAAAACTTAAAGTGATTTTACAAGCTCATATGGGCAGACTGGGTGGACCATAGGCCCTTATCTGCTGACAATATCTATGTATCTATGTATTTTATAATGTGGCAGGGATGCAGTTTTGGAATGTAGGGGGAACACATTTGTGGAATGTGGTGGCGATGTGTAATTTCATTATGAGGGGCATAGACCTTTGAAATGCAGTGGGAAAGCACACTTTTGGAATGTGGTGGAGAAGTTCAGTTTTGATTGTGGCAGAGATACACAGTTTTGGACTGTGATAGGGAAATGCAATTTTCAGATTGCAGTGGTGATGCACAATGTCAGAATGTGGTAGAGATGTGGAATTTTGGAATATGGTAGAGACCATGCAGTTTCAGCATGGGGGTAGACATCATTTTGGAATGTGGCAGGATGGACAATTTCAGAATAGGATAGTGATATGCAATTTCAAAAATGGATGGGGTATGCTATTTTGGAATGTGGCAAGAATGCCCAATTTCAGTATACAGTGGGACATGTAATTTCAAAGAAGCATAGAAACACAGAATTTTATAGGCAGAAAAAGACCCTTAGTTCATCAAGTCTGCCCTGATTGTAAACATGTAATTGTGAATACACAACTGTGCATTTCAAAATAGTGTACCCCTGCCACATTCTGAAATGTCCTGTACTTGCCATATTACAAAATTGTACATCTCCACTACATTTAAAAAGTGTGTATCCCCACTACATTCTGAAAGTGTGCATCTCCAACACATCCTAAAATGGAACATCCCTTACACATTCCAAATCTGTGTGTTCCCACCATATTCCAAAATTGCTCCATCCCACCAAAATTCAAAATTGTAAATCATGGCCAAATTCCAAAATGACATGTTCTTGCCACATTCCAAAACTACATGTCATCACCACATTCTAAAATTGCACATTCTACCACATACTGAAATTATACACCTCTGTCACATTCCAAAATTACATGCCCATGCCACTTTACAAAACTGTGCATCCTCACCACATTTTGAAACTGGAAATTCCTGCAATATTCTGAATTTGCATAACTTGGCCACATTCTAAAACTGTGCATCTCTACCACATTTTCTAATGAGATATCCCACCCCATCTGAAACTGTGCATTCCTCATATTCAAAAAATGTGTAACCCCACCACTATCTTAATTTTGTGTCCTTACCACATTCAGAAAGTGTGTCTCAGTCTGAAACTGTGCATTCTGGCAACATTCTGAATTTGCATAATTAAGCCACATTCCTAAATTTTGCATGCCAACCACATTCTGAAATTAAACGTCCCAGCCACATTCTGAAATTGTGTATTTTCCACATTCCAAATTGTATAAACCCACTACATTCTGAATTGTGTGTCGTTATCACAAAAGCATATTTCTCTTATTTATTTATTTATTTAGAGTCTAGGATTACAGTTACCTTTGAGCCAAGGCTCTTTTACAAAGGTTCCACATCAGAATGAGTCCAAACAAGCAGGACATTAATTATTACATTACATTAATTACATTGTTACATTAGTAAATACAAGATACCAGTGTACAGTTGTTTACCATCACAGCTCATGAATACTGTGACAACCTACCTCTCCCTCTGGGCTGAAACAGCTTTTAGAGAGGTGTCTGTCCACGGGTATTGTCTACCACCAGCCGGACTTTCCTTCTGGCACCTCTTTCAAGTGTACAAACTTGAATAATCAAATGTGCAATTGCACAAGTTAAAATCTGGTAGTGTGTCTTTCTGGGGTGGCGGATGCTACACAGAGTTTACCTCAGCCAGTGAAAACCAAATATTTCCTTAGAAAAATGACATCACAGTCACAACTGTTGAGCAAGTAAATAGCTTTTACTTAACAGAAAGTGCACTGAGCATTTACAGGATATATATTTACAACACAAGAGAATAACACTCATACAGGAAAAGTAAACAAATGTTTTTTAAATAACAGATGGCAAAAGAAGAAGGCTCATACTGAAATATGCTATCACTAAACTTACCATTCCCTGTCCTTACAAGAGACACTGGACCCTGTTCTAACTGCCAGCTCCCACGGACATAGCTACAAGGTAGGCTCCAAGCTTATGTTTCCCCTCCCAACTTCCAAAGCACAAGAGAGCCTTCTCTGCCTTTCAGAAAGTTAAATACTCTGTGGAGAATAGGTCATTCCTATTCTCCCTTTAAATGCACCAACCAACTAACATGTATGTATTTAATTGTCCCAATCAGAGTGAACACCTATCAGTGACCAATTATATTCCCTTTTCACCTTAAGTTTATATTTGAATGATCCAATCCATTTAAACTGCCCTGTGTCTGTGTCTGCAGGTCTGTGTGTGTCTGGAGATGTCCACTCAAGATTTATGACCCAGCTCTTATCTAGCAGCTAGGAATTCCACAAGCTGGATTCTGCTGGACAGAGGATTTTAGCCTGACTGTATTTTTTCCAAACTGCTAAAAAAAAAATAAGGCACCTACAGAATCCCAGCCATTAACTCTATCCTGCCCATTTCTGTCACAAATACATTCAGTTGGGTGGTACTAGGAGCATGCACAAGACAGGGATAACATTGATAACAAAAACTAGGGTAAGACACAGGTTGAAGATGCTGCCAGAGGTGATTGTCAAGCACACATGAAGAGCAAGTGGAAAGTGCAAGTATGAGGGGAGTTGGGGGGTAGGTAGAAGGGGGATAGTAGGGGGGATGATGAGAGGGGACATGTGCCAGATGGGAACAACAGGTTAGAGAAGACAGTCACATGTGCTGTGTGAGTCTTAAGCTGCAGATCCTCACTGCATTCCACAGTTATGGTCCCCCACATTCAGAACTTGCATCGTAAAATGTCAAAAACCAGCCACATCCAGACATGAATCTTCCATGTTCCAAAAGTGTGTGCCTCTGCTTTTTTTAAAAGTTGAGTCCTAGTTGCATTCCAAAATTGAAATGCGGAGGCCTTCTAAAAATGTCATCTGTGTAGTATTGTGAAATTGTGCACAACCATGGCATTCCAAAGTACAGCTGCTGATGCATTCAAAAACCACCACCCCACCACATTCTGAAGTATCATGCATCTGCACATTTACACACAGACACACACACACATGCATGCACACACACACACACACACACACACACACATATATACACACACACTCATGCACGGGAGCACATACACACACACACACACACACACATGCTAGGGCAGCTAGTACACACAAATACTAGACAAAACAAAGAATATTCGCACTCAGGAGGCAACAGAAAAGCACTAAACACCACGTGGAAGCAGTACAGCATAAATGTATTGTATGCATACAATCAAAGCAAGAAAGTGCACATTTTCCATATGATACTGTTGTGACTGTTGTGCTCCACTATTTGCTTGCTGCTTTGAGTGTGTGCATACAATAAACTGATGCTGCAGCACAACCAGCTGGTGTTTTGTGCATTCCTGTTGCTCTGATTGTGCATACTTCTTTTTTTACAAAAAAGTATTGTAATTTTTATATCAAGTAAGTTAGAGATCTTACTGTTGGGATCATGGAAGTTTGGGGTCTACTCAACCTAATTCTAAATTTTCTGATATTATAATGTTGTCTGGACCTGCTCTTTAAATTACTAATTCATTTTGTAACTATGTCTAATCAGAATATTAGTTTAGACAACAGTAGTGAATTAGTACAGTGGCATGTTTTACACTTTAGGAATGATTTTAATGATGTTTGCTTCCCCTATCATATTTATATTTAACCTTCTTTCAGTTTTGTAACACTTTTTTAAATTAAGGTAACATAATGTTGTTTTCCATTTAGCAGTTACTGTACCTATCCAAGATGCCTAAGACCTAAACAGAACAACATAAGGTAGTAATAGTTACTAATATAAATATTTGTGCTTGTGAAACAACATTACAAAATGCCTGAGCTGGAGTCAAAGCAACTGTTGGAATGTTTGATGTAGGAAACCTGACCTTTGTGAAAGATCAATGTAACACAAACAATGTTTCCACTGTTTGCAACTTGCATCCATAGAGAGCCTCATGAATGAGAGGACAGTAATTAAAACAAAATTGAGCTTTCACTAATGCACTATTTGATGTTAATTTTACCAGTTATTTCAGTTACAAAAAATACTTTTTTAAGATCATTTGATATCAGCATTCAGTAATACCTAGTTTCTTGATGTCCAGTGTATAAACATGTTCAAAATGGTGTCCCTGTATACAGTAAAAAATAAAGAAAGATACACATGACATGCTCATGTTTAGAGTAGAAAATAAAGTGCGACACATAGGCAAGTTCCACATCATAAATAAAACATAAATAAGACACACAGGAAATGTCCATGTATACAGTACACCAAATTAGGATAAGCTAAAGTAAAATAGAGTTTTTATTTTATGCGATAATTTCATTTTGCAAACATTATAGTTTACCTTAAAACTGATAAAGAAGGTTAAGTATACTCCATTCGGTATTACTATTACATTCAATATCGGAAACATATTAATCTATGCACAGTATTACCTTGTTAACACTGTCATATCTTGGTGTGTAATTTATTAGTCATAGCTTTACAGTAAGCTGTGTACTACTGTACATAAAGTCTTACTATCCTGTTTGCGAAACAAATGGAATCACCAACAACAGTGTTTGTACTGCACATGTTGCAGAGTTATGAAACTATGCTTTTCTGCAAGAAATTTGAGGACTACAGTATTTTCCATGTGTTCCCAGTGCTTCATGAGTGGCCATGGGGGCCCCAGTGGTAGTGGAGCTAATGTGTAGGAAAATATAGAGAAACTGTTTCATCATTAGCTTTTAAAGGGGCAGGGCCGGTAGCAAAAGATGAGACCCATTTAGGTGATTACTATAGAAGTGCACCCCCAGTTTAATTCAGTTGAATGCCAGCCAGCTGAGGTGGCAGGAGGGCTGTGCTGGTCACCTGTCATAGGACGAATGGAATAACTTATATCTCTGAGTGAGCAGGGAGTAGTGGGGTGTCAGATGGTAGTTGGGTGGGGTGTCTTGGTTACTGTATCAGGTGGTGTAGGGACAAGGGGAGGTCCGGTAACTACAGTATCGTATGCAAACATTAGAGGTGGGAAGGTAATGTTAAAGTAAATATGGCTGGCAGTGACTATTAAACCTATTATAATTTTCCTTACTGAGACGGGGTGGAAGGTGTGGTTACTGAGAGGATGGAAGAACAGGGAGAATTAATGTTTGGATGCTTTGGGGTGGTAGGCAGGAAGAGGGCTGGAACTGTTCCTAAGAGGAGTGGGTGGTGTAGTGTTTTTCTTCACTCTTTATGTGTTTTTTGTATGAAACTATCTGTACCTGTCAAAACTAGCACATCAGCAGACAAAGAACTACACAAAGTGTAACTTCACACCATGTGAAGTCAGAAAACTTCATGATGAATTTCACGAAGTGAAGCTTCTTGACTTCGCCCATCTCTACACATGCTCAGTAGAATGTTTGATACTTAGGAAAAAAAGTCCTAACAAACTCAAACCGCACATTCACAAACCCCAAACATTTTGTACCTATAGCTTTAATATTTTAAAACATTTTTTTACAAAAGTTTTAACAATCTGCTACTTAACCACCCTCCCTCATGACCATACAGATCTTAACTTTTAAATCCCACTTGTTGCATGTTTTCAGGACTATGCGGAATGAGTAGTTTGTTTCATGCATGGCTCTCAATGCTAGTTACAAAGCACTCTGTGGACCTGAGGCAGTATGCTATGGGTCAGATATTTTGTGAATGACCCACTGGGCTATTTTCAAAGCACATTATAGGTCTGGAGCAATGGGTGACAGGTCCCAGTGCTTTGCCATTCACAAAGCACACTTTAGGCACATGGCAAGGTGCGACAGACCTGATGCTTTGTGACTAGTCCATAAGGCCGTATGCAAAGAATGCTTTACACTTTAAGGGGTGTCATGGCTCTGTAGGTCAGTTGCAAATCATGCTATAGATCTGAGGTACTATGAAGGATCATGTTCTTTGTATACAGTACCTTTTTTAAAAATGCAGGAAATCAGTTGCAAAAAACTACAATAATCAGTTGAGGTTCATGCAGTAAGTCACAAAAGAAATGTGACATTAGGACACAAAGTACTCTGAGCCAAGTTGAGTCATGTTTCATGGTGTTTGAACAATCATGCAATGTACCATTGGTGTTGCTCTGAGTTCAGGACCTTCTCTCCATGCATTGGTGTGTGACTATTGTTTTCTGTGCCTAGACAGGCAGTGCTAAAGTTAGGGAAATGCCAATGTTACATTGTATGATTATTCAAACCCCAAGAAACATACCTTTGTGTATGAACCCTGACTGATGCATTAATGTATTTTTTGCATTATACCGACACACACATGTACAGTATATATATTGTATATATAACATACAGTATATACAGAGAGAGAGAGAGAGAGAGAGGATATACAATGGCCTGTGCTAAAATATGGTATTTATTTCCATGAGTGGGTTATAAAAGTCCCACCCCCTCAAGAATAGTAATAAAGTCCATATTTTAACACAGGCCATTGTATGTTCTGTGTGTACAATGATGTGTGTGGAAGATTAAAACTTGTATTCACTGTTTGATTCATTGATTCACAGTTTGATTCAAAAGCTGCCCTTCCCCCACTAAAACTGCTGCCACAGTTTCACCAGCACTAAATGTCATTCACCCCCAACCCTGCTGTGTGAGCTGGATTCCCTCCCCCTGCAAAAGTGCTTCAGAAAGATTAAAAAAAATACCTTTTTCTGTTGGAAGTCTGGGGTCCTGAAGCAAGAAAGCAGGAACTGCAGTGGCTCTGGCTCAGAAGTTCACGAGCGAGTGTGTGAGCATGGACACGATCCGGCTAGCTGGTTTTACAGCATTGCAGACTTCGGCCAGCCAGTTGGCCAAGTTATCTATTAAATATTGGCACAGGTGTGTGTGTGTGTGTGCATGCACAATGGTCTCGCTTAGAGAAAGTATAAAAATAAAATGAAAATGAAAATAAGGTTGGGGGAATGCAGTTTCATGTCAGAAGTAAGCAAGCACGTATAGGGACTGATAAAGGTTTTTAAGCATCAGACTGTGACCAGATGACTTGTTGAGTTGTAGATTGAATGCTGTCACTGCTGGTGCAGATTTCAATACAGAGGGCACACTTGAATGAAAATGTAAAAAACATATACTGTATGTAAAAATGAAAATGGGATTTAGGAATTGAGTGCACTGTTGGGTAGCGGACAGACAAAATGACGGGGGGAGCAGGTTTAGAAACCCAGTTTAGAAAGCTAATGCAGCATCACTATTGGCTGCAGTGGAGGGTTTAATCATCATTGGATTGGCCAGAATGCCATGTCAATCAAGTTGATTGACATTGCTGCGTGACAGTGTGACATAGGCAAGTGAAAAACATGTTACTTAACCACTGGGTGAATAAAACCATTTATCTTCACTTGAGTAAGAGTGTTGTGAAAATAATGGCTCTGTTTGAATGCTGAGATTCCTACATACATGGTATACTGTACATAAAGATAGATAGATAGTGACACAGTAGTGTCACTATAGTTAGGGTTGGGTTAGTGCTTGTGTCAAAATCTCTTTATTTGACAGATTATAATGTAATCATCCTATGTCCTAGGGTTTTGGAAATTGCCATGCATCCTCTCAGTCGTAGGTGCTAACTGCATACGAATTTCAAAACTTCAGCACTGTTATATAAACATACTTAAAATTAAGACTTTTTTCCCCACATGCACGACAAACAAAATACACTGATTTAAAACCTGTACTTTCTGGTTCATTACATATTGCTCCACAATGCAACCTTTTATTGATTTTGTCATGAAAAAAGGCCCCAAAAATTTATATGTGTTTTTTGACACAGAGTGGCACATGCACAAATGAAAGAACAAACAATGAAAAAATATATGAAAAAACATGCACACCTTTTTGCATTCATAATTGATTAAACAGGAAGTTAGTCACATATGAAAACTATATACAAAGCCCTGCGGTTTTCTTTCACAAGTTACCCATCCCTGCCTGCCTATTTTCTGACACCAGGTGCCCAATCCATGGTTCTGGACTCTGCCCCTCCACACCTCTACCAACAGCAACAGCCCAGTCGCAGTGTCAGGTTTTTACTTTTTTTTTTTAACTTTTGTGGTCATTGGGTGCCCAATCCTGGTGGCTTGCAAACATCCTCCCACCTTCCACACTAACACCAGGTACCCAATCCCAGTGTCAGTTACTGGTCCCCCTTCCCAACACCAGGACTCCAACTCTGAAGATAGAATTGTTAATCCCTCCCCCCACACACAAAAAGCATTAAATTTGTTATCACTGAAAACCTATTTCTAGGCTGAATGGAAAATTGCCAGTTGGGTGTTCATGAGGGTGAGTAGTACCACCCTGTCCCTCAAATTTGGTAAAAAAAAACATAAAATGAATAAAAGAAATGATGAGTTATTTACCTCCCTACTTGTTTCACTGTTTTTTCTATCACCAATAACATTTACATTTTTTTTAATATTTTAAGCCCAAATTCAGGTATAGGCTTGTTATACTCCCCTTCATGATCACACAAATAGTGACCTCAGACCTGCTCAACATGTCTTTAACATAGCATAGGGCCTGCAGGGCCCTGCACAAAGCATGTTATGGAGTGTGTGTCATTCCCTGTGGGTCTGCTATGTCACATAGACCTTCTAGAGCCCAGATCAACAAATGCTACAGTTCTGAGGGCCTGTCCTGTGAATGGATATGCTGTGGTCTCTGTGAAAAGAAAGCTATATGTGACAGTTCTTATATGTTTTTTTAAAAAGAGTGGAACTTCATTGAAAAACAAACTACATTACAGCATCAGTTAGGGTAATACATCAACAAAATTATGGACATGTGGTGCTATGGTTTTCAACCTTAACTCCCAGCCCTCTCCCCCATCCTATAACTTTGTAATACAAGGCAAGGATATAGGTCTGGGATCATACCATGATGATCTGTTCCTTCACATAAGGCCTGCAGGGCCCTGTACAAAGCAAGTAATAGGTATAAGGTCCTACACCACGTGTCTGCTAGTTCAAGGAACCTCCATGAAGCAAGCTGCAAGTCCAGAGACTTGCACCATGAGGCCGCAGTATACAGAGAAGGTACAATGTGTATGTGCTATTTGCAATGCAGCTGCATTTTTACACATATTGCGCCAGACCATTTAGCAGAAGGGCAGTTGTGAAATAGCTGTATCAGCATAGCATCAGACCTGTAGTGGAACCAATGAGTGACTCACATTGCACCAGAGCTGTAGTGAGCTTTGTGAGTGGTCCTGTTGGCCCTGTGAGAAGTAGCAGCAATGCCTCAGGACTGGATCCTGTAGTCTTGGTTCTCATAGAATATGAGTGCAATGTTCATCATGAGGTGTAATTGCATTCCTCGATTATGCTATTTATTTATTAACACATATGTATGAAACCTGGTTTGTGCTTTGGCATTCAGTTTGGCATGGTTCACTGATATGGTGGATAAGATTGGGTAGAGTTAGGGTTCAAAACACCCAAACGTCACATTTCCTTATGTTTGTCTCTTTAATAATAAACCCTAACTTTTGTGTTAATGTAGTTTTTTGCAATGCATTTTCTGTATTTTTGAGATAGATAGATATTCTCTGTTGGGCACAGTCCAGGACTGGTGAGCCATACACAAAGCTAGTGCAGGTGCATCATCATATACATGGCACCATACATGTAGAGGGCTTTTTGAGTGGCTCACAAGCAGCTTTATCATCACACATTGCTCCTGAGCTGTATGGGACTTCTTCACCAGGTCCACTGTGGACACAACCCCAAAAACACATTTCAGGGAACATTTAGGAGGCCGTGTGGTCTAGTGGTAAGGGCGCTAGGACTGAAGCCAGAATTTTCAGGTTCAGACAACACTACAGCCAAATACTCACTCTACGACCTTGAACAAGACACTTAGCCTCCTAGCGTTCCAGTCCACCCAGATGCAGAAATAGGTAGATGCAGGACTGTTCTGGAAATGAGATGTTGCATCTCAAGTGGGCTTTTCTGGGTAAATAAATTTTAAAAATGTACAAGCTGTATCTTATGTGGCTGTGAGGTAGGGTGTTAACGTGATGATTTGTGAAATTTGTGTTTAAAACTATTAAAAATATGAAAGTTATGAATGAAACAAAATTGGAGTAAAAAAAGAAGTCACTTTGCATGTGCAGTTTACATTTTTTCAAGTCCTTTCAAAAAAGATGTGAAAAAAATAAGATCAATAAAGTGCAAACTATGCATGAAAAGGCACATTTTTCCAATTTAAATTTTCTGAAAATAAATTTTCGGTGGGGTTTACAAGTTACCCCTTAAATAGTTGTGATTTTCCCTTAAATTTGTGGCAGAAATATATAAACATTTAAATGTTATGATTAAAACAAAATTAATGTTAAAAATAACCAAAGTCCTTTCTCAGACAGTTTTGCTTTCATACCTTTTGAAAAACAGTCACATAAATAGCAACATTTTATGTTATTACAGTCATGAGTTTCATAATTGGCCTATTCCTGTTTTGCGAGAAAAACTTTATTTAAAAACAAAATACATAAAACTGAAATGTGTCTGCACAAAATCATACTCATTTCTTGGCTATAATTCGAAATCTTCACATTTCTGTGTTACACCACCTTGCGAAGAATCACTCATTGGCCAAACTTTAGTCAATCTAAAGTTTCAGCTTTCAATTCAAATCTGGTTTTGTGCTGTCAGTTCACAAAAAAAGGTCTTAAAATGTACATTTGTTTCATATTTTCAACCTTTAAGAACTGTTAAGCAGCCAAACCTACCAGTTTTACATTAACTGTATGCAAAGGTCAGTGACTAAAGAATGCTCATGCCAAATTTCAGGTTATTCTATTGCCAACTCAGAACACATTTCTAGTCCTATTTACAAGGTGCCAATTACATCACTGGGGGGGGACTTAGGTATCCTGAAAAGTTGGACTCAAAATAGAAAAGTTATGAACTAAAGAAAAAAAACATAAAAAAATCCTAAGTCCTGATGCGTGAGTGATAAGCGAACTTCAGAAGTTAGCTTTTCTGCAGGTGTGTTTTGTAGGTGACAGCAGCAGTTGAGGTGGAGGGAGGTATGTGCCAGTCATCCTGTGTTAGATTGTCTTTAAAAAATGTGGGTGTCAGGGACAGGAGGGTGGCTATAGGTGCTAAGTGGGCTGGGGATGGGGTAGCATGACTTGTATTGTGGAGGAGGGTGGCATTGCTGCTAGTCCATTGGGGGTGTTTGTAGTACTAATGATTGCCTGACACCAGAATTGGGCACTGATGTCAGGAAGACAAAGTGAGGTTCTGTAGTGTTTCTGTGGGGTTGGGCACCTGGTGGCTGCATGTTTAACATATGCAGGTGGGGGAAAGTGTGCTACAGATCCGATGCAATGTTTGTGATGATGCAACTGCTTAGGACCACTCACCAGTTCTGCTACACATCCCGTGACTGTCAGTATACAGCTGCTTCATAAGTGTCCTGCAGGGCCACTCACAAGGCAAGCTGAAGGTCTGGTGCAGGTCTGGCACATCATTATGTAGTGTTCATTATGGCACTTAAGAAAAGTGAAAGCCAAAGGTTGTTATATATTGGGCCATATGCACGATACCAACATGCCGTGTAAAGCGGGCACATTGGCTTCATTATCCATGAATGCTATGGAGTGGTGATGGCATGGCATTCACCAACGGGGTGCACAAGAGCTATGCACCTGATCCCCTAGCCGCACAGACTGCAGTGTGCCAGGGACAGACCGGAGGCATGGCAGCACTACGCGCAAATCACCAAGGCATGTAGTGCTGTATGCAGGGGGCCAGAGGACTGAACTGGTTACACCAACCGGGACCCTGCTGTAACCCACTGTGCACCCCCGTGGACATGACCCACTGGTAACAGCGAACCTGGGAGTTCAACCACCATGCTGTCCCAGCCCACGAGGCTGGTGGTGAGAGTTGGGGCTGCTGAAGGGGCAAGTGCCTGGACACTGAGATGCCATGTGCTGGTAGTGGCATCTCCCCACAACATGACAGCCCCATCCCCATATTGCCAGACATACCCCCCGCATGCCGTCCCCTACCCCAGTGCTGTCCACACCCCCCAACACATGCCTGCCCAGGTCCCCACCCAGTGCCCCTGCCCCATCATTGGTGGCCAGTGGTCCCCCCATACCCCACGGCACCAACAACCCCCCCAAACCCAATACCTGACTGTCAGTGCTGCAGCTCTGGATGGGCAGAGGCACAGCCCTCTGCACACCTCCTCAGCCACTGGCCATCTAACTGATGCTGAGAGCACCCCACCTATGTATAGTGGCACACTCCCTGAATCAGTTAGACAGCCAGCTACATGGGCAGGATATGCACCTCCGGTGCATATTTCCTGCCCATTCATGCATGGGGCCATTGTTTTTAAAAAAGAACATCAATTGCAAAAAACTCTGCTGATGCATTTATTAGGATTGAAGCACAAAGTACAATGATACATTAGGGAAAAAGTCTGTGGAACCTTGATGAATCAGTGTTGTGGTTTTCCCCAGGGTACAAATAATCATGCAACACAGTGTTGGCCTTACCCTTGTATTGGAACCCTCTATGCAAGCATTGCTGAGTCATTTATTTTTGTTTGACAAGTAAGTGCTGATATTAGGGTAATGCCAACACTGTGTCATATGGTCTTTCATACCCTGGGGTACAGCACAGCAACATTTGATAAGTTTCCATGGGCTTTTTAGCTAAAGTTTCATTTCCCTACTTTTTGTATGCCTTTTACTTCAACCCTAATAGACGCATAAACATAGTTTTCTTTTTGCAGTTTATACATCTGTGCTCCTGCTTTTCTCCTCTCTAATAACCATGCTTACTTTCTTCCTTATACAGTACATAATCCATAAGAAGGCTTTCAGTCAGAACAATGATTCTAAATGTGTGTTCTTTTTACAGAAGGTATTAAAGCTAACCCTTTTATTTAAAACTAAAATGCCCATCTGAGCAAAAAAGCCTTAGTTTCCTCTAGAAAACATTCAAGTTGGCAGATGTATGGATCTGTCACTAGAATTCCATCACCAGAGAGCCAAGATCAAAAGAGCAGTTCCTACTGTGCAGAATGGTGATGTTGGAACTGTTAAAAATGTGTGTCTTGAGGACTGTACCAGGTAAACAGGCATGCAACAGCTTCCAGACCTCAGTGAAATAGGCCCCCCACCCTTGAAGCCCATACATACCAGTGATAACAACTTCCAAACATACGAACATGCAAAAGTGCCAGCAGAAGGTCTATTGAGTCTGCTCATATTGCAGAATCCCTACTTATACCACTGACCCTTTGCCTGACTGGCAGTAAGTGGGGGCTGAACAACAAGGGCAAAATAAGATAATTTGATATTTAAGTGTTAGCAACCCACTGATATGTTCTTGACTTTTCTGGGAGCCAATAAGAAAAGAATATTACTGTAGTCCACAGCAAATCCTGCACTCACCACCCATATAATTTATTTATTTAATTGAAGTTTCAGAAACAACCTTTGAGTCAGAGACTCATTAACAAAGGCTCCACGTCAAAGAACAAAACACTGATTGGTAATATACAAAAGGATTATATACAGAGGAGGTAGCATAACGGGTACAACATACAGAGGGTGAACAGGTGGCGTCGTTAAGAAGAGTTCAGTACATGATATATAAGATAACAGTATTTTTAGGACATAATTATACATAGCAAACAAAGTGTAGTACAAAGCAAACAAACTGGTCTAATACTTCTAAATACATAGTCGATAATGGAGGAGAGAGAGGTGAGGGCAGGAAAGGAACACAGGATGGGAGAGGCAGTAAGAAATTCATTGTTAGTGGATATGGAGGTAGGAAAGGGTGTCCTATGGAGGAGCACACAAGGGGGTGAGGGATTAGGGGAGGACAGATGAGAGAAGGAGGCCAAGCCAGATTCAATAACAGTCACAAATACTGGCAAAGCAGAGGTGGTCCCTGAGGAGGGATTTGAAATGGCCAATTTTACTTTCTGTGGAAATGGAGCTGAAGATAGCATTCATCCTGGTCGGGGCCCTGTAGCTGAAAGTTCTCTGGCATAGGGAGATACGGCATCTAGGGACACAGAGCAGGGATGTGGTGGAGTTATGAGTGTTTGTAAGAACAGGAGCCAGTTTTAGGAGGGCAGAGAGGTCTGGAGGGGAAAGGCCAAGAGAAGTCTTTTTGGCCAGGAGACAGGTTTTGAACCCGAGTCTACAGTCCAGGTTAAGTCAGTTTGATGAACTGTACAGGGAGCAAGTGTGAGTGGTACAGTCACATCCAAGGACTAGGCAGCAGGTTTTACTGAGAGACAGCCTGAGTCTGCTGAGGGAGGAGGTGTCAGCAGCTCCATAAACAAGGATCCCGTAGTCTATTAGTGAGAGTACTGAGGAGGAGACAGCTAGTCGGAGGGCCTCAGGGGTAAGACCGTGTTTGTACCTGTGCAGAAGTCAGATTCTGGTGTTGACAACAGTACAGAGGAGATTGATATATTGATGGAAGTTGAGAGAGGATTCTAGAGTGATGCCTAGGTACTTGAAGGTGTCGACATGTTCAAGGGGGTCATTTGGGAGTTAAGGATTTGAGGGTGGGAATTTTTATGAGTGCTCTGTTGGTGTGCAAAAGTCATAACCTTAGTCTTTTTGTAGTTTAATACTAGACACTGGTTGGTAAACCATTGTTCAGCCTCAGTGAAGGAGGTTTGGGGAGATTGCTGGAGCATGTACGGATCAGGGTGGGAGGAAAAGAGGACAGCATCATCAGCATATAGGAGCAGGATACCAGAGCATGCAGCAGGGAGGGTGTTTAGAAAAAAGCTGAAAAGCAGGGGGCACAGGATAGAACCCTGGGACACCCCTGACCTTACTGGGAGGCAAGTGGAGAGAGTGTTGCCTATCTTGACCTGCAGGGTTCTGCCAGTAAGACAGTCTGAAAGCCAATTTGTGGTATCCTGGGAAAGACCTATGAGGGAGAAGGTTGATAGGAGGAGGGTATGGTTAACAGTGTCGAATGCTTTTGAATGCTTTCAACAATTCCACAAAGACAGCACCAGTCAGGTAACCTCTGTCAAGTGCTGAGTGAACAGAGGAGGAGAACTCCAGCAGAGCAGAGGTGGTGCATTGGCCTTTGCGGAAACCATGTTGTTCCTTACAGAGGAGATCATATTTTGTGAGGTAATCAGTGAGGTGGTCCGAGATGATGCATGTGTTCCAGAGCTTTGGGGGTAGAAATGGGTCGATAGTTTCCAGTGGCTGTTCAGTCACCTCTTCTGTGTATGGAGGTAATGGTGGCTGCTTTCCAGTGAGATGGGAATTGGCTTAGGCATCTGGTCTGGGGGGGGCGAGGACTTCCTGAAGGGTCTGGTGGAGGAGTTTTAGGTCCAGTATGTTGCTGCTGAACTGAGATCCACTAAGGGCTTTTAGAAGCTAGGGTTTAGCTTCTCATGGGGCAAGGGTCTTTAAAGGAAAGGGGTGTGTGGAGGGGGGTGTGTGAGTGGGGCTGTGGGAGGATCAAAGAAATGGGGAGGAAGTATATTGCTGAGGTCTGAAAAGGAGGAGTTAAGAGCGTCGGCAAAAAGTTGGGGGTCAGTGGTACTGTACAGTTGCCATTTAGATTAATTTGGGAGATGGTATGGTCTTTCTGCTAAGTTCCTTGAGGTCATTCCAAACTTTTCTGCCTGAGTCCCAGGAGGACATTAGGGATGCTTTGTAGTGTTCTGCTTTGGCCTTGCATATAGCCCAGGTGCACTTGTTCCTGGCTGCTTGGTAGTGTTGTCTGTCTGCTGGCTGGCCCGTATCAAGAGCTGTTTGCCAGAATGAGTCACAGTGGTACATCTGGTCAAGCAGATGGTAGGAAATCCATGGTGTAGGGTTTTCTTTGACCACATATTTGGAAAGAGGCACAAACTTGTCACAGGCAGAGTTAAAAGTGTGAATGAGGAGGTCGAGCATTGAATCTATGTCTGGTGTGTTGTTTAAGGGTGACCAGTCCCAAAGCTTTAGGTGGAGTCTTATTTGTTTAAGTTTACCCGGTTTGAAGTTACGTTGGAGGATGATTTTTGGTGGGGGCAGAGCACAGGTGAGTGGTCACTCAGGGCATTGGGGAGCACCAAGACAACTGTGATTCTGCTGGGGCAGTTGGTAAACACCAGGTCCAGAAGAGTGGTGGAGCCAGAGTTGGGGTTCTGCTGTGTGGGAAAGGTGACTACCTGTGTTAGGTCTGTGGCTGCAATGGCATCTTTATAAGGTGCAGAGGAAATGGACTGCCAGTTAATACTGAAGTCCCCCAGAACTATGCATTAATTTTTGTGGGAAGAAGGGAGAGGTAGTTCAGGACAGAGTGGAATGCTAGTTTCTGGTTCCTTGGGGGATGTAGACCACAGTGATGAGGATAGGGACAGTGGTCTTCCCAATTGTAACTTTTATGGTGAAAGCCTGTGCCCCCTGTTTCAACTGGGCAGGGGGGAGAGCTTGACCTTGCAGAGAGTCCCTAAGGTAGAAGGCACAGCCACCTCTGTGCTTACCCCATCTTTCAGCCCGGAAGAGGGAGTAGCCGGAGACTGCCATGACAGAGTCAGGGATAGACCTGGAGAGCCAGGTTTCAATGAGGGTGATTACATCAGGTTGGTGTTGTACTATCCAACCCTGAAGGCTGTCAAACTTTTTTAGCAAGTTGCATATATTAAAGGAAGCAATGCGAAGTCCATCAGTAGATGGAGGGGCATATGGGAGTAGCAAATGTGGGTCTCAGGTTGGGGTGGATATTCCAGAATAGGAATAGAAGTAGGAGGAGGGCCCTGAGGAGAGCAAGATGGGCTATTTTACTATTTTACATAGGCAAGGATCCTGGCAGGAAAATCATACCTGTTTGGAAGAAGTGATAGGTATGGGGAGAGCTAAGATGTGGAGTGCTGCTAGGAGGAGTGGGTACAGGAGGGAACGAGGACTGTTGAGGGGTGGAGGTGTGATGGGGTGGAGCTGCGGTGCAGAGTGAGTTGCAGTGGTGCGTGCTGAGTGAGGGGGCAACTAAGGGGGGATTGGAGGTGGAGGTGATACTGATTGGGGTAAGAACAGGAGAGGAGAGGAGGTAGAGGAGTATATGAGTGAGCAGAGTTATCCTGTAGGTAGGGAAATGGGCAGACTAGATGGGCCTAGCGGTCCTTATCTGCCATCAAAGTCTATGTTTCTATGTAGCAGGGTGGGTAGAGAAGCCATGGTATGGTTGACGAGCAAGAGGGGTGCTGGAAGGGATATCAGAGGAGAGGAGTGTGAGAGGAGGGGCAGTTCTGTGAAAGGAGGGCTTCAGGGATAAGGGGGTGTAAAAGATACCCAGTAGTAGGGATGACCAGATGGTGCAGTGGTAGCGTCAGAGCCTTCGGGGCCAAAGATGCACAGTTCAAATCCTGAGACAGCAGACTAGTGAGAGGAGCTAGAAAAGGCTTAGTAGGCACTTGGAGTGAGGGGGGTAGGCAAGTGGGAGCGGAGAGCTACAGTAGAGCAGAAAAGAAAGGAGGGGAGCAGGAAATTAGAGTGGGCAATACTGACTCTTAGTGGCCGCCTGCAATAACGGGCTAAGGGAGAAATAGGGACTTAGAAAATATACGGGTCAGTTACGTGATAGGTCACATGACCATATGATGACTACATATTAAGGGGTGCCTCTGGGTGGGAGGGTGGCTGGGGTGGGCGGCATAGTCAATGCACAGCATCAATGGGCTGATGCCTAGGAGGGGGTCAAATTACCTTTATGGGCTCCTGCAGTCCTGCACTGTCCCCCAGAAGTGTTGCTGGCTGTGTGAGCTGGGTCTGGGAAAGGGACGGCTCACAAAATCCTGCACTCACCACCTATATACAGTAAGGAAAGGGACAGCTCACAATCATGGTTGGTGCTTCATTTTATTGTAATAGTGCCACGTGCAAGTGCAGATGCATTTTGGAACATAGTTGTTCCTTTTTCATTGAGAAAGGAACAACTATGTTCCGAAATGCAAAGATAGTTGTTCCTTTCTCATTGAGAAAGGAACAACTATGTTATGAAATGCATCTGGACTTGCACATGGCACTATTACAATAAAATGAAGAACCAACTATGATTGTGAGCTGTCCCTTTCCTTACTGTATATGGGTGGTGAATGCAGGATTTTGCTGTGGTTTTCTGTTTTCTTTATCCATGCACCCCAACCCTGTGCAGACCTCTTCACTTGCAAACTGAATATTATAGTAGTCCAGACATAAGTAATGAATGCGTGAACAAGGGTGGAATGATCCTCAGAGAGGATGTAAGGATACAATCTAGAAATATACCACAGATGTAAAAAAAAGCCTTGGTGAAGCACAGCACCTGAGCATTTTGAGTTAGCCCTTCATTGCGATTAATGCAGAGGTTTCAAATTATATTACTGTCAGTCAGACGAATCTCATTCACAACACAAAATGCAGGAGTTGCCAAACCTCTGCATACCTTCAGCTCAAGACAGTCAGTATCACCTTCTTTTTATGGAGTTTGAGTTTTAGCCAATTTACAGACATTTGTGTTAGAATATCTTGCAGATTCTGGGCTAGTCGTGATATGTCACAGAAAAGATGTGAGGGATATTAGAATTATACTTCAATAGTATCAGCGCAGCAATGCAACCTAATGTTACACCATCCGCTAATGTCACTGAACAGTCGTACATAACAAATCAAAAGAAATGGGACCAGAACTAACTCCTGTGGCATACCATAGTCTGCTTCAATTGCAGAACTTTTTTTCATGACATTAAAATACATTACTCTGTTTGAACATATTTATTGACAAGTGTGTGTTATGTAATGAGATGAGTCTCTTTGCGGATGACTTCGAAACTGGGCGGTGGTGGATGGGGAGGAGGAGGGTGGCCCTACAGGGGACCTGGAGGCTCTGGAAAGATGGTCTAGAAAGTGGAAGCTGAGGTTCAATGCAGGGAAATACAAGGTACTTCACCTGGGGCCAGAAACCAGACCAGATGTACACCTAGAGAGAAATGCTGAAGTCTCGATGGCTCAGAGGGACCTGGGGTGGTGGTGGATGTCAAGATGAACAATTCTGAGACTTGTAGGAGGGCAGCAGCCAAGGCCAACAGGATGCTGGGATGCATCGCTAGGGATCACCTCCAGAAGGAGGAAGTGAACCCTCTGTATAACTGCTTGGTGAGGCCGCACTTTGAGTACCAAGTGCAGTTTTGGAGGCCACCCTTAAAGAGGGACATTAACCTCCTGGAGAGGGTCCAGAGGAGGGCAACCAAATGATTTGGGGCTTGGAGGACAGGACCTATGAGGAGAGGCTCGAAGAGCTAAATATGTACACATTGGAAGAGAGAAGGACCGGGGACATGATAGAGGTCTTCAGGTACATGAAGAGGGTAAATAGGGAGGAACAGTCAGGGTGCTTGAAGGAAGGAGGAGGGGCCACTAGGGCATGGGTGGAAGCTGGAGGGAAGATTCAGGGAGAAAGGAGGAGGTGCTACTTCACTGAGAGGGTGGTGGAGCCATGGAATGCACTGCCTAGGGGCTGGTGGAGGCAGAGACAGGGAGGAGTTCAAGAGGGGTGGGACAGGTACAGGGGAAGGGTTCTGGAAGCAAAATCCAGTGCAGCAAGAATATCTGGAACTGGGAAGGGAGAAGCCAGAGAAGGCGAGGGGGACAGCAAGGTCAGCACCCAGGGTGGGGGCTGACCAAACGAACAGACACGAAAGACCGTTAGGCCTATTCTGCTGGCATTTTAGTATGTTAGTATGTAATACATTTCAGAATAGACCGAATCATATTCCACCTACTTGAAAAATCAGTCTTTCTAAGAAAAAAGTTTATTTATGCTTGTACAGCATTCTACCCTAGTCTTTAATACTCTATTAAGTGATAGATATGTGATCTTGTTAACTTATTAGCAAATAATTGTGATTGTGAGCTGCGGCTTCAAAGATGAGGAAAATTAGGCTGTAATGAATCATTCTGTAACCCAACTAATCATTATCTTACAAGTAAATGTACTGAACAGAGATGATGTTTGCTATTATAAATGTATATGCCATTTTTCTCATGATATGTGTTCCTTTGTTGTGTGGTTTTATGTGTTTGTTCACCATACCCAATATTTCTTGGCAGTTAATAACCAATAGATAAAGCCCCCTCGGTACTCTTTGGTTCTGAGAACTTTCATCCTACTTTGAAAAATACTGCCCCCCCCCCCAAAAAAATGATTGTTTTCTTACCCTCTGTGCTTATCCTGAAGCCTCACCCCATGTTCACTATATGATCTTGCCAATGACTTGGTATCTTAGTCAGTTCCTGGACAGAACCCTGCTGCAGAAATAAACCTGTTCTGCTGCAGGTGGTTAGGAGTTCTGATATAGAAATAATAGCTGAAATACAACAGACAATATAGGGCACTACCAATAAAATTGTCCATCATATTGTACAAATTACAATCCAGCCTTCCCTTTTGTTTTAGCATGCAACACTAAATATAAACTGCTATCATTAAAGACCTGGGTATGCCACTTGGTGGCACTTGTTGTTAAACCACAGCACTACAGTGCAGAAGAGACCTAGGATTGAGTCCAATCTTGGTTTCCAATTTCTGAACTGGAATGGCATTGAACATGATGCAGAAGCAGTGTACACAGGCTCCAAATTTGGGGCAGTCCTAGTGCCCACTCTTGTAGTACCTTCCGGTGGATTGTTGAAACCTTCGTAGCAGAGTGACTACAAAACATCTGTCTCCCTCCATGGGTTGGAATGAACTATGCACTAACGTTCTGCATCAGATGGGAGGGAGGACAGGTGGCATATGTGAAAAAATGCCCCTGTCAGGCCATAATGACACCAGCCCCCCATCCCATGCCACACTTCCCTATCTTACTCATAAGCCTTCCTTCCAGTCCCATTAGTGGATGTATTTCCTCCAATGCTGCTGCCCATCTTGCTCAAAGGCCACTTTTGAGCAGGTAAACACTGGGGCTATTGGTGTCCAGTGGTCTTACATTGCAGGTTGCTGTTCTATCATTGGCTGTTGAGATACTGCATGGGCAGGAGAGGCCTGAACATGTCAGCTATCTCACTGGAATCTGGTAATGAAAGGAAAATGTATAAAATAAAAACAATAAAAGACCTTGGTATAACTCTTGTCTCAACTCACAAGTGAAAGTGTTTTGTGATTTTGGTTCAGTCAGTTGTCAGTAGTGCATATTTTAAAACTCACTGACTCACCACTGTACACAATTTCACACAATTATATGCAGTTGGCCATCTTTCTGACCAAATGAGCTTCTCCCCTCTTAAATACTTTCTTCTGGTCAGAGTATTTTTTAAAAATAATGTGGGAAGCTAGCAAATGTACTCACCCTACACCTTGTCTGATGGTACATAAGTAAGCATTGAGCCATGACGAAGGTGGCATCTAATGGTGCATTAATGCATGGTTGGGAGGGTTGTGGCACGAGGCCACAGGCCGAATGCCTACAACGGCCCAACCATGCATTAATCCACCATTAGATGCCACCTTTGGAGTGGCTTAATGTGCTTGTAATATGGTATGGAGGAGCAGAGAGTTACTATGCTTCTCTGTGCAATACTCTGAACAAGATAAGACAGCCAGTCTTTATGGTTTGGTTAACTTTTTACTGCACTTTTGGAAACTGTAACAGACATGCACTTACATGGTCATGCTGACAAAACATGTCTACTGCTATATATGCACAACGGTGTGTTTAACTTGTGTCTATGATTCATTTGGAGTTGTACACAGCTATTATTTTCATATTGAGCATAGGTAGTCCATGGTTCACTCATTTCTATGGCGGGTCTTGGCTTCCGCTACAGATTTGCATGCTGTGTCGCATTTCAAATGCTTGCACTCTGTGATTGGTGCTTGTCTTGTGTTGCTGTGGGACATGCTGGAGGTGTTTCTGTCAGACTTCTGTCTGTCTTCTGGGTCTCTTCAGGTTCCTGCTGTGGGGGCACACTTCTGGGTGTGTCTATCAGGTGCGATTTGGCTTTTCTACTACTACAGCTGCCGTACTCAGTGGATGCAGCGCTTTTGGCAGTGCTGCTTTTTTTCTGTGTGGATAGCAGTGGTATTTCAGTTTGGGGACAGCATGACTGGTGGATTAATGCCGTCTCCAAACTATACCAGCTGATGCATTTCATCCAATCCATCCTGCTCTTTTGAGGTTATCTAATTTTGCCATGTCATCTGTGTTACAAATTCCTCAACTTTAGGACCCATGAAGTAAATAACTGAAATTTTAGTGAGAAAAAAGATCTTCAAGAATAATCTCCCTTACGTAAAGAAACATTACAAAAGAAGTGTTTAAAAGGCAAATACAATAATGCATGGTTTTATATTGACAACTATTAATGTTTAAAGATGTCTTCATTAAAATGATAAAAAAGAAAAACTCAATAAAAGTGGTCCCATGAGAAATGCAATCTTTCAATAAATTTCTTATTTATAAGTGTAGTTTTTTTTCTAGCTGTGCTAGCCTTATAGTACCAGATTAAATACAGAGTAATAACTATCAGGTCAGCCAACACTGTTTCAGTGGCGGATATCAATCACCAGGGAGGCACAAAATGTGAACAGATGATGAATGAAGTGAAAAAAAGAGTACTGTAATTAGCAGAATGCAGCCTACTCTCAGCATTGTCCATCCACTTAAAAGGAGAGAAAAAAATGTCCTCACTGACTTGCTTATTATTTAGATCTTTCACCCATGGGAGTGGGCTTTTCACACAGAGATATTTTTTTTATTTCTGCAAGATTCTTTTGCAAGTGCCAGACAGATCTGTTGCCATGATCCAGAATATGAAGTCACAAAGATTCTTATCCTGATTCCGGAATGAGAAGTTCAGAGCAATGGATGCTATATCTCAACATATGATTTTCACCAGGCATACATAGTTCCTTCAGTTCTTTTCTTGCAGTTGGTCTTACAGAATAACTGTAAAAGTAGTCCAAAGTCTAGTGCATCTTGATAACTCAAGATTATTTCCACTGGGAATGGTACTCAGATCTAATAAATCAACAATTCAGCCTCTGCTTTAACTCAGTGTCTAGATTTGGTAATGTATTGGTGGATTTGGCTCCCAAGTTTAGATCACTTTATAAACTCATCCTAACTCCTATAAGAAGGTTGTAATATATGGATTTTCAAAATAATACCCCTAAAAAGCATACAAAAACTCCCTTGTAATACACCTGTGCAAACTCAATAATAGTATCGATGGAATTCCGTAATACTATCGTTGACAACCCATAATACTATCGATGGAGAGAACGATAGTATTGTACAAACTGACTAGACACCAAGTGCCACTGGACAGCTCATGCTGACCACAAGCCGGCTTTTACTGTAACTGTCACATACAGTAAAAGTCGACAAAACATTTGCGCTGCACCTACAGTCTGATATTCGGATCGCGCTGCAACTTCTTTTGGGATTTAGCCATCTATATTCAAAAATTCCCTCAACCAGCAAAAAAAAAAGATGGTAGGTCATGTACTCCAACTGGGAGTCTGACTAAGTCTCCACAGCAACAGTCACTTGCTTGAGAAAAAAAAAGTTGTTACTGCCGTTTTGTTTTGCAGTTTCTTTAACACTGCACAGTTTTGCTGTTTGAATTTTGGAAACATTTTTGATGTCGCCGACACAATCATTGACTTCTACTCACACGAAAATCACCTTAGCACCCCAACCAAAGATTCCTCATTCTATGACAAAGGTGTGCACTTACAATTTCCTCGCATCCATATATTACAAAAAATAACAAATACATTCTTGTGTTACAAGGCAGTTCTTCATCTCGAGGATCTGGGGGCACTAGAAACCTCTCAAGCTTCACTCTCAAGGTTTACTGTGCCCCCAGATCCTCTTGATGAATTACTGCCTTGTAATACACCAGAATGTATCTATTATTCTATTTATTGTAATTGGATTATTCATATCAAGTCATGGGCATTTGTTTGAAGGTCAAAACATACTGTATGCTACTACAGCATTTTTGCTATGTTTGGTACTTCTTTGGCTTTGGGCAGACATCAACAGGATCTAATCTTTATCTGCTTTTGAAACAAGTATCCTTTACTTTCTCCAAAGGGGAACCATTAAAAGTTTCATGTTCAGTACTTTTTGGACCTGCAGTACTGTCTCTGCTGTGGAAGTTGTTAAAATGGCACATTCATTCTTAGGCTCTCATTCATTCATTTCTAGATTTCCTAGAGTAGTCAACTGGTGTAGACACAACATTAGGCAGCCAGTTTTGCCATGGAAAGCTGATCTTGTTTTAGAGACTCTGTGTGGGCCTTACTTTAACCTACGTCCAAGCTCCCAGAAGATCATATAAAAAGTAAAACCTATATTCTGGTGACCATGTGGTTGGCCTGCAGAGATAGTTAAATTCAGTTCTTGTTCTGCAAATATCCATACACCATTTTCCATAAGGATAAAATGTATTGCATACTCAACCTTCTTCCATTTCACAAGTGCCTTCTGATTATCATCAGAACCAATAAACAACTTGTACCACTTTATGCCATGAATGAGCCAATTATGACAAAAGTGAACATCACAAATTAGATGTTAGATAAGTTCTAAATGTTGAAAAAGTAATGAGTTTTGTAAATCATAAAGACTTTTCATGTACATAGGCCCAACAAGAGTGGTCAGGCCAATTCAAAGGGTAAGATGAATCAACAGTTATATAAAGAAGCCTACAGAGCTTCATGTTTATCTATGTTTAATGTGTTAAAGTATATTATATTAGAACAGGAGGTACCTCTGAGGCAGAATGAGCTCAGTGTTCTGTTGCAAAGCTGTGGAAAGCAGCAACTTAGTCATTTGGTCACAGTTTTGCAAAGCATTATAGGCTGGATATATTCAGCTCAGTCAATGCAGCTTTCAAACCAAAGGTCTGTTGTCAGTTATAACCACCAAAATTATTTTTCCACAACTTTGAAATTTAGTAGTGGAACTGCTTGTGATATCCACTTGTAATGACTAAAATATACAGGAATACATCATAAGAAAAAGAAAAGGAAAATTCAAGTCTTGCTTACTGGTAATTTTAAAAAGCAGCTGACGCCACAATAAAAACTTTAAGAAATATATAATTTAGACAAAATAAAGCTTATAAATGAAATATTTTAAATATTAATGTTCCCATTGTTCTTTAATATTAAGGGGATTTGAATAAACATTCTGTCATTGTGCTTTAAGCTTATAATTGAAATATTTTAAATATTAATGTTCCCATTGTTCTTTAATATTGAGGGAATCTGAATAAACAGTCTGTCTTTGTGCATCAGAATTCATCTACTCTTGCTGTTCCTTTGCCACTTGAAGTCATAATCCTCTCTTTGTGGCATCACAGTCTGCTACCAGGAAAGCAACTTTTATGCACAGAATAATGACTTCAGGGGGCCTAATGCATAATTGCAGTTAGGGGTAGCAGTCTTTGTGTGTGCACAAATGCCCCAATACCACCACCCAAAACAAAACCTACTATAGACAGAAGGCTGGCATTGCCAACAGGGGAAAAAGTCCCCCCAACAACAGTGTCTCATGGCCTCATTATGAAAGCGTTCAACCCAGATGTTTGTGGTTGCACACAGGATAAGGAACCAATAACAATACAGAGTGTGACAGTCACAGAGTGTGGTCAATGGCATAGCACCAATGCCATGATCTCATGCCATGATCTCAAATCAAATTCAAATCTTTGTTTTTAAGCTCTATTCCAATAGATCATAGTGACATACAATAAAACCATAAAATCCATAGATAAAACAACAGATTTAAAAATTTAAAACATAATCTTGTAACAGATGACAGTGGGCCAACCAACATTTACATCAGGGAATGCTAAAGAAAATAGATAAGTTTTCAGGGTGGATTTAAAACACTCGACAGTCAGGCACTCTCTAATCAAATGAGGTAGAGAATTCCACAGGGTAGGGGCTACAAAAGCAAATGGATGGGCTCCAGAAGTCTTCAATCAAACCCTGGGAACCTTTAACAATCCCTCATCAGAGCAACAAGGTGAGTGGAGGGGGTAGTAGGGATGGAGAAGATCTTGCAAGTAGCACAGTCACTGCCCATGTAGGGCTTTATAGGTCAACAACCTGACCTTGAAGGTGATCCACCAATGCACAGGCAGCCAGTGCAGGTCACGGAGCACAGGAGTGACATGGCTAGATCTCAATAAGCCAGTCAACAACCTGCATTCTGCACCAGCATCAATTGGTGGATATCAACCCCTGGTAGCCCCAGGCATAGAGCATTGCAGCAATTAAGGTGTGAGGTTACAGAGGAGTGACCAATGTTGGCAGATCACCAAGTGGAACCAGGAGCTTAATCTGAGTGATGCTCCTTAGATGATAAAAAGAAGTTTTAATAACAGCAGATACCTGAGACTTTAATGTCAGGCTGCTGTCGAACATAATGCCCAGGTTCTGCACCCAGTTAGAGGTAAGCAACTGGTCACCCCTGTGCCAAAGCCTGGAAGGTAAATCAGCCAACAACCCCACACCTTGGTGACCCAGATCTACCACCAACCTCTCAGTTTTGCCCGATTTCAACCTCAGCCAGTTGGCACTCATCCAACCCTGGATCTCAGAGAGGCAGCTGTTGAAAAAACGAGATCACTCCACCCTGTTCGGGCACAAAGGACAGTTAGAGCTGAGTGTCATCTGCATAGCAGTGAAAACTCAGCCCATATCACCTTATAATGTCTTCCAACACCAGAATATACACTGCAAACAACTTGTGGGACAGCATGGAGCCCTGCAGAACCCCACGACAGGGGGAGAGGGGCTGAGGAATAAATTCCTGATTGTGCCCTGGGCTACAGTGCTACTGCCATCAGCTTCCTCTCACTCCCTCGCCCAGTACCAGTGATGCACATACAGGTTGTCGAATTTCTGTGTCCTATGTCAGTCTTTCCTGGTGGATCAGAAGCTTCCGATCATCTGGCCCATATATTGCTATTTCAGTGGATTCCACTTAAGTGCACATTGGATAAGTGCACATTTCTGATAAGTGCACACTTTTTCAGTTTACTGTTTTTTTTCCTATGTCCCCAATGTTAAATAATTTGGATAAGTGCACACTTTATAAGTGCACATTTCACTTTAATGCACAATCTTCAATTTACCAACTGCACTCTTCCAATATAGTTGGTTCCGTTTAAGTGCACAGGTGCTCTTAATGATGTGTGAATACAGTATTTAACACCTAGCTTCACTTAGCCATACATGATTCACACAGTCTTCACACAGGCAACAGAAGTTGCTGGCTGCAGTATGGAGCAAAAAAAGGTTACACTTAGTGTGGGGCAGAAGATCTCTCTGCTGCAGGAGTTAGAGCAGCCCAACATTAAACACAGTGATGTTGCTACAAAATATTGTGTTGATGTCTCCACAGTGGCATGAATTGTCGCCTGCAAGGAACATTTATTCTCAGAGTGGGAGAACTCTGAGAACCAAAATAGAAAATGACGGCAGTGCTGGAGGAGCGGAGAGGTGGAATCAGCTCTTCTGCACTGGTTCTCGGTGGCACGCAGTGTTGATGCCCCAGTAAATGGTCCAATTTTACTCCAGAAAGCTCAGGACCTAGCAGCGACAATGGGCTTCAACTGTACTGCAACCAGCGGCTGGCTCAGTAGATGGAAAGAGCAGAACAGAATCATCTTTAAATGCTGCTATGGGGAGGAAAAAGATGCTGATGGGAATACAGCTGACCACTGGCTTTCAACAGTCCTGTCATAAATTTTAAAGGATTATACTATCTTTAATTGTGATAAAACAGGGCTCTATTTCAGAGCGACACCAGAAGGCACTCTAACTTTCAAATCAGATGCTGCTTCAGGTGGGAAGAAAGCTCAAGAGAGGATATTAGTCCTCCTATGTTGTAGCCAGTGTGGGACACAGAACTTGCACCCTGTTGTCAGGAAATCAAAGAGATTGCAGTGCTTTTCAGGTTTGCAGATGGAAGCACTGCCAGTTTTTTTTTATTTAGTTGTTTTTTTAACCAGGTATAGCACACTAAGCTGAAAGCTTTTTAAACGGAGCGACCTGGGAGCACAGTTGACTATGACAGTAACTCGAATTCTGGATGACCCAATTAATCTTTACTAACTGGCTAAAAAAAACAAATGCCCAGATGTGGCAAAAACAAAAAATAGCCCTGTTACTCAACAACTGCTCTGCACGACCCTGATATCCCTCTGAGCAACATCAGACTAATCTTCTTACCACCCAATATGACCTCACTCATTCAACCACTTAGCATGGGCATAATTAAAAATGTTAAACATCATTATCACTCTCAGGTGAGCTTTTATAGTTTAATGCTGCTGTTTCTCTCCATTCACTAACTTGAAACTTAATGTGTGTTCTCCACTCTTTTTAGATGTTACAGAAGATTATTGTGTGCTTGGGTGGGGGAATACTAAGCTCTCTTTCAGATTTGTCAAAAGAAATTAACCTGCTTGATGCAATAAAAATTTTTGACTGTGCCTTGCAGCAGGTGAAGCCAGAAACCATATGAAACTGCTTTCAGAAAGCAGGTTTTATGGACACTACAGAAAGTGTTGCGTAGGAGGTTGTCAAGGAGGACCCCCTACCTGCCCTGTTCCCAAAAATGAACCCAAAGGATTTTCAATTGTACTGGGACATGGACAAAACCTTGGCGACTACTGGGATTATCCAGGACATAGATATATGCAATGAAGTCATGTGCCGTACTGTGGATGAAGAAGAATTGCTGCCCAAATCACAGGAACAGGAACAGGAGCAGAAGATATCTATGTCTGAAGCCCTCCAGTGCCTAGAATGAGTAAACACATTTGTCCATGCCAGGGAAAAGGACTTAGGCTGTTTATTTGAATTTGAGCATTATGTAACGGAGCTCACACTACAAGGCTGTAAGCAAAGTAAGATTGCTTATTTTTTTGGGGCTACTAACAACATGGACACTAACAGTGAACTTTAATGCAGCACTGCAGTTTTGTTTGTGGGTGGGTGCTTTTTTACTACAGTATTACTTTAATTAAATATAACAGTGCTTCATCAATAAAAGTGCTCTTTTAACTGTGCAGATAAAGTACCTGGCTTAAATAAATTCAGATTTACATTAACATGTGTCTGATTCTTATCTTACACTGGGTTCAATGGAATTTCGGTTAAATGCACATTTCGCTTAAATGCACATTTTTAATCTGCAAAACGGTTGTGCATTTAAGCAGAATCCACTGTACTTATAACATGGATAGGGAGAATGCTTCTTTCTGATTGGCTGATGCCACCAAGCAGCCAGTCTGGTAGCAGGCAACAGAGACCAAGAAATAATGAGTCCCAGTCTCTGGCTGCCTGATTACATTCACTATCACTGTGCCCCATGACGTTTTCAAGTTTCCAGTAGCCATTTTTTGTTCTTGCTAATCAAGTGAGAGTTTTCAACTGATGTTGGGTAGACCCTTCTCATGTTGCAAAACCATCTGTTCCCTTTTAAAACAAAAACAAGTGACACAACAGTTTTTGTTACTTTAAACAGTACCTTACTTTTGACACTTGATTCCTGCTTTGCCACCCACGTTGTCAGACGATGGGACCTCCTGACTGCAAACAGCATGCCATCTTCTCGTACAGAGACTCCCACAGTGGCAGCTCTCAAATTAAAAACAGCTGCCACCCCACTTTTCTCATTCTTCACATTTCTTCTTTTTTCTGGCTGTCACGTTTCACTTCCGCATTTGTGCTGCCCCTCCATGAGTGCACGCATAAACAAACAAGAAAAAGCGCCAGTTTGAAAACGCTGTCTGCCACTCTAGACATGATTAAAAAAAAGTTGCACTGTCACAGATGTTCACCTTAGCTGCTCAGGCTGTTGAGTATAATGTGAGTTGATGCCCATTGACTAAAGTAGCTCCTCCTGAACAGAGTGACAAAATTGCTTGTCCCCATTGCCTTGTTTTTGTTTTTTTTTTTTTTTGTTAAATCTAGCAGTTTCTAAACTGCTCTGGATCTTACCTAACTAATGGCACTCAAGAAGTTTTGGAGGGGATGGAAACTAGCTGAAAGTGCCTTAGGAACTCATTGACATAGCAGTGCTGTCTGGGACAATTCAGCCAGTGGAAGGACTACTTTACAGGAAAATTATTTGTAATCTTTTTTTTTTTACTTTTTTTTGTTTTGTTTTTACATTTTATTTGAAATACACTACAAATACCCATTTTCTCTGTGCAACAATATCCTGCAGGGTGGGCAGTATGGACAATGCCAGACCTTTCAGGGGTATAAGGCCCTCTGCCTGTGGTGTTGGGCCTCATTATGTTCCTGGGCAGTCTGATATAGCCCCAAACCACCCACCCTCTCAGGTATTATTGCTTACTTAAGCAATCCGTAGTACTAATCAGTCAACTACTGTATGATATCAGCAATGCACTTATTAATCAAATATGACATCATTGACACATAACTTTCTTATGCTCCCTACACGAACCTCAAAGTCAGACTTTTGCTAAAAAAAGATTTCACAACATGTTGGATTAAAACAAAAATAAATCACACTTAAATCCTGATCCCATCACAAACTCAGCAAAGTCCAGCCTCCCCACACACAGAACTTAGTTCTATATCTTCAAAGTTCATTTTAAAATAGAACATTGAAATACAGGTTATTTTACTGTAAAATAAAACATGGAAATGCAGATCTCAAAACATGGTTATTTAAATACAGACAAACAAATTGCATGAACTTAAAGTCAAATGAACCACCAAGGGCTGGGATTCACCAAGAGGTTTCCTCCATGGTGCTTGTAATCCATGCTCTTTCCTGCAATAGAAACATATAGTTTGGTGCCTTACCCAATGGGACTACTACTTTGACTAGGGCATGCAGGGCCATGCATGAAGTGAGCAAAAGGTTCAGCACCATGCCTGATGGGTCAGTTGCTTCATGCAGAGCCCTGCTCAAAGTGAGCTACAGATCTGGTGTCATGCCTGTCAGATCTGTCGCAGAATTTATTGTGATGTATCTTTTAAAAAAAATTAGGAAAGAAATCAGAAACAACTATGTTGATGCATTGGTTAGCATTGTAACAACATAAAAATTAGGAAAACAAAAGGTTAGGAGAAAAAGTCCCTTAAGCCTTGGTGAATCTGTGGTATGCAGTTCCTCAGTGGAATTTAAAAGTATTAACATCTAGTAGAGTAGCTATTTACTCTGTGGTAAAAATGGCTAATGAAGCAGTTTAATTGGTGCAAATGGACCAAGAGTTTTCTAATATATCGTAATTACTGGGTCTTCATTCAATGGACCCCAAGCCAATTTTAACCTACCCCTAAATTCCATGCAAATTTCTTCCCTTCTACACAACAGTCTGGTATGATAAATTGATTTAAAGGACATTCTCCTTATGCTGGTATTCTAGTGTACATGCAGAAAAACAAGCATATGTATACACTGTTATTATTTTCTTGAGCAGTGATCCCCTGACAGCAAGCTGCTGTTTTGAAAATAGACTTGTGTGAACTCTTCCTTTTATCCACCATCTATTGTGCTTGCATACCTTTGAACACATAAAAATATTTATTTAATTTTATTTTCAAAAGTTTCACCAGGAAAGGCATCCTGGGCTAACATAGCTCATTTCCAGATGTGTCCTGTGTGGACGAGGATGAGGGATAAGTACATAACAGAACAATACAGTAGATTAAACAGTAACACAAAACATTGTACAGAGAATTAAGTTAAACAGTGTAAAGTTTTGCATAGGAAATAAATATCAATATCACAAGTTTAGGACGGCCCATGGGAACAGGGAAAAGAACCTTTTACTGGTGAGGGCAGTAGGGGATAGAGCATAGAGGGGAGGAGCATGGGGGAGGAACAAGATAAGTAGAGAACTAGTGTAGAAGGAAATTGGAGAGGGAGAAGAGGTTGAGAGGGAGAGGGAAGGAGAAAGGAAGGAGTGGGGAAAGGCAAGGAGTAGGGAAAGGCAAGGAGTAGGGGAAAGGGAAGAAGTAGAACATTGTTGGGTTTTGATTAGTGGCATTTACAGGAGGGAGTGTTTGGAAGGGTGCCAAGCAAATAAGTAAGGGGAGAGAATTCCATTGTTTAGGAAAGCGGAGAGAGATGATAGCCTGACCAGGAAGGGATTTATGAGAAGGAAGCACAAGAAAATGATAACTTGAGTTATGGATGGAGTATGAGGAGGAGGGTAAAGGGGAGAGTAGAAGGCAGAGGTGGAGGAGATGCAAGCTGGAATTTAGAAATGAAAGAGGCACAGTGGGTTAGGCAGTGATCTTACAGGGAGGGGAGAGAGAGGGCAGCGTACAAAGAACAGTGGTGATTATGGGGGGGCAGTCCAAGGCAAAGCTGCAGAAGGAGTGAAAGAGGGGGTCGAGTCTGGCCAGTGTGGATTTAGGGGCAGCAGCATAGACAATATCACCATAATCAATAATAGGGAGGATCATTTTATTGATCGTTTCTCAACAGGCAGGTAGTGGGATGCGGTTTGTGTTCCTTTATAAGGTGCCAAGCTTGGGGTGGAGTTTTTTATGAATGCTGAAAAAATGGTGTCAGTCAAGCCAGACCCCAAGGTACTAAATGAAGGCACGTTGCTAACTGTGACCATATTGAGGGTGTGGAAGGAAGGGAAGGATGGGAGCCTGGAAAACTTCTTCCTAGTACCAAAGGGCATAGAGACCATTTTTTTGCATTTAGAGATAGTTGATTTGACCTAAACCAATGCTGGACAGCATCAAAATCAGTTTGGAGCCTGGCTGTTAGCTCAACTGGAGAGGACCCAGAGGCAAACAGGACTATGTCATCTGCGTACATGTGGATGGGTGCAGATGAGCAGGGAAGGTTGTTGAGGAAGATGGAGAAAAGAAGTAGGCCAAGGACGGAGCCTTGGAGGATGCCAGTGCAAATGGGGGGTAGGTACTGTTCAATTCTAACTGATTGAGATCTACCAACTAGATAAGAGCTGAACCAACTAGTTTCAGAGTCGGAGAGACCCACTGACTTTAGCTTGTCAAGGAGAAGAGGGTGGGATACAGTGTTGAAAGTGTTGGCTAAATCAGCAAAGATGATAGCGGTGAGGAGGCCCTGATCCATGCCTGAGTGGATGGAGTCAGTGAGCTGGAATAGGGAGGAGGTGGTAGAGTGTTTTTTTCGGAAGCCAGACTGGAAGGGGGCGACGAAGGAGGAGAAGTTGAAGAAGGGAGAGAGTTGAGACAGCACTATGTGCTCTTGTAGTTTAGATAGGGTAGGTAGGAAGGAGATGGGGCAGTAGTTGCCAGTGGAGGAGGAGGAGTCACCTCCTTTGGGAAGGGGAATGACAGTCACTTGCTTCCTGGAGTCTGAGATGGAGGCAAGCGAGATGGAGAGGTTGAGAAGGGAGCAGATGGAAAAGGCAGTGGCAGTGGCAGAGAGGTGTAGCAGTTTGGGGTCTAACCCATCAGGACTCCCACCTTTTAATGGGTTATGGGTTAGGAGGGCTGTTATAGAGGTAGCAGGGGTAACTGGCAAGAAGGAGAAGGGGATTGAAGTAAGGGTATAGGGGAGGATGGGAAGAGGAAGGGTGGTGGAGTGGAAGGTGGATAGGCGTGAGGAAGAACAAGCAATGAAATAAGAGTTGGACACATTGAAATGAATTTCTGCATAAATAATAACTACAGTAACAGTTTATCTTGGTACCAGATTCTCTCTTTAAAGGGAACATACCAAAAACCTTGTTTTTGTTTACTTTTTTATTATACTTCTCTAATTCCCCACTATACTGTTTCATGTAATTGTTTTAAAAAACTGCCTATTAAAGACACCATGGTAATGCTACCTTTTTGTCACCCAATATGCATTCTTAGATTACTTATGTGTTCTGGAACATGATGACAACAGTTGAGTGGCATTCTTGAGGTATGCTTTCCATTCAAGGCTTCTGCACAACTGATGTTGCTTGGTTCCAGAAGTAATAATTAAAACATTAATATTGATTAAATAAATAGCAGTGTTAACAAGGGACAGAAAACAGACAGAAGTGACAAAGACATAGTGACCTAGCTGTGATTTGAATACAGGCAGCTTGAAATAGAATTCTGCTGCACTACCTGCTGTACCATCAGGATAACTGGAAACCTGGGACTCCCATAGGCACCAATTCTTTCAGAAAGGTACAACTGGAGATGTACACACTTAAATTACATTAAATCCACAAGGATGTGCATATATAGTGGCATCCCCCCGGATGAAACCCACTTTTAAAGCACTCTGCAGTATGCTTCAACAGACCTACTGAATAAAGCAATGTAATTTCAATGGCAATTAGTCCCTTTTGTCTTGTACGAAACTGTGGCATTCACTTCATCCTGGCAGTATCACATTAACCTGAATGGCAAAAAGGATTAATTGCCATTGAAATTACATTGCTTTATTCAGTAGGTCTGCTATAGCATTCTGCAGAGTGCTGCAAAATGTTGCAGAATTGGGTTTCATCCTGGGGGATGCCACTGTATATGGAATGCAACCTGACAGAAGTGAGACAAAATAAGTGCCCTTGCTGGGATTACCTGCCAGGCCATTTTGAATACCATTTTGTTGTACTACCAGCTATGCCAATAGGGCAGCTGGAAACCTGAGACTCCCAGACACCAATTCTTTCTCAAAATTTTTTATTTAAAACATATTTTGCCATGGAAACAAGCAGAGTCCCCTGGTTGCTTGTTTCCATTTGCAACCAGGGAAGAGGGTGGAAGAAGTGTGGTCATAGGGAATACAACATCTACACATGTAATTCTTAAATATGTATACAATACAAAGAAATAAAATGGAACAATAAGCATTGTGCAAATAATGAAGTTATAACAAGATCCCCTGTTTGACTACAGGGAGAAATACAACAGAGTGCAGTGCAGTCAGTCTTGAGGTACAGTAACACAGATTACATCATTTATGAATAGAGATGTGTGAGCTTGGGAAAATTTGCTCTGTGAATTAATTCACGAATAGTGCCCAATTCGCAAAGTGAAATTCACCAGCTTCACCAATTGACAAGCATGGATGGACCACAAAGTGTGAAATATGGCATGCCAAATTTCACACTTCACAGCAAAAAAATCTCATGGTGTCTAGTAGCCCCCCCAACAATCACTGGCCCCAATGTAAAAAAAAAAAATAGATATTCCTCTTATTTTTAAAATCCCTGGGGCTGGATTTTCAAAAGTCATAGTATGACGCAAGGTGCTTGTGTCAAATGAGTCTGATGCAAGAAGCACCTTGTGCCAAGGGAGGTGCCAAATGCTATTTTCAAAGGCAGCCTGCATCACCCAGCAGGCTACCTGCACCAAAGTGTGCTAGCACCTGCCTTGTATCACGTAAGTGGCTGCAACATGGAGCTGGGGGCTTGTGGCAGACCCAGACTGCCGCAGCCCTCAAATCCCGATTTTCAAAGACCTCCCCAGGAACTAAGTGCCAAGTACCATTAGACCAGCAAAGAGCTGGTCTAACGGTACTTAGACATCTCCTGGGAGGGTCATCCAGTATGTGCCACTGTGTGGCCTGCCTCAATCCATCCCCAAAGGGTGATCCCTGGTGGACTAGTGGTCCCTCCTCCCTGCCATGACTATTAATGTCAAAAGCTTCCCTGGTGCTCTAATGGCCCCCCACCTGATATGTAGTGCCCACAACCCCACACACCCCCATCCATACCCAAGATTTGGCAACCAGCACAGCCCTCCACATATCACCACAGCTGGCCATCGAATGAACTGTCAGAGCACGTACTGTGTACAGTACGTGCTCTGACAGTTAATTTGGCAGCTGGCCATGGTGGCATGAAGGGGGCTGTGCCAGTCGCCGGATCAGGATACAGGAGGGGGTGGGAGTGGGGAGGTGAGGTGAGCACTACATGCCAGGTGAGGTCCACTAAACCACCAGGGTCCTGATGTGTTTGGGCATGAGGGTTCTGGTGGCACGGTGGTGTGAGGGGCTCTAGCCAGCACCTTGCTCCTGTCTGTGTGCGCCACAGACACCCCACAGCTGTTGTGGCATTCTGGGTGGGTGTGCCATCCATTTGGTGCACTGCCACATGTGCTGCAAGCTCTGGGACTTAGGCGCTGGGACCCTGTGGAATGGAAAATTGGAGCAGGGTCCCAGATGCACCCACACTCGGCGCAAGTTGTCATTGTTGCAGCTTGCGTCGGGGCTTTGAAAATCTGGCCCCTGGTGTCTAGAGGTTCCCGCCCCACTGATTACTGGTCCCAGTGTTAAATCCTTGGTGTCTAGTGGACTCCCCACCCCATCAGGGAGGGGCCCATCACCCTGCTCTCCCCCACCCCAGTCCAGAGTGAGTGATCGGCATAGCCCTTCACTCTCCACAATGGCTGGCCACCTGACTGACTTAGAATGAATGATCATTGTGTTTGTACAAGCACACACTTATTCATTCTAAGTCAGTTGGGTAGCCAGCCACGGTGGACAGTGGAGGGCTGTGCTGGTCACCCACTTGGGATTGAGGTGGGGGGTGGAGTGATGGAGCACTCCCTGATGGGGTGGGGTGGTGGGGGTCCACTAGACACCAGGGATTTAAAATTGTGGCCAGCGATTGTTGGAGCGGGAGGACCACTAGACACCAGGAATTTTAATAATCAGAGAAATATCTATTTTTTGGCATTGGGGCCAGCGATCTTTGGGGGGGCACTAGACACCAGAGATTTTAAGAATAAGAGAAATGTCTATTTTTTGGGACTGGCGATTGGCGGGGGCAGGAGGACCCATAGACACCAGGGATTTTAGTAATAAGAGGAATGTCTTTTTTTTTTTACATTGGGTCTGGCAATCAAGGGGGCGGAGGGTCCACTAGACACCAGGGATTTTAAAATTGTTGGGGCGGGAGGACCACTAGACTGCAGGAATTTTAATAATCAGAGAAATATTTATTTTTTGGCATTGGGGCCAGCAATTTTCAGGGGGGCACTAGACACCAGAGATTTTAAGAATAAGAGAAATGTCTATTTTTTGGGGCTGGCAATTGGCGGGGGCAGGAGAACCCATAGACACCAGGGATTTTAGTAATAAGAGGAATGTCTTTTTTTTTTTTTACATTGGGTCTGGCAATCAATGGGATGGGGAAACTACTAGACCTCAGGGATTTTAATAATAATAATATCTATTTTTTTTACATTAGAGCTGGCGATCGGCCAGGTAGGGACCACTAGACACCAGTGATTTGGGGGAGTCACCATTTCTAACTTATTCCTGCCTTGGGTTTTGTTTAAGTGCAATTTGTACTTAAAAAAGGCAAGGCCAAGTCATAAATGGAGAATTCTCCTAAAAGTGGGACAACTTTGCGTACTAATCCGCAGAGGCAAATTTGGCGACTTTGCCAAAAATTCACCAGCAAAGTAAAACTTTGCTGCATCTCTATTTGTGAGCAAGTAAATTAAGTTACATTAAGGTCCCCTGATTGACTGCAGGGTAAAGTATGTGAAAAGCACAATGCAGGCAATTCTGAGATACAATAACAGGGGCTACATCATTCGTAAGCAACGGAATTGTGTCTGGGGACTGAGGCAGCTGTGTCATGGCAGCATCAGCACCTTGTCACAATGACCTCTTGTGAATGTTAATCCTAACTAAACTTACTCTCCTTCCCTCTAATTTCCCCCCTCCAAGTCCCTCCCACATTTACCCCCACTATCACCTATCTCCTCCCTTTTATTTCCCCACTATTATCTACATTCTCTCCCCATGGCTTCCTCTACATGTATCTACCATCTCTCCTAGCAGTTTCTAATTTATTCTAGTGAACCATATTACAACTGTTTTTTTATTGTACATATGTTCTTGAATAATATACATAAATTACTGTAACTTAACATACATACTGTGAATCATTGCACATATTACAGTAATTCCACATGAAAGCTTTTATGTACCCAACAAAGCCTATGGCTGCTTGAAACTACTGTACTTGTTATTGTCCTCACTATGTTCTGTATTGTTTCCCCAAAGTGGAACCTTTGTAAAAGAGCCTTGGCTCAAAGGTGTTTTCTGAAATGATAATAAACTAAATAAACTAATAAAGACATTGAAAAAGAGTGGCATGCCTTGATTAATCTCTTTCCCATGTAGTTGGTAGGAGATGTGGTGATTCTGGCAGGAAGGCTGTTCCATATGCTGTTTAGCCTATGGAGGCTTGCCCTAGGTTGCACCTACAGAGTGGGATTTGGACACAGCTGCCATCCTCAGATCTGAGATAGTAGGTGAAATTTGTTGCATGGGTGCAGAGATCTGAGAGATAAGTTGGGACGTTAGCCTGACTAGTACCTAGCACCCACCAGGATGGTGGGCAGTGAGTGCCTCATCATGGGATGCACCCACTGAAGGTCATTATACATGGTATAGAGTTGTGTTCTGGGGTGGCAGGCCACTATAAATCTGCACAGGGCAGTGAATACGATGGTAAGTTTGGACGCAGTGCAGGAGTTGGTTCCAGAGTAAACAACACCCCCATACTCCAGCAGGGGAAGAATGGAGCATTTAACCACCAGTTTCCTGATGTGAGGCTGGAGACAGCTCTTTACCTTGTAGAGAGCACCAGGTTTGCATAGCACTTGACCACTTCCTGCAAGAAATTACCAGAGTAGACAATGTGTTGGTCCAAGTGATGGCCTAGGCACTTGTAGGTGGATAGAGAGTCTAGGCAGTCACCTCAGGAGGAATGTATATTCAGTGAGGATGGTGTGGAGCTAAACCAGTGACTGGAACCAAACAGCATGAATACTGATTTCTTTTGGTTCATGCCTAACCAGTTGTCATGGAATTATTTTTATACTGCAGTTGAAGTCCTGTTGCAAAGGCTCCTTGATGGAGGGCACCATAAGGCCGAATGTGTAAATGGTGTATCATCAGCATACATGTAAATTCTGCAGGAGGAGAGCCAAGGGGACGTCTCGGATGAAAATTGTGAAGAGCAATGGTCATGACTGGGAGAGGGAGAATGTGGTTCCACCTAACTAAACAGACTGGAAATGGTTAGTTAAGTAAGACCAGAACCAGGTTAGTATTGTAAGTTAGACAGCTGAGAATGCAAGACTATCCAGAAGGAGGCTGTGGCCCACGGTGTTGAAGGCCTTGCCTTGATCAACAAAAATGACCCCTTTGCCCATGCCCTTATCCATGTTAGAGTGAATGTGGTCATGACTTGGAGGAGGGAGGTGGAGTGGTTGGACTGAAATTCAGACTGATATGGTGTCAGAACACCAGAGACTGAGTAGAAGTTGGGGAGGATACCTGCTTACTAACCTCTCAAGAACTTTGGAGAGGATGGTAGGAGAGATATCAGGTGATAGTTAGATGGAGCATCCACAGGACCCAGGTTTTCAGTAGGTCAGATTTGGGAAGGAGGCTGCTGATGTTTGTGTGGAAATTCTTGAGGTCCTTAGGTAAGAGGAGGGAATCAATATGTGGGTTATAATGGGGGTCAGACTAAACATCACCTCACAGTAGAAGCAGTAGAAGAAGGAGAAATTGCCTACCGGGGGGGTGGGGCTTTCTCGTAGGAGTGCCAGCTGGAAGGGACATTGTTTGGGTACAGGAACTTCAGCCTCAGCAGTGCCTCTGGTAGAGGCATACACTATTTTTGGAGAATAATACCCGGGTGCATGTCCGAGAAGTGTGAGCTTGGGTCAGACTTGGCGGTGACCTGAAGAAGGATGTTTGAGATGAGGGTGTAGAGCATAATCACCAGCATTTTGGTTATGGGAGCCCTTCCCAAGTGGTATGTGACAGTGAGGCAAGGGCAGCAAGTCTGACTGAGGACCACTCAAATGGGGGGAAGGGATTCAGAATGATCCAGGAGGGATGAAGTGAGCTGTACTCAGGTGTAGTGAGTGTCACAGGAAGTAAGGTGACTCTGGACTTCGAATTATGGGGGGGTCTACTAGTTTCTGATCTAGGTGGACAGACTCAGAATATGCTGGGGACTCAGAAAATAGCTAGTAGTAATGCTATACAGTTGGGAGGGGAGAGATTCATGCTGTCAGACCTGCATGAAACAGACTCAGCCCATGCAGGGTACCCAGAAGGGAGTTCATCAATACCTTACATTAACAGTATGTGGGGATACTCAAAGAAAAAGGCCTGTATCAGAAGAGAAATGCATGTCTATCTGTTTTATTCCATATATATGCACTTCACACCCTTGTTGATTAAATGTAATTAAAATTTTGTAACTCTAGATTGTGCATTTGAGAAATAACTGGTGTCAGAGTAGGCAGCCTACTTCTAAATACAATACATTTGCAAAGCATTTGATTTTTCTGTCTCCATGTATGCATCGGGCTATACTGCCGTGATCTGTTCACTGAGTATGGCACCCAATGATAATTGGCTTGGTGTAATGCAGGCTCTTTAGTGTGCATTCCTTTATGACCCCACTGTGCATGGCAAATAGGGCACAAACTAAGGGATTGCCATTTATTAGTTGCCCTAATCATTTTGTGCCAGTCTCTTTTGACTGTGTTTACGTGCCTGAAATTTGGAAGTTTTGACCTGGAAAAAATTTTTCTAACCCATCCTCATGTTTGATTGCTTATTTACACCTGAATAAGCCTAGTTACATCCCAGCATACCTGGATATGCCTGAACAGAGCTCAGTACCTCAAAACCATCTGCCTGAAATCCAGTCATACAGTATGTCACACATTCCACCAATGGCACAATAGACTAGAATAGATCTGGGGCATTATTTACATGTCCACAACTAATGATAAAGTTATATAGAAACATATCTATACATGTTATAAAAAAGTAGTGATTAGGAGACTAAGTTTGGTTAAAGGTCTGAAAACAAGTTTTATCTGAAAACATGTTTTATGCACTATGTGGGACTCCAAAAAGAGCAACATGAGTGAGGAAAGGATGGCATGGAGTTAAACATGTGAACAGTGAACTCATGCTTGTAAAGCAATGGCACCTTGAAGCCATAGTTTTAAGCCCTGGCAGTTCAGTAGCTGGGCTGTATAACATCATCATGCCTGCAGCTGTAATTAATGGATACATTTGCTATAGGGCTAGACCCTTAAGGATGTAGTGGGTGTTTAAGTGATTTGTCTCTCCCTGTCCTATCTCCTTCATGAAAAGAAATCTCACTATTTTCAGGTATTGGTCTCACCATGTAGACCTGTGTCATACTGCATGTGCAAGGTGCCAGGTCAGCATGGCTCAGATAGTAGTATATCTGCCTCTGGGCCAGAAAGTCATGGTTTCAAGTCCCACTCTGAGATTGGGCTCATGCAGTACCATAAACACTGGAACACAAGTATAGTACTAGGGTATGGTGTACTATTGGGTATGTTGTCTTTTCGGTGAGATGTTAAATTGGAAGTCCCATCTATCTTTTTTGTGTTTTTTTGTTTCAGGTGGACGTTAAAGATCCTGTGGCACTTCTCAAAAAGAGTAAGGGAATTTTTTATATGTTAATCGGAGGTAACAACAAAAAAGAATCAGACAAGCCAAGTAATCATATACAACTCAAATTTCAAAAGGAAAATATAACAGCAGAAAAAAGTTCAGTTAGGTATACAATGACTGCATAATTCCAAACATTCCAAAGATCAAAATTTAGAACCAGGAAATAGTTCCCCATGAGCCCCAAAACAGTTTTTTGAAACTACCCAAGCCTCTCTATCCTGAACTTTGGCAATATCTTGCAGTATGAAATGAAAAAGTTGTTGACATAAGGCTGTCTTAGTGGGGGGTAGGAGGAAGTAAGCTGTAGGTTAGCTAGGATCTGCAGCTTATCTGTTAGGTAGGAAAATGGGCAGACTAGGTGGGCCAAGCGGTCCTTATCTGCCATCAAATTCTATGTTTCTATGTTCCTGTGAGAAAGGTTGTTGCTGAATTGTAAGTCTACAACAAACTTGCCAGATCCAATATTTGAAGCTCAGTAACATGACTCTAAGGCTACTAGAATCATAATTACACCAGTGGTGTGGGAAAATGCCCAGAAAACAAGCTTCAGGAAAAATAGCAGCAAAAGGCAATTAGCTCCATTTCTTGGCAACTGGTGTTCAGAAATCGTTTATATATGGACACTCAAAATACAAGAGTTCCATGGTCTCCAAGTCATTAGGACAAGTTGGCCTGGGACAAAAACCTGCACTGACATCTTTGTGTTTTAGATTATTTTTACCTTTAGTTTACCATGCACACATAACCAGATCACTTCCCAGATTTTTGTGGGAATTTTAGTGTCAGTTAACATATTCCTTATACTGTACATTGCCTTTCCACTGGAGTCTTGTTAAAAAAGTAGGGTGTACAATAAATTGCTATTGTAGTACCAACTCATAAAAGATTTCCTGGATAAGGTACTTAGCTGTCCCTTCCTGATACGCCAATTTTTCCACTTTCCAAATCTAAGTTTCATATAATATGGGAGTATAGAACATTTTCTGTTTTTTGGAATCGGTTTGTCCACTTGCCAATCAATTAACACTGGTATAGTATAATCCTGGAGCCATAAACATCAGCTTTTGTCAGCCTGTAACATTTCTGGTTTGATATTTGCATAAATGAAGTTACTATACAAGAAAACAATTGGCTTAATCATATGTAAGCCACCATGTTTGATTTCTAAATATGTTACTCCTCTCTTGACTGGATTCAATCTGCTCCCCCAGAGACACTAAAAAAAACAACTATGCAATTGAACCTCTAAATGCTGAGGTGGAGGATACACATAACTTAAATGTAAAAAAAATGGGAACTATAACAGTTTTAATCAAATATATCCTTTTCTTTTTACTCATTAACCATTGTTTCCATAACGCAGTTTTCTGTCGATCTATGGCTAATTGATTTTCCCAATTATAGGTAGCCAGATCCAAAGAAGAGTCCTGAAATCTTATAAGGTCCTTGTACTACAGTGCCTCCCACAAGAGTTGATGCCTGAAAGATATTGTTCATAATTGTGAGACAAAAACTTTTCTGGTAATTAATTAGGGAATCTGTCACCAAGGAGCAGTTGTCAATGACTTGTTTAGCTATGTGTCCTTCACATTCAACTGCTAAAAAAAGGCAGACATCATCCATATATGCTAAAGTTTTAGATTCAGAAGAATGATGAGGCAGTACAAGGCCTCTAATAGTAGGTACAAAGTTTATTTTCATTATTAGTGAATCTAGACATAGAACGTATAACAGCAGGCTGATATGGCAGCCCTGACATACTCCTCTTCATATTTTCCATTCTTGACACACCCAACCATTTATTAGGGGCCTCACAGATGCCAATTTATAACACATCTGTATCCATCTAATGAACTAATTTGGTATACCATAATTCCTCAGACATAGCCATAAATAATCGTGGGAGTCCATAACAAATGCTTTAGTCTGATGAAGACTACACAGCCAACTATTAAGAGAATGTGCGTTCCCTTTATCCATAATTTCTGTCAGTAAAATGAGATTATCTGAGAATTTTCTCCCCGGCAAAATACATATTTGTGTAGGGTGTATAACAGATCCCATAATCCTGGCTAGTGTATTACTCAAAAGTGTTATAATGATTTTAAAGTCTGAATTGGATAATGTAACCACAAGCCAGTTTGTTTGATGTGTCTTATCCCCATTTTTGAATAGAAATATTAAAATACCATTGTAATATCTATCGGTAACTCATTGGCTTGTAGCATTGAGTTAAAGACTGCCATTAGTTCTTGTGGCATTTATTGCCATAACCTTTTATAAAATTAATTTGGCAGCCCATCTGATCCAGAAGTCATTTCCAGTTTTCGAGCTTTAATAACTGTATCTAATTCACCGATAGAACATTGCTGAATTACTGCTTCAGCACATTGCTTTGAAATGTGCAGCAAGTCACAGCTCCATAACCAGGACTGCATCTTGTTTGTACTAAGAATTGGAGAACCAAATACTTGATTGATATGTTGTTCCACTATGGCTAGTAGTCACTTTTGATCTGAAACTAATTGTCCTGATGAATTTTGTAAACTACAGACACACTTTCTTGAAAGTCTAACTTTACAGTTCACAAAAGGGTTTACGTGTGAATGTTTTCCCTGGGTCCCACATTTTTGCTCCATCTCTAAAGATTTATATCTATTATATTGAAACTGCAACATTTCTTTCTTAATGGCAGAGATTTGACCCGGATAATCATGGATACCTATATTTTGATGGGATATTATGTACTGGTGCATATCTTAGAAGTTCATATATTTCTAAAATGTAGATTTTCCTAACGATTGTGGAAATTTCTGAAAAAAGGTACGAAAATCATTTTTTCTGTCTGGACACCGTAACAAGTGTGAATCATATAAAAAGGTACAGATTGTCTCTTATATTAAATGCTGCAGCTGTTCCTGAGTCGCAGACTCTTGTAATAACATAGCATTTAATCTCCACAGTCCCTTTCCCATGGAAATGTTGGAACAATCAGATAATTGTAAACTAAGGAGGCCATGATCTGAAGTTGCCATCATTCTAACTTCCACCTGTAGAAGTGGAAGTGTCCCTGATACAAACCAGTAGTCAATACAGGTTGATAGGTCACCTCTAAAATATGTATGGGAAGGAACCTGCACCTTTACTGCCTAAGCATCAACCAGTCCGGACTGCAAAATTAATTTGATTAGAAAAGCAACATCACCGAAAGTTTCATTCATTTTCAACCCTCTATCAGATCTGAAGAGACTACAATTAATATCCCCACCAAAAAGAACAAATTTAGTTGTAAACAAATACGTCTGTATGCTTATTAATAATGCAATCTAATCAGCCTTTATTTGTGGAACATAGAGGTTAATTAATCTAAAGGCCAGATTATGAAGAAGAATATCTAGCATTAAAACATGATCTGGACAAATCTCCACAAGGCAAGTAACCTTTACCCCTGCATTGCTTATGTAGATTCCTACTGTGCTATACATCTCCTCCCCAATCAACCAATAGGAGTGCCCCTACACCCAAGCTGAAATATCCACAGAAACCTCCCTTTGTGTATGTAACCTAGTGTCTTGAAAAAATACTATGTCATTATTATATTGTTCCAAACTAGCAAAGGTGGCTACTCTTTTTTTCTCCACCTTTATACTATGAACATTCAGAGAAGTGACAGACAAGTCAGTAAGAGCAGCCATGCAGAACGAAGACATTGGGGGGGGATTTATTTCAATGCCTTAACCTTAATTCCAGATAGGGTCCCCCATATTTTTTTCTTAGTTTGAGCAATAGAAGGGCCTGTGTCTTCTATCTTAGATGCTGGATCAAGCTGTGAGGAAGCAACTGAGGAAGAAATAGAGGAGAAGTCTAAATCCTCCCCAACGTCCAAATTCTCCAATTGTAGGGCAGCATATTTATTGTCTAACAGAAGTGGAATCTGCTGTACAGTTGATTTCTTCCTTTTCCCTTTGCCTTTCCCTACCGTTTGAAACCTACCCACAGTAGAAGCCAAAGGGGGGCATAACAAGGAGTTCTGTAGTAACTGGTATGTCTTTCACACTTGGGAGCAGGTGGTTCAACATTGGTAACCGGTACATCAGGAACGTTCTCCACAGTTTGTTCACATCAGGACAGGGAGGACCCTCCATCTTGTATGCTGGCTGTTGTTGATAGTTTAAAAAGATGAGGTTCCCTCAAAGCTCCCTAGGCCCAGCTGACCTTGTGGTTTCAGTGGATTTTGTAGCCCTATGAATATAAAAACCATGCTCCATAAAATCAGCATTTGAAATATTATGTGCCACCCACGGGCAGGACATAAAATTGTGTCCTTCTCCTTCACAGAGGTTACATTTTGGTGGAAAGGTACAATGGACACCTGGATGTCTGAGGGCCCCATATATTGTATATTTGATTACATCACATGTATTACTTAAATGTCTTTGTGAGCCCCATTTATAGCAGGACTTCAGCTGCACAGGATAAAACAAGATTCCCCTGTCTCACCCTCCAAAAAAGCTGCTAGGTAAATGGTGAATACCTGCTTCTGTATGCTTTAACTGTACCCAAAATTTCCATACCCCTGTCCCAAAACCCTCACTATCAATGATCGGCTCTGGGTTCCCTTGAATAGTACATCTTTTTTCAAGCCATTATACAGTATCAGTCACATTTACACCCTCATTCCGGAAAAAAATGATGATTGTTTTAAAGTGGATTTAAAAAGCAGTATTTCAGTAAATGCAGTCCAAATAGGAGTGTCTTTAACATTGTGATATTGTGTCCAAAATGTTTCCAGTAACATTTCCAAACAAAAACTAATAACAAAAGTCTGCTCCCCGTGTGTGAATGAGGGCAAATGCATTGGAGGGGGAAAATTGTAGAGACAGTTTAAGCAAAGTTTTTCCAACAAAAAATCTATTCAGGTGGGGTCTAAGTCTCCTTTATATCATAGGGGAATAGCATGTCTGCATTTGGTTGGTTCAGGTGGGTAGTGAAATAAACTTGCAAAATGAGCAGGTTGCCTTGGTGGCTGTATCTGGTCAGTTATTCCAGCAAGCATAAGTGTATTTACAGAGGGAGGAATCAACAATCAGAGTCATTTGGCTATCTGAGACAGACTCTGTGTTAGGTGCTATGGACTCCATTGTGTTAACAGAAATCCTGAAATTCTTAGTTTCCAGTGTGTCCTGCAGTGGTATAGTGGTATCAGAAGAAAAAGCTGGAATACATGTGTCTGCAACACCAGCAGAATGAAGTGTAGTCATTGCAGCTGGAGGCAGGACCCCTTTCAAGGTATTCGACAGATGCAAGCTCCCAGTGGCATCTGATGCTGCAGAATTGTTAGAACCAGGTAGGGGAATGTTGGGGTTAGGGGTCCATTGTTCAGCTGCGGACCGTATCCAACCAGCAAATTTAAGAGCACTGTCTTTTATCCACTCTGTGGTATTGTAAAGATCACTTGCAATATTAGAAAGATTCTTTGGAGGTGAAATATTAGTTTGAATACCAATGATCGGGTCTGTATCTTGCGGAAACTTTTTCACAGATACGCTAGGAGGGCTATTTTCAAGCCACTTTCTCTTTTTTTCAGCTTTCAATTTGTTTTTTTCTTGAACATTTGCAGTTTTACTTCTGAAATAATAGCCAAAAGCTGAAGTTACTGTGATCTAAATTTTCTTGCAAATTGTGTTCAGCAGATAATAAATCCTCATTTGTTATGCCAGCAAAACAGTGTCTTGGGCTGAAATCTGTAGGCTGATGAGCTGTGCACAACAGCAGCTCCAATCTCCTGTGCTGGGCTGCAGGGAGGGAGATCAACTCCTGTGCATGTACACCAGCAGCCACACTGCCTGACCCATTGTCCGCCATGATTGGCAAACTGGTAGCAGCTCCCCCCCCAGGAGGAGTAGGAGAATTTGTTTTTATTTGAAGAATCATACAACATAGTAATACATCTTATATCAGTTCACCACAAAAAATGATATACATACATAGCAAAAAAAGAAAAAAAACTCATGAAAAACAATATAACAAAGTACCTGTAAAATAACTTAATAGTCAAATGTAATTTGACAGTTACTGCCCACAAAGTCATGTTCTTTCAAAATAAAGTCAATGGCTTATTTATGTGACAGGAACACCAGTATTGGTAATCCAAGGCAAGTTTCTCCAGTTTAGTAATAGTTCCCTATGTGCATATTTTTTTGTTTCAAAAGAATAAATATTTTTTAGTTCATTCATAGCCTTCTATACTATGTCAATATGCAAGATTTGCTTTTGTTGCAATGTGAAGAGACTTCTGCTATTCCATATAACCCATGTGAAAACAGAAAATAAAACATTCAAATTAGTCCTTTCCCATTTAAGCCACTGTTTAAGGTAGACACTATAAATAAGCATTTATATGTAACTGTAGAAAAACAGCTATCATTCCATATATGAGCTACATAGAACCAAAAATTTGTCATATATGAACAAGAAAAGAATAAGTGCCTCATGGTTTCTTTTTCCTGAATGAAATCAGGTCTAGAACAGATTATCTCCTCCATTTGTTTGCATTTTTGGTTGTTCTTAACATTAAGTCTGTCATGGAAACATAGCCAATGTACATCCTTTTGCTTTGGAGGGATACGCTTTTCAGTAATTATTTTTTGCAGAGTTGAGGGATAACTGTTAGGCCATTTTGAAGAGGTTATTTGTTCTGTGAAATTAGTCTCCAGAACCTTTGTATAAAGTTGTTTTTCAGAGTTGGATAATACCATTAAACTCGTATTTTTCCAAGATTTCATTTTCACAAATACATTCCATAAATATGGGATGGAATTAGGGCTAGATTTTATAAGTCTCTGTGTCCCATTCTCCCATTCCAGGAACCATATATGTACAGAGGAAAAAATAAATCTGCCCAGAATTTTCTGGTGTTAAGTAAAAGTGGTTGTAAGTTGGTAAGTAAAAACTGACAATATAAAAAAGGACTAGATTAACCATATTCAAACCTGCTTTATTAACTGGCAGATAAAAAAATATTATGTTTTAATGGGCTGAGCCGACTGCCCCATATGGCCTGAAAAAAATACTCAAAAGGGCTGTGTCCCTTGCTTTGGGGGGAGGAAAAACTTGACTAATAAAAATAAAAATTGGCAGTAAATACATTTTTATTAGATAAATATGCTTTGTTTTACTTAAAGGCCAACAATTCCATTTTTGAACCATCACTCTATCAATGTCTAACTTTTTGTTCCAGTTGTGGAGGTCCTGTGTGTCTGCTCCAAATTCTATACCAAGGATCCTTATTGGGTCTCTAGTTAAGCGAATAGCTGCAATATTTTGTCTGGGTTGTGTAGGGTGTCCTAATTCTGTCCTTACACATTTATTTTTATTTAAGGAAACTCCCAAAACTGTACCATAATCTGTGCAGATACATACAGTTCCTTTTGCATCTCTTGCATTTGTGACCATTACACATACGTCATCCACATATGCCATAGCTAAAAAGGGAAGGGTCTCTGCCCCTATAGTAATGGGTGGAATGTCCTTGTTGACTTTCCTGAGTAGAGGATCTATACTGAATAGATATAAAAGGAGGATGATTGGGCAGCCTTGCCTAACTCCTTTCTGAATGGGTGCCATCGGACCACATTTACCATTGACATAAGGTGTCACCATTGCATTTTTATATAATTTCTGTAACCAAGTAATAAATACATCTGGTATACCATAATATTTTAAGATTGGCCATAGGAACTGGTGACTGTCTGAATCAAAAGCACTTTTTTGATCCAAGGACCGTATATAGCCACTTACATCAGGAGTGTTTTTTCTTTCAAACAGCTCCCTTAACAATATCATTTGGTCAGTAATAGATCTACCTGGCACTGTACAGGTTTGTGCAGAGGAGATGAGATAAGGGGCTGTGGTCAATAATCATTTATTTAAAATTTCTGTTAATATTTTAAAATCAACGTTCAATAAACTTATTAGTCTCCTATTATTTACATTTTATTTCTCTCCTTTTTTATAGAGAAAAATGAGAATACCCCCAGCCATTTCTAAGGGTAGCTCTGATTTGTTCAGCATAAAATTATATGATGCAGCCAATTCACCAGCTATGGTATCACTCATCAATTTATATAATTCCACCATCAGGCCATCTTTCCCTGGGGCTTTTCCTGTATTTAAAGAAGATATAGCCTGTGTCACTTCATCCTGTTCTATAGGTCTCATCAGTTCATTTAAAAGAGAGCTGGGACAGTTGGGAATGTCAAATTGCACTATAAATAGGACAATATCTTCAGAGTTTACCATTTCCCCTTTAAATAATGCTTTTGCATGTCTTGTGACTTCTACCATAATGTCCTATGGCTTAGTTTTTATCTCATTATATGTTCCTTGGACTGCTTCCATTTTTTCTTGTTAATTCTGTCTTGATAGCTCATGAAAGGGCATATAGTAGTGAAAGTCCCCTGTGTACCAGAAGTCTATTGCTTTTTTTAAGGTATTTGATTGTTTATTATGAAAATATTTCATACCCTCTTTTATTGATCTAATTTGTTCTGTGAAGTCATGTATTAGGGTCTGCGCAAGTGATATGAGAAACTGTAGTTGTTTACAGTTATGTAAATGTTGATAATCATTATCCCTAAAGGCTGTACTAATAGATTTCAAAAGTTTTGTTAGATCCATTTTTGTGTCTGACCACCAAGGCATGGGGTCATCATATATCTCATATATTACATTTTTCCTTATAAGAAAATATTGCAGATGTTGCTTAACTTCTTCCTGTAATAACAGGGAGGAGTTCAGTTTCCATAATCCTGTGCCTTTTGGCTGAATAGGCTGAGAACCTACTGTTAAATGCAACTCACTCTCATCTGAATATTACACAGGGGTAACTGAAACTGACTGTAAGTGTAGATTTTTATTTGTAAAGAAAAAATCAATTTGGGTTGCTATGGCACCTTTATGAAAGGTAGGCTCTGTTCTTGAGTTCACCTGGTAATATGCATCCCCTAAATTTTCAGTTTGTGTAATAGACTGTAAACATGGCATATCACTGAATATTTTCCTGGTGGCCATTCCTCTGCCTCTATCTCATACAGTCAACCCACAGTTGAAATCCCCTTCCCAAATAATATTTTGTGAAGTGTGTACATATGGTTGTATTTATTTAAATAGTTCCACTCTGTCAGATATTTTTTGTGGCGTATAGGTGTTGATTAACCAGAAATATGTTTTATGAAGAATAACATTCAAAATCAAGACTCTGCCAGGAACCAAGTCAATTAGTTTCATCAATTTCATGTCAATGTTTTGAAAAAGAAAAGCAACCCCTAAGTAAGCCTTCAGTCCTAGGGACCAGTAGGAAATTCCGGCATGCCATCATTTGGAAGCATACATTATTTCTGCCACTGTGTGGAGTCTGGTGTCCTGCAGAAAAATAACATTATCCTTGTTTGCTTCAAGATGTGAAAATACTAATTCCTGCTTTTGTTTATTTTTAACACTGCTCACATTTATGGAACAACAGGTGACAGAGGTTGCCATTTCTAGTTTTCAAATTAAAAATAAGGCTTACGGTGGTTTCCATTTGGCACTCTTAGATTTTTCCCCTGGTCCCCCCCTCCCCATTGTTGTTTTAACTGCCCTGGGTTTCCCCTCTTCTGTCTCATTTGCCTCAGTTTCAGAGGTACCCTCCCCTCGACCTATACTAACTTGTGAATGTTCTCACTGTCAGAGAATTCAGGGCATTGTTGCAAAGCCTGAAATCTGTTTTAAATAGTAGTAGCTATTTTGGCTATCTTTGAGGCTGGCTATCTCCAATTATGGTCACTAAGAGATGACAAAATGTGTTTGTTGCTGGACTTCAGCTAAAGGTAGTGGGGGGAGTGGGGGAGACATCAAGCTTATATTCTGGCTCGTGTATGTGGAAAAAACACTGGGAACCTCTGATACTGTTTCTTTATATGTACTGACATCACTAACCTCATGTAAGGAAGGGAGGGAGTCAGTTACCTCTAAGAGGTTGGTCCTCTTTTGAACTTCTGGTGTCAGTGGATGCACCACTGTGGGGGGCATGATGGTTGTGGAGGAATAGGGCACTGAGGGACTGTTGAAAAATATGCTCTCTGAGCTACAGCTGTCAGGAGCCTTTGTTCATCAAAATCAGATGCAGCTGTTTGTGATTTGCCTGTGGACAAGTGGCATAAGAGTGTCCTGCTGTCCCACAAAGATTGCATATAGTTGTTTTTTTACATTGCCCACTGGTATGGCCTAGACTGTTGCAGAGTGTGCGGTGTAACCTGTCACAAACACTACTGATGTTACCCTGGCATCCCACATTTATATTAGGTGTTTGGTTGTCCTGCATAAAACAGGACCCCTCTGTCTCTACCTAAAAAAAAGCAATTGGGTAGATGTCGCAACCCAGTTTCTGTAGATTTCAGAATGACTTTAATCCACCAACCCCCAAGTCCAAATGTCCTCCATATCAACAATTGCCTCAGGGTGGCCTACCACCATGCATCTCTGCTTAAACCAAAAGGTTAAATCTGTGACACTCACCACTTCATTTCTGAAGAAGACTGTGATAGTTTTGTGAGCAGGTCTAGTCAGGGGAATGACTTCAAAGGGCGTCCATAGGGGAGAATGTTTTACCAAATGATACCTTTCCTAGAACTTTTTCAGACTACTGTTGAGCTTAAAGCTCACATCAATCAATCAATCAATCAATCAAAATCTTTAACCAGGTGAACATCATTGAGCAAAACTCATTTATGAGATGGACCTGGACATGATACGAGAACATTACACAGCACATTGAACACAATAGAATCACACACTATTTAAGTAACTAACTTAGTCAGGGCTAAATATAATACACAGGGTAATGACAGTGGTAGTGCATGAGTACTATGTAAACACATGAGCAGATAAATACAGGTTATAGTCAAGACTGGACACTATAGTATGGTGAAGACAGAAGAACAAACACGAGTGAGATTGGGCAACAAAGGAAGTTAGGAAGCTGATAAGAAAAGGAAGCGAGTTATGAAGGTTAAAGAGGGAGGGGGAAGGGAAGCAGGGGAACCTGTAAGTGTCATAGGAGCAAATGGTGATACCAGGGCCATGGGTAAGGACAGGCTCCAGATAAAGGAAGTGAGGAGAAGCAGTAGGTAAGGTGAATACCCCAGAGTCAGGGAGATAGGGGGCATGTGAACAAGAGGTAATGCTACTTTAAGACAACTGAAACCTATGCAAGGGAGCAGGCTATACAAGGAAAAGCAAAAAAGGAATGCTATGACAAGGTTAAAGATGGGGGGAAGGGGTCAGTGAGACAGGATAGTAAATGTAATATTTCATCAGACAGGTGACCAGCAAGTCACTGAGGCAGTGAGGGGGAGATCAGGAGAAACAATTGCAGGTTTCCTTAAACGAACAAGCATAGAGCATTTTAAATGCTGATATGCTGATGCTGTGAACCAATTTCAAGGTTTTTTGTAGTGTGTTCCAGCACACAGGTAACATATAGCTCATGGAAGCCCTACCAAAGCATGATTTGACCTTTGGTACAGCCAGGTAGATATGGGAGGCACTTCTCAGCATATACATACCTATCATGCTTAGGTGTAAACAATCCAAGATATATTGAGGCAGCTTCTTGGTGATACCTCTGACGGTCCAGAGGGAGGCATTTCTCTGTCTTCTGTAAGAAAAAGATGTCCATTCCATGGCATTGTATAGAGAGCAGTGGTGTGTATTGTATGGAAGATCAGTGATAAACCTTAGGGCTCTATGATAGAGAGTCTCCAGTTTCGAGAGTGCAGCACATCAAATGAAGACCCCCCGAAACATGAATTAGAGCATACATTTCTGGAGTGTAAAAATGCAGGCTGTCTTTCAGTAACATTCTAGCTACAAATTTCCTGTCAGGAAATATTTCCATCCCCCTTTATATTAAAGAGGTACAGCATTGTGCGGTTTGGCAGCATAAACA